>VYZX01006588.1:4994-58826 GCA_013401335.1 Brachypteracias leptosomus
AATGAGAAGAAGGAAGTGTGAGGACAAGCAGCACCCTACTCGGGGACCATCCACCTTCTCTTTCCTCAGCTGCCCACAGCTACAGACACCTCTCCCAGCCCTTGCTGATGGCTTAGAATCATAGAATGTTTGAGGCTGGAAGGGACCTCCAGAGCTCATCTGGGCCAACCTCCCTACACCAGCAGGGACATCTCTACCTAGGGCAGGCTGCTCAGAGCCCCAGCAAGCCTCACCTTGAAGGACTCCAGGCATGGGGCCTCCACCCCCTCTCTAGGCAGCCCATTCCACTCATCTATCACCCTCATGTTAAAGAACTTTTTTCTAATCTCCAGCCTAAATCTCTCCTTTCCCAGCTTAAAACCATCACTCCTGGTCCTGTCATTACAAACCCTTTGGAATAGACCTTCCCCTGCCTTCCTGTAGCCCCTCCAGGTACTAGAAAGTCACTCTAAGGTCCCTCCAAACCCTTCTCTTCTCCAGGCTGAACAGCCCCAACTCTCTCAGTGTCTCCATACCAGAGATGCTCCATTCCCCTGAGCATTTTGGTGGCCCTCCTCTGGACACTCTCCAATATCTCCACACCCTTCTTGTGCTGGGGACCCTCAGGGCAAGTTGCCCCAGGCTGCAAAGCTACAAACTTCCCTCTCTCCAAGGCAAGTGGAGAAGATAAATGTTCATTAAAGTTTAACTGGGCCTGTTGATGCTTTAATTAGTAAAACCTGCCTCTGCCATGGGCAACAGCCCCAAGGAAGAAGTATGGCAATCAGTAGCACATCTCCAACCAGTGCAATCAGGTGCTCCTCCTTGGGTCATCATGGTCTTGCCACAGCTGCATATCTACCATCTGAGCTCTGTCAACCCAAATCTCATCTTGATGAAACAAGTCTCACCAGTCTGTAGAAACATGGGACTGAAAAGGAGCTGAACCATCCTGACAGCTCAAGCAGAATTTGGTTAGTGGGAAAGATAAGGTCAAGAGATACAGGTCTCTTCTCAGCATTATCCAAGGTGCCCATGTCTCTTTTATCCCCTATAGCTCCTGTACCAAGGTCAGTGGTTCAGCTGGAGGTGCAGAAGGATTCAGAAGAGCATCACCAGCAGAGGTAAAGAGTCATTATCCCGCCCTACTCAGCACTGGTCAGGCCACAGCTGGAACACTGGGTTCAGTTTTGGTCCCTGCTGTACCCACAAGCTGTGGACAGGCTGGAGAGGGTCCAGAGAAGGGCCACAAAGATGATCCAAGGATTGGGGAGAAGCCATATGAGGAAAGGCTGAGAGAACTGGGTTTGTTCAGCCTGGAGAAAAGAAGGTTTAGGGGAGACCTACATGTTCCAGCATTTAAAGGGTTGCTACAAAGAAGCTGGAGAATCCCTTTTAACAAGAGGTCAGATGGAAAAGATGAGGGGCCTTGGGTACAAGTTACTCCTGGGGAGGTTCCAATTGGATGCAAGAGGAAAACTTTTTACAGTAAGAACAATCAGCCCTTGGAATAATCTCCCCAGGGAAGTGGTGGAGACCCCAAGATTGGACATTTTAAAGATTCATCTGGACAGGGTGCTGGGTGTCTAGACCATGCTCTTGCCAAGAAAGTTTGGACCAGCTGAGGTCCCTTCCAACCTGATATTTTATGATTCTATGACTCTATGAATTGTCTTGCTCAGCCATAAGCTTGTGCTGGTGGCTAAACCACAGCTGGAGATTCCCATCTAGATTCATGTGCCTTTTGACCTCAAGGGAGCTACTCAACCATCAACACTCCAACCTGTTACTCTCGCCTTGCAATGACTTTATAATCTAAACCACGGGGCACAAAACCATCACTAGATGTTGCTCCAGAGCAGCAACTCCCAGCCTATGTCAGTGTCAATTTTAATCCAGTTTAGTGGTGGGATTTTTCTCCCTCTGTCTGGGTCATATTTCTGGGGCCATTAAAGGTCTCCTACATCACCAGGGTTGACAGGCTCCCTTTTGAGCGTTGGGAAGGCAAGGCTGGGGATGGTAAAAAGGATTTATCTGACATGTAGGATCTTCAGCAGGAGTGGAACCTTCCATAGTGACTCTGAAACCCTGAACCAGGAAAGTTTGCTAAGATACAACCTCACTGGCTGGTGGACAAGGGGCAACGAGCACAAACTGGAACCCAGGAGGTTCCATCTGAACAGGAGGAGAAACTTGTTTGTTGTGAGGGTGTCAGAGCCTGTCCCAGGCTGCCCAGAGAGGTTGTGGAGTCTCCTTCTCTGGAGAGATTCCAAAGGTGCCTGGACATGATCCTGGGCTCCCTGCTCTGGGTGAGCTGCTGGAGCAGGGGGGTTGGAGGAGATGATCTCCAGAGGTCCCTTCCAACCCCTACCACTCTGTGATTCTGTTTAATAATAATAATAATAACAATAATAACAATAATAACAATAATAATAATATGATAAGAATATTAATAATTGAAATGATAGAAATTATCTGAAATATATTATAAATAATATATAATGATAATCTTGTTAGTATATATACTATACTATACTATAAGAATATATAATATATTAATAAGATTATTATTATTATTTTCTATGATTGTTGTTGAGGATGATGATGTTATTTTAATTTCAAAGTGATTAAACACCATGCAGGCCAGGCTGCAGCCCATCAGAGTAGGGATATATGGATATATGGCACAAGTCCAAGAGGGTGCTTTGCATATTTGGAAGGTGACTTAGGGTCCACGTGGGATTTTTACAACTCAAGGTCTCCTAGAGGAGGGAGCCCAACGTGGTGTGAACCCAGCTGTGCTGACAACAATCAGCATTGCTGAAGGGAGTGCAGGAATTAATGACTAACATGAGTGAGATGGGTTCTTGGGGTCCAAGAATCAGCAGAGAAGAGGAGACCTGAGCTGTTTTAAGCGTGGTTGCACCCAGAAAATCTGCAGTCTTGCTGGATCTCCTCTCCAGACCCCACTGACCCTTGAAACATCTGCAGAGCACCAGAAACTTGCAGAATTTTGGAAAAAAATCCTGTGGTGTAACAGGTTGGACCAGATGACCTCTAGGGGTCCCTTCCAGCTTGAAACATTCTATGATTCTATGATTTTCCTGATACTCTCTAGCAGGGGAAATTGATATAAAAGTCCAAAAGGACTTTTGGAAGGGAACTGATGAGCAGGAGAGGTGGAACTTCATCTACTTTCCTTCCCTATGAACACGTCTGGCTTTTGAAGACATGACTCAGGGAGCTCCAGGCACCCTCCAGGCCAATCTATCAGCTGTCTACTACCAGCATTAATAATTATCCTGTCATTAGAGCTAATGACTGTATTTCAGTCCAGGTTGCTGGAGGGAGCGTGGTGGAGCTTTCCCTGTCACTCACCAGGGCTGGTGACTCTTCCCTTGGGAGCTGCAGCATTAAAGGTGAAGCACTTGGGTTGAGAAGCTTCAATTCTCTCTTCTCCCAGTGACAGCAGCAAATGAAAGATGTTCAGTGGAGCTGGACAAATGACAGGGCTCTCAATCTCCCCTGATGATGGCCAGGATGGCTGAGAGGAGTTATTACTCCTCAGCCACAAGGGACATCTGCCTGTCCTACAGTCCTACATTGTGTCCTGGCACAGAGGTCCAGAACACTATCTCAGACCAGTTTGAGCACAACCAAATCTTGCTCTGGGCAGCTCTGGGTGTCAGACCCTCCTATTCCAGGTCTGAGATCCCCAAACCATCTACAAGGGCTCTCAGGTCCTTCCTGTTCAAAGGGTGGCAAAGAGCAACAGAAGATGTAAAGGGTGGGATTCAACGTCATACCTAGACACCTAAACATGGGTGTCTGGTACTACCTGAGGTGCTCTAGGACATCTCGGCAGATATGGTGCAAAACCAGACCTCCTGGTGAAGCTCCTGGAGAAGACCAGAGAGGTGGTGGCTGCCCCATCCCTGGAACCATTGCAGGTGAGGTTGTCTGGGGCTCTGAGCAACCTGCTCTAATCCCAGGGTCACATCCACACCATGAAACTCTCTCAGTCTCTGAAACTGGATGACTGCACCCAAATTAAGTATTGAGAAAGTGCCTGGTTGACACCAGGACAAAACCTGGGCAGAGACAGTGTGGATGACCCAGCTGTTGCATCCTGGAATTATTTAATTGACTGGTAATGATGTGGCCCATGGAGGAGGGAACAGATACTGCTGTGGTCACTTCCCATGTGAACAGGGGGAAAAGAGAAGCAAGAATGGAAGAACAAGAAGCTACAATAGGCAAGATGGGGCTTTGAGCAGCCTGCCCTAGGTAGAGATGTCCCTACTTGTGTAGGGAGGTTGGACAAGATGACCTCTAGAGGTTCCTTCCAGCCTGAAACATTCTATGATTCCATGAATTAGTTGTAAGATGGAGGATCCAGTCTATCTATTCATAGAATCACAGAATGTTGGCGGTTGGAAGGGACCTCAAAACATCATCTAGTCCAACCCCACTCTTCCTGTTTGGTCTGGGGCTTGTAGAAGCATTTGGGAAGCAAGTCAAGGGAAAGAAGGTCCCATATTACTTCAGATGGATGCTCCAAGTCTCTATGATCTATCAGCAAGACTGAAGTACTTTCTTGAACTACTGTATGGAGCTGAACCATGGGACCACCATGAGTAATATTTCCTCCATGCTGTAAACAGTCCTGCAGGCCCAGAATATGCCAGGAGAGAAAAGTAGGAATGAAAGAACATGAAATTCCCAGAGGACCACCTAAGCTAGCACCCAGACCATCAAATTAACAGCACAAACCAAAGAAGTTGCAATCACACACTTAAATATTATGGTTAATAATTATATCCACTGCCTAGNCATCCCTGGAACCATTGCAGGTGAGGTTGTCTGGGGCTCTGAGCAACCTGCTCTAATCCCAGGGTCACATCCACACCATGAAACTCTCTCAGTCTCTGAAACTGGATGACTGCACCCAAATTAAGTATTGAGAAAGTGCCTGGTTGACACCAGGACAAAACCTGGGCAGAGACAGTGTGGATGACCCAGCTGTTGCATCCTGGAATTATTTAATTGACTGGTAATGATGTGGCCCATGGAGGAGGGAACAGATACTGCTGTGGTCACTTCCCATGTGAACAGGGGGAAAAGAGAAGCAAGAATGGAAGAACAAGAAGCTACAATAGGCAAGATGGGGCTTTGAGCAGCCTGCCCTAGGTAGAGATGTCCCTACTTGTGTAGGGAGGTTGGACAAGATGACCTCTAGAGGTTCCTTCCAGCCTGAAACATTCTATGATTCCATGAATTAGTTGTAAGATGGAGGATCCAGTCTATCTATTCATAGAATCACAGAATGTTGGCGGTTGGAAGGGACCTCAAAACATCATCTAGTCCAACCCCACTCTTCCTGTTTGGTCTGGGGCTTGTAGAAGCATTTGGGAAGCAAGTCAAGGGAAAGAAGGTCCCATATTACTTCAGATGGATGCTCCAAGTCTCTATGATCTATCAGCAAGACTGAAGTACTTTCTTGAACTACTGTATGGAGCTGAACCATGGGACCACCATGAGTAATATTTCCTCCATGCTGTAAACAGTCCTGCAGGCCCAGAATATGCCAGGAGAGAAAAGTAGGAATGAAAGAACATGAAATTCCCAGAGGACCACCTAAGCTAGCACCCAGACCATCAAATTAACAGCACAAACCAAAGAAGTTGCAATCACACACTTAAATATTATGGTTAATAATTATATCCACTGCCTAGGAGAAGTGACCACAGTTCTCTGCTCTTTCCATCCTCATTGGGTCATGTCTTCAAAAGCTAGATGTGTTCATAGAGAAGGAAAGTGGATGAAGTTCATCTTTCCTGCTCATCAGTCTCCTTCCAAAAGTCCTGGTTTGCATCAATTCTCCAGAAACAGCAGGAAAACCAAGTTTCTTCTGGGAAAACACTTCACCCAAGGATTTGTTCCAAATTTCTGCTGCAAGTAGGAGAAATGCTTCTTCAAGAGTGCATTGAAGAGGAAAAATTGGTTGAAGAAGGTAAATTCAGTGAAGAAGATAAATTTAGTGAAGAAGATAAATTCACTGAAGAAGATAAATTCACTGAAGAAGAAAAATTCTTCTTCAAGAAGAACCTCATTTGCCAAGAAAGCAACATTTCCCCAGGGAGAAAAGGGAAAGAAAAACCCTCCACATTGTTTTGGAAAGTCTCTTCTGCTTATCTGTGTTCCTGCATCTCTGCCACAAACTGGTGACAAAAGCCACCCTTTCCACGGCATGCACTACACATAGATATAATAATATGAGCAAATTTTTGCTCTCCAAGTCCCCAGCTGGCTCAATACTGAAGAGATACCCCAGTTGAGCTCTGGAGCTCAGGTCTGGAAGGGTTGCCCAAGCCATGGCAATGAGGAGGAGTTACCTTTACTCAGCAGGTCTCACCTTTGGTGGTTTCACTCTCTCGGACAAGGAAAGAACCAACTTTGTTCCCAGGAGATAACAGCAGCCTCTCAGCATCTTTTCTGGTCAGGGTTTTAAAATACCACCTGGGAGACAGAAAAACGTGGAAACATTGAAAAGGAAAAGCTCTAAAACCCCAAATTCTTCCCAGTTAGTTCTTTTTTACCATTACACTCTGAAACGGGGTTATTTTTATCAGCAAGTAGTTTTTCATCTGCTGGGAAGTGGCAGTAATAGGGTGTTTTTAGTAGATTAACACCAAATTTGGGTCACTTTGGGCTTGTTTCAGAGCCTAGCAGAGGGTAGATGGTGTGTGCAGTACCCTGTGCAGGAGAAGGGTATAGGGTGCCCACAGGTATTTCATAGAATTGTCAGGGTTGGAAGAGACCTTCAAGATCATCTAGTTCCAACCCCCCTGCCATGGGCAGGGACAAATCAAACTACTCAGAGTTTCAATGTACCCTTCAGATCCAAACAGCATTTATGTCTCAATCACGTTTCTGTGCACGGCTAAATATTTGTTGAATTCAGTGATGGTTGGGTCCCTCCAAGAGGAGACTGCAAGTGGGACTGGTCATTGGTTCTGGTAAGACCCCCCTGCAGTGCTGGGGCAGCTCTGGGGTCCTCAACACAGCAGAGCCATGGAGCTGGTGGAGCAGGGCCAGAGGAGGCCCCAGCAATGGTGGGAGGGCTGGAAGCCTCTGCTGGGAGGCCAGGCTGGGAGAGTTGGGCTTGTTCAGCCTGGAGAGGAGAAGGCTCCAGGGAGACCTTCTGGTGGCCTTGCAGGACTTCAAGGGGCCTGTCAGAAAGATGAGGACAGACTATTGAGCAGGACCTGTTGTGATAAGACAAGGGGTGATGATTTTAAACTAAAGGAGGGAGATTTAGACTGGAGAGAAGGAAGAAATTGTTGCTGCTGAGGGTGGTGAGAGCCTGTGCCAGGTTGCCCAGAGAGGTGGTGGCTGCCCCATCCCTGGCACCATTGCAGGGGAGGTTGTTTGGGGCTCTGAGCAACCTGCTCTAGTTGCAGATGTCCCTGCTCAGTGCAGGGGGGTTGGACGAGATGACCTCTAAAAGTCCCTCCCACCCCAAACATTCTGTAATTCTACGATTGTAAGAATGCCACAGAGGAAGGTTAAGGAAACAATTTCTCCTGCTGCCTGTACATAGGTAAAATAAAGTCTTTTGACCCAAACCAGGGCATGATGAAAGACTTTTTGCCATCCAGCCCAGCAGTGGCATCTTCCTCCTGGCAAGTAAAGTTGCTCCTGTAGCTTGTTGGGAGACGGGGCATCAGTGAGACACTGGCCCAGGTTGGCCAGAGAGGTGGTGGAAGCGCCATCCCTGGACATTTTGAAGTCCAGGCTGGCTGGGGCTGTGAGCAACTGATGTAGTGGGAGGTGTCCCTGGGCATGGCAGGGGGGTTGGACTTAGATGATCTTGAAGGTCCCTCCCAACCCTGACAATCCTATGATTCTATGATCAGTGCCCACCCTTCATAAACTTCCACACTTACTTCTCCTCTTCCAAGCTGTCGACTTGTGCCACGAAGTTGCTGGGGATGTAGCCTTTCTTCCCACTGCTGAGGGACTTGGCCAGCCACCAGTCCCCCTCGCTGGGAAGCAAGCAGAAGAGAGAGAGCATGAGTGCCCAGAGGAGGTTTCATGATGAGCTAAGGCTGAAGGGACAGCATTGGGCTTCTGGGGGTTTGGCCATTGCAGGTAGGTCAGCACTTCATCTGCTCTACAGGTCCCTCTCGAGTTCCTGGAATCACCACCAAGTTGAAGACTGTTCATCTTTCAGGGACTTTTGGAGGTGACACTCACTTCCCATGAATGCAGAGGAGGCACAGGGTGACCACTGACAGGGGTCTATAGATATGCTATAAGCGCCTATAGACATCCTATAGACTTCTATAGACATCCTATAGACCCCTATAGACTCCTGTAGACCCCCTAGAGACAGCTATAGACTTCTTATAGACCCATATAGAAACCCTATAGACACCCTATAGACACCTATAGACTCCTATAGTCATCCTATAGACCCCTAAACACACTCTATAGACCCCTGTTGACCCATATAGAAACCCTATAGACCCCTTCTAGACCCCCTATAGACATGCTATAGACACCATATAGACCCTATACACACCCTATAGACCCCTGTTGACCCATATAGAAACCTTATAGACACCCTATAGACCCTATACACCCCTATAGACACACTATAGACCCCTATTGACCCATATAGGAACCCTATACACTCCCTATAGACCCCACAGACACCCTATAGACCTCCTATAGACACCTATAGACACCCTATAAACCCCTATTTACCCGTATAGAAACCCTATAGACCCCTATAGACACCCTATAAACCCTTATTGACCCATATAGAAACCCTATAGACCTCTATAGACACCCTATAGACCCCCATAGACATCCTATAGACCCCTATGTCTGTATCTGTTACGTCTCCCAAGTGAGAGAAGGGAAATCTGGGTCCTCGTGGATTTATTGTGCCTCTTGCATAAGGACGTTGGGACTCATCCTTCTGTTCCTTCCTTTGTCTGTCAAACACCCCCTTGCTTTGCTCTCACATCATATCAGCCACCAGCTGTGTCCAAAAGCCACCACCACCCAGACGTCTCCCCTGCCCCATGGGTCCCAGCTCAGGCACCTGGGTAAGAAATGCCACCTCTGGAGGCCACCTCACAGAGAAGTGAAGGATGAGCAGCCCTCCAAGGCCAAATGACCAGGGAACCCAAGTCCACCTCTGCCATCCTATGGCAGATGGACTGTCAGCCTCTTCTCTCATGAGTGGAAGAAGGTGAAATGAAACCACTGGCTTGATTCTGTCCTTTCCTCCGACTACACCCAACCCACATCCTTTGCAAGAGCACCATCAGCACAAAACAAGAAGCAGGAGCTCAGTGGTTGTTGTTGTTTGTGCAACTTCTGCACCCACACACCCCTGCAACAAAGAAGGTCCCAGTGGTATCCAGGCAGGGCCACCACCTGACCCAAATGTATCCATCACCTAAGGAAAACATGGCAGTGCCACCTTCTCCACCTTAGACACTCTTTGGAGCAAAGCTATGGCACAGGCTTATCTCTGGTGAGCTGCAAATTGGTGTCTGACCCCAAGGTCTCCTCTTTCCCAACCTCACCATGCTCATCTTTGAACCCTCCTCTGGTAGCGGGTCACTTACTTGGAGAGGACTTGGAGTTTCTCCCCCTTGACCAGCTGCAGGTCACGGTCACTTGAGGCAGGAAAATCATACAGTGCAATCACAACCAAGTGATCTGAAAGAAGCAGCAGCACCATTAAATCCTGCTGGTTGCTGGCCAGGGTGGTGATGCACATCTAGGTGTATGATGGGGCATCTCACCCCTTCTCACACACACTCCCTGTCCCCCAGAAGCCAAGTTTTCCACCCAAAGCCAAAGTTTTCCACCCAAAGCCCAAGTTTTCCACCAACCCCGCTCTTCAACCAACCACAACCTCCGCTCAGGGGCTGATTCATCAAAGTGTTTCCTCTGTGTGTGTGTTTCTAAAGCTCTCCAGACCCCCCTATCCACAAACCCAAGCAAGTCAACAAGAAGAAAGGGGTTGTGTGGATTGAGGGGAGTCATAAATAACCTGACAGAGTTTGGCTTGAGTTTCACACGGCCATAAATGAAAACTGCTGTAGCAACATTTCCCAGGGTGGGATTTGACCCACAAAGATGAGGCTTTCTTGACTGAAAAAGGTGTAAAGTGTCTCAGTTTCTGATATTTCTGTTATCTTCGAGACACGGTCTAGGGATCAGGGAGATGTTGGCCAAAGGTTGGACTTGATGGTCCTAGAGGTCCTTTCCAACCTAAATGATTCTATGATTCTATTTGAGCCCATTGCTCGGATTTAACTCTCTCCAGGTGCTCTTGACTCAGCCTGGATTTTGGCATCCCTTTTACACATTGTTCCTTGTGGATGTGCTGCAACCTTCAACCCAGCACCTCTATATCACCAGGCTGCTCCCTTCCCCATGAGGGTGGGGAGACGCTGGCCCAGGTTGGCCAGAGAGGTGCTGGAAGCCCCATGCCTGGACATTTGAAGGCCAGGCTGGCTGGGGCTGTGAGCAACGTGATGTAGTGGGAGGTGTCCCTGTCCATGGCAGGGGGGTTGGACTTAGATGATCTTGAAGGTCCCTTCCAACCCTGACAATTCTATGATTCTATGATTCAGCTCAAGCCCATAGAACTGTGATTATAGAATCACTCCCAGGTGGAGGCTCCAGGATCCCCTTCCCCCCTCCCTGGCCCCAAAGCACTTTAGATGATGCAGACCACAAAACATGTGTTGTGTGTCTCGAGTTTTACTTGCAACACATCTGGATGGAGGCTGTGAGCAAGTCTGCATCCCCATCCCCTTGTCCACCACCCTGGGACACGTCTCTGTGGGCTGGAGCTGAATTTTTTCCCCAAAAGGGTTGTTGAGCTGTAGAAGAGGCTGCCCAGGGCAGTGGTGGAGTCCCCATCCCTGGAGGGGATTCAAAGCCATGGAGATGTGGTGCTGAGGGACATGGGTTAGTGGTGCCCTGGCAGTGCTGGGTTAATGGTTGGTCTTGATGATCTTAAAAGTCTTTTCCAACCCAAATGATTCTGTGATTCTATGAATTGCCACCTTTGCACGCCCAGGTTGTGCTGGTGCTGCTCTCTGAGGTTTTGGAACCATTCACACATGCTCTGCAGGCTCACAGCTACTGAAGCAGAAGTGAGCAGCTATTTTGGGGCAGCTCAAAGTGTATAAAGAGGATCAGCACACACACAGGAACAGAGACAGCAAAGCAAAGCACAGAGGCGAAAAAGAAAAAAAAAAGAAAATGGAAAATAATAAAAAAATAATAAAAGGAAAATGGAAGAAATAAGCAAAGGAAAAAAGAAAATAAGAACAATAAGAAGGAAAAGTAGAAGGGAAAGAAAAAGGAAAAGGGAAAGGAAAAGACAAAGGAAAAGAAAGGGAAAAATAAAAATAAAAATAAAAATAAAAAGAAAAAGAAAAAGAAAAAGAAAAAGAAAAAGAAAAGGAAAAAGAAAGAAAAAAATGTGCATAGCATCTGTCAAATATATTAGACTAGATTAAAGGCTGATTTCAAATCAGCTTAAAATATTGTCTCTGATACAGTATGAACAGAAGACTGTTGGGTTTGATCCATTTGGAGTTAACATTGCTAAAACCGTGCGTGTGTGTCTGTGCAGCTCTTCACATGAAGGGTCCACAGAAAAATAAACAATGTCTGCAACTTTTCACTTGGAAAGAAAGCAAGANTTTTAGCTGGTACGCAGCCTAATTAATGCACCGAGAGCCGTTATCATTATCCTTTCCCCAAGCAGGCTGTCAATCCAGTCTCTGGGTGACCTTTTCAAACAATGGCAGCAGCAAGGGAGCCAGAGTGTCCCTTTGTCCTGGCGAGATAAGGTGTTTGTGGGGCAGCCGGGCTTTTGTGGGAGGACGTGTAGCTCTGAAAAGCCCTGAGCAGTTCCCTCCAGGCTTGAAAGGAGGAACTTGGAGATGTGGGAGAGGTTTCTCACTCTCTCCATTGCATGGAGAAAAGGACTGTCGAAAGAGAAGGCTTTGAAGTCCTAAAATAGTTTGTACAACTGGGGGCTTCCCCTTGAGGGACCTCAAAGTTCTTGGCATCAGCAATGCACCCAAACTCTTGTTGCCTCCTTGAGAAAGTTGTTATCACGCAGCTTCTCTGACATGAAAGGGGTTTGGGAATAGAGAATCATTTAGGTTGGAAAGGACCTCTAAGATCAGCAAGTCCAACCTTTGTCCAACATCTCCCTGACCCCCAGGCCATGTCTCCAAGCACCGCATCTACTCGTCTGATGAACCCCTCCAGGGATGGGGACTCCAGCACCTCCCTGGGCAGCCTGGGCCAGGGCCTGACCACTCTTGCAGCAAAGAACTTCTTCCTCATGGCCAATCTAAACCTGCCCTGGGGCAACTTGAGGCCATCACCTCTTGTCCTGTCATGAGTTCCTTGGGAGAAGAGCCCAACCCCAGCCTCACCACAACCTCCTTTGAGGTAGTTGTAGAGTCTGCCTATTGCAAGGTGTCCACAACATCCCCAGGCACCATCCTGCTCCTCTTGAAAATGCAATATTGCAGTGGTCACACTTTGGCTTTGAAAAATAGAAGCAAGTGTGTAAATATTACACTTGTAAATACTGCACACAGAGTGGCATGTATAAATAAATAATGTAGTTATTACTACAATAAAATAAACAAAATAATGTTGTTTTGACTTTGAAGCAACTGCCATCAGTATAAATAAGGAAAAAAAAAAAAAAAGGGGAGAGGGAGAAAGAAAAAGAGAAGATTTAACAGGGACGAAAAGGTCTTATAGGGTGAAAAAAATATTATTGCCACCTCTTATCCCCTCCTTGATATACGTGTTGAGGAACACTTCGGTGTGCCAGAAGAGCTCTCTCTGCCCAACCAGCAAGACTTGCCAGCCCATGATGAAAGGGACTCTTCCTATCTCTGAGTCTGCCACCCCCATCAAGAAGCAGCCTTGATGACACTTTCTTGGCCTACTTGATGGACTTAGGTCATGAGTGACTCTATGGCGGAGAAGCCGTCGGGGCTGCTCGGGGTGAGTGCTCTGCAGATAACGTTGGCAGCCTGGAGACTTTGTGAGCCAAAGACAGCTTGGCTCAGAGCTGCTGTCAGGAGAGTGAGATACCAGCTCAGTTTGCGTAGGCTGAGGGCCAGCTTGATGGCTTCAGAGAAATTATTCAACCAGCCTTCCCACCACTGCCCCGTCATAGAATCATAGAACGTTTGAGGGTGGAAGGGACCTCCAGAAGTCATCTGGGCCAACCTCCCTACACCAGCAGGGACATCTCTACCTAGGGCAGGCTGCTCAGAGCCCCATCCAGCCTGACCTTGAAGGACTCCAGGCATGGGGCCTCCACCACCTCTCTGGGCAGCCCATTCCACTCATCTATCACCCTCAGGTTAAAGAACTTTTTTCTAATCTCCAGCCTCAATCTCTCCTTTCCCAGCTTAAAACCATCACTCCTGGTCCTGTCATTACAAACCCTTTGGAATAGACCTTCCCCTGCCTTCCTGTAGCCCCTGCAGGTCCTGGAAGGTCCCCCCGGAGCCTTCTCTTCTCCAGGCTGAACAGCCCCAACTCTCTCAGCCTGTCTTCATAGGAGAGATGCTCCATTCCCCTGAGCATTTTGGTGACTCTCCTCTGGACATGCTCCAATATGTCCACATGGCATGGGCTGGTTCACCAAGGTAACCATGTGCAAGAAAAAGATGCCTTCAAAACACACTGCTGCTGGTCAACCTCAGTGCTGCTGTCACCAAGAGGAACACCATTGGAGTCAGAATCATAGACTGGTTTGGGTTGGAAGGGACCTTTAGAGGTCATTTGGTCCTGTCCTCCTGCAGCAAGCAAGGACATCTGCAACTAGAGCAGGTGGAGATGTAGAAGACCGTGGGCTGGGACAGTTGCATCTCCTAGCTGGTCAGCAAGCCCAGGTGTGACAGCATGGGAGATGTCTCCTGGGACATCCAGGCTTCTGCTAAATATCTCTTTGCCTTGGGTTTTGACACAGTGAATGTTTTTGCAGATAATTTCTGCTTCCCTCATAAAATCAGACCAGACCTAAAATCCTAGGATTTTTATTAGGAAATCTGAACATTTCGGGCAATTCCCTTTCACCTTTATCCCCCTTCGCATGGTCTAGGGATGAGGGAGATGTCGGACAAGGGTTGGACTTGATGATCTTAGAGGTCCTTTCCAACCTAAATGATTCTATGATTTGCAGTGCCCATTTTTAATGAGAAATTTTAATTCCTCCTTGAAAAATCATCCTTTTTTGGTCCAAACAACCCCTCCTTGTGCCAATGAAGCTCCAACCCACGTTTCTGAGTTCCAAACTCAAACCCAGATTGGAGGAACAACGCCAAAAACGAAGAAGAGCTTTGATGCTCATCTTGAGGGACATTAAAAGACTTCAATTTCCAGAGCAGGCTGAGCTCCCACCCCCTGAACATCCGTCCTATTCACATTATGTTTACCCAAAGTAAGTGAGGAGGTGGAAGAAGTTGCAGTTCCTCAATTGGAAGAAATAACCTCGCAGGGAGACTGATTCTTTGTGCCTGAGGACGAGCACTCAAAATGTCCAGTTGTCTCCATCAGTAGTACTTAAATCCAGCTGTGAGCAGCTGGCAGGGCAAGGGAAGGGGTTGTTCTACCTGACTTTGTTGTACTGGGGGCTTTAGAGGTGCAGAATTAAAGGTAGGTTTTGATTCCATAGAGATCCAGAATCAAGCATAAAGACATCATGAGTGCTTAGGGAACCTTCTGCTCTTGGGAGACCCCCCTGCAGTGCTGGGGCAGCTCTGGAGTCCTCAGCACAGCAGAGCCATGGAGCTGGTGGAGCGGGGCCAGAGGAGGCCCCAGCAATGGTGGGAGGGCTGGAAGCCTCTGCTGGGAGAGTTGGGCTTGTTTAGCCTGGAGAAGAGAAGGTTCCAGGGAGACCTTCTTGGGGCCTTTCAGGACTTAAAAGGGTCCTATAAGAAAGGTGGGGACAGACTTTTGATCAGGGTCTGTTGGGACAGGACAAGGGGTGATGGTTTGAAACTCAAAGAGGGAGATTTAGACTAGAGAGAAGGAAGAAATTGTTGGTGCTGAGGGTGGTGAGAGCCTGTGCCAGGTTGCCCAGAGAGGTGGTGGCTGCCCCATCCCTGGCACCATTGCAGGGGAGGTTGTTTGGGGCTCTGAGCAACCTGCTCTAGTTGCAGATGTCCCTGCTCAGTGCAGCGGGGTTGCACTGGATGACCTTTAAAGGTCCTTTCCCACCCAAACCATTCTATGTTTCCCAGGTTCTATGATTCTATCATTCTATAATTCTATCATTCCATGATCTATGATTCTACATTAAAATGAATGAGAGACATGATGGAAGAACCCACTCCAAGTGAAACGTGGGTCAGTGATGTTGCCAACACCGCAGCTGAATCCAGAATTACATGCTCCTTGCCTGCCCTTGTGATACTTACATTAAGATAAATAATGTCAGGAGGAATTAGGGTCTCGTTAGCAATAAATAAATAGTTTTTTTCCGAGATGGTGGTGTGAAAGCTTGAAACTGTGAAATAAGTAGCACAACACCAAATTTAGAAGAAAAAAAAGCACAGGATGTAAAGAAAAGTCAAAAAAAACCCCCAATCAAAGTCAGGGGAAAAAAAGAGTTTGATTTTATATTACGTGTTACACTTCCATAATCAATAATGTGCCTGACTGAATTTAAAGTGCTCCCCAAGGATGTAATTCAGCTCTTTGATTTTTTTTTATATGATTGAATTGCCTGGATTTTGTGCTTTCTCTAACAATTCATTCGATAGAAAGTCTCAGATATCTCAAATATCTTGCAGGGGTCCTATCAGCCCTTTTTGGCTTCATTTCTGGAAACTCAGGCACCAGCAGCGAAAAATAAGAAGTTCCCCAGACTATCAGTGAGAAAATTCCTCCAAAACTGGAACTGAACCTAAGAAACCCAAACCTTTTTGAGAGCTGAACGTGGCTAACGTGGTACTTCAGGCGTTTTTTAGCACCTTTCCACTTCTGCCTTCTGGCGTGAAGCAGAAGTAAAAGCTGAAGGCAACTTCTGTTGTGCTTCTCAGCAGAGGGAGAGGGCTGCTAACCCCGTGAAAAACTGGTGATGTCTGCTCAGGTGGACGTTGGGCATGGCTGCTTGGAAATGTGCCATGAAAACTCTGGCCAAAAAAAGAGTCACTTCTGGAGAAATGGCCCCTCCATGGAACCATGTCCCAGGTCACATAGTTGAATAGTTGTGCCTATTTTTCTTCTCCTCAAGCCCTGTCTCCCCTAATCCTACACTTGTGCCCACGTGAGGAACTTTCATGTGTTGGTAACTGCTTTCTTCCAAGCTTTCTCTATTTTTTCATCTCTTCCAATTCTCTTTCTCTCAACTCTGTTTGGTTTCGGGTTCCTCACTACAAAAAAGACATTGAGGGGTTGGAGCGTGTCCAAAGAAGAAGGGTCTAGAGCAGGAGTGTGGTGAGAAGTAGCTGAGAGATCTGGGGATGTTGAGTTCAGAGAAAAGGAGGCTCAGGGGAGACCTTCTCACTCTCTACAACTACCTAAAAGGAGGTTGTAGAGAAGTGGGTGCTGGTCTCTTCTCCCAAGGAACAACCAATAGGACAAACAGAAACAGCCTCAAGTTGTGCCAGAGGAGGTTTAGGTTGGATATTAAGAAAAATTTCTTCCCCAAAGGGGTTGACAAGCTCTGTCCCAGGCTAGTGGTGGAGTCCCCACCCCTAGAAGGCTTAAGCCATGGAGATGTGGTGCTGAGGGACGCGATTTAGTGGTGACCTGGCAGTGCTGGGTGAACGGTTGGACTTTGTGATCCTAAAGGTCTTTTCCAACCTAAACAACCCTATGATTCTCTCTGTCCTTAATCTGCAAAACCTCTTTGACAGAAATCCATGCGAGCTGCTGCCAGAAGCTGGGTGGAGGCAGCAGAAGCTTCCTTCATCTATCAAACACCATCTGCGACCGCAGATAATTGCAGAGGTGGATGAAGCCAACAAATAGTCTCCAAGCAGGGGCTCTGGGCATCCTTTTTTTGTACCCTTCTCCTTCTTCTCGTTCTCTTTGTAGTCTCTCTGAAATCTCCAGCTAACTGGATCTAACATCCACAGAAATCTCATGCAGTGGAAATCTCATATCTCAGCGAAGGAAAATTGCTTTTCCATCCTAATTTCTTTGATGAGCAAGGGAAATTGGCAGCTACAAAGAGTGATGTAAACTGGATCTTACAGAGCACGCTGATAAACTCCCCACCTGGCAACGCTGAAGGGACAGAAACCACACGCCTGTGACACAACAACTTGTTCTCAAGACCTGCTGCTCTGGGACCACCACCTTGTGAAACCCCACGGGAAGAAACTGAGCAAAGCATCTTACCTTGTACAGAGGCTTGGCTTAGATGAGACATGTTGATAAATTGTCTACCCTTTGATGGAAATAGAAAGAAAGAAAAAAAAAGACATTTATTAGTTTGCTGTGTTTGCAGGAAGAGCTGCTCTCAGCTTCACAGACAAAGGGGGGTCTGATCTGGAGCTCACTGTAGTCAGCCAACAGCTCCTGCATCTGGCTCCATATGTGCTGTGATGGCTTTAGCACATTTTGGAGCTGTCTTAACTGTTGGCTTGAATAAACCTTGGCACTCCTCTGAATAGAAGCAGAAAACTGCTGCCCACTCATTTAGACCCTGGTCTATCTAACTCTTGTTCGCTGAGGCCACATTTCCCATCAGTGGGGGTGTGAGATGAATGGTCCTATTGAGAAATGGCAACTGCAGTTGTCAAAACCAGAAACCCAGGGATGCTCTTTGCCACAATTGTCCCAAGGCTTGTAGAATGTCCTTTGCTCAGGGATATGTTCAAAAAAGAGAGGTGGTGACTATACTGATGAATTAAACAGCAGCTCATCTAAGTACACTTCTAAAATGTTGATGTGGTGCCTAGTTTGGTTTGGTTCAACCCCTGAGAGTGGCCAGTTGTCCATAGATCACTTCTCATGAGCAGCTGGGATGCAACCACCTCGTTTTGTGGGCTACGAGTTGGATATTATGGAAACGCTCTGTTGGTCTCTACTTCCAACACCAATCCTGTGATGAGTCCAAGGTAGAACACCTACTGACCATAGCAAGTGTTCAACCACTGCCAGGTATTTTTATACACGTGCAGAAGGAGTGAACTGCAGATTCTGAATTAAAAATATCCATGTTTTCTGTC
The DNA here is from genome assembly GCA_013401335.1 of Brachypteracias leptosomus. Classification (NCBI taxonomy): domain Eukaryota; kingdom Metazoa; phylum Chordata; class Aves; order Coraciiformes; family Brachypteraciidae; genus Brachypteracias; species Brachypteracias leptosomus. The sequence continues at coordinate 23,243 of VYZX01006588.1, forward strand.
TGTGTCACCCTTTGACTCCTCCTTAGCAGCAGTGTGGGGTGGGAGAGCTGCTCATCCACTACCTTTTTAATTTAACTGAAAGGATCATGGACTTCCCCTGACATGTGAGGTCTTAGTGCCCATGGCAGAAAAAAAGTGAGTGTCAGGAGGTGATTGATGATACTATATTTACACTCAGAGCAGCTCCTCTCCAGTGAGCTGGAGAGAAAGGAATTCAGGAAAAGAACATCTTGGTCAAGCTGACATCTGCTGTCATGAACATTGGAGTTCAGAACCATGGGAGAGCTCAGGAATGAAACTAAAGGAGTGAAAAACATCTCTGCTATCAGAAGCCATGATAGGTAATTCCTCCCCCATCTCAGAGCTCCAGGCATGGGACAGTTTCCATGATAGCTACACCTAAAGTGCCTCTTGTGCTGTCTGATGGATGTAGTGCTAGAAAAGAGATGACAACTCCGTATCCTTGGAAAAGCAACAGATGGATGGATAAAGGGTTTTCCAAAGTTTAAAGAAGGAGCTTGTCATTCAAGGTGTGCTAAATCCTGACCTGGTGTCTTGCTGGTCTGTGTCCACACCCATATGGATTCCGAGGAGCAGCAGATGTTCAACGTTCCTGACTCTCAGCCCACCACAATGCAGGGGAGCTGTAGGGCCTCTTTAGCTAACCCCTTGTCCTCCCTGGTGGGGAAGTTTCCATTGCGGTTTGCAGCTTTCAATCAGCACCAATCTGACCCATCTTTGTGCCGTTTGCAAGTCAGCAACAGCAGAGTGCTGAGATGTGCTGCCAGCTCTCCTCTTCCTCAGACCAACACCCAACTCAGCAACATCCCCTCAGCACAACTGCAGCTTTTCTTCTTCATCTGTTTGTTCTTCTCCATCTCAAACCACCCGAGGAGGAAACGCATCAGAGAGAGCTCAGCAAGTGACCCCAACAGGAACTCTCTTCCAACTAATCAGCTCCTTGTTGCTTCTCTCAAACTTGTTGGTTCCTGGTTGATATATCTCTAGCCTCACCCACCACCCCAACCATGAACACCTGGGGGAAGGCACCTCACACAGGTGGGGCAGGATCCCTCCTTGGGGAACCATTTGGGGAACAAAACATGTTGCTGGGTTGTGACTTATCCAAAGGTCAATTCCAATCCAGGCCCCAGCACTTCATGAGGGCAGTAGCTCTGTCTAAAAGATATGGGGATCAGCTTGGAGGACTTGTGTCCTCTACACCTTCTGCCCCTGCTGCCCAGGGCTCAACATGACGTAGCCCTTCTGACCACCAACATCCCTAGACAAATCACAACCTTATTATATCATTATATCATATATTATATCATAACTTATCCCCAAAGAGTAAATATCATCCTCTTTGAGAGAGAAAAAACCCAGAGCAAGAAAGGGTTGATTGAACAGTTCACCCCATATTAAGAAGTTTATGGGGGGAAGCCAAGAATAAACATTTATTTTCTGCCCTTTCAACAGCGTTTCCCGATTGGTGACTAAAATTTGAGGAAGTAGAAGTCCTCAAGTTCCTGCTGGCATCACTCCAGACACTAACTGAGCTGTGGAGGATCCCAAAAGGACACACAACTTACCTTGGGTGGGGCGGGAGGAGGTTTACTCTTCTTTGGGTTGCTTCCAGAAGTGTGTTTCTCATTGGACGTCACCTGATTTTTGCTCCCGAGCAATCCCATCCTGGAAGGGAGGCCACAAATTACTTTTTACTCAGACTGCTCTTGAGTTAAGGGGCAGGCACTGAGAGACAAAACAATCTTCTCATTCATGAAGAACAACTTGGAGAAGATGAGAATGCAGGGAAATGGGACAGTAGAGAGAAAAGTCTATAGTCCTCCTACTACCTTGGATCTTGTGAACCTCATAGTTTGGAGTTCACAGGCCCAGGATACCCAGAGATCTGGTGGTTGCCCCATCCCTGGCACCATTGCAGGTGAGGTTGGCCGGGGCTCTGAGCAACCTGCTCTAGTTGCAATGTCCTTGTTTAGTGCAGGGGGGCTGGACTAGATGACCTTTGAAGGTCCCTTCCAACCCAAACCATTCTATGATTCTATGATTCTGTGGGTTGCTGTTTCAGCAGAGTTAGGGGATGTGAGATACAGCACAAGTCAGCAACATGGGGCTTTGGCTCCAAGTCATGTCATCACAATGATCTTACAAGAGGATTGATGACCCATCTATGGGATGGTGGATGCACGTTTCAGGGTTTTGAGTTGCTCCCAGTGACAGCACTGGTGGGGCAGTGTGGGAAAGGCCAGTAGGTCGAGGGAGGGGATTTTCCCCCTCTACTCCACCCTCGTGAGACCCCACCTGGAGCTCTGCGTCCAGTTCTGGAGCCTCCAGCACAAGAAAGATCCTGGAACGTGTCCAGAGAAGGGCCACGAGGATGATCAGAGGCTGGAGCACCTCTGCTACGAGGACAGACTGAGAGAGTTGGGGTTGTTCAGTGTGGAGAAGAGAAGGCTCCGAGGGGACCTTCTGGTGGCCTTTCAGGATCTGAAGGGGGCTACAAGAAAGCTGGGGAGGGACTTTTGAGGCTGTCGAGTAGTGGTAGGACTGGGAGGAATTGCTTAAAACTAGAGGTGGGGAGATTGAGATGAGATGTTAGGAAGAAGTTGTTGCCCATGAGGGTGGGGAGACACTGGCCCAGGTTGGCCAGAGAGGTGCTGGAAGCCCCATCCCTGGACATTTTGAAGGCCAGTGTGGCTGGGGCTGTGAGCAACTGATGTAGTGGGAGGTGTCTCTGGGCATGGCAGGGGGGTTGGAACGAGATGATCTTTGAGGTCCCTTCCAACCCTGACAATTCTATGATTCTAAGTCCCATCAGGTGCTTGTGACCATCCTCAACTCCTCTGACAGACTTTGAGAGGAGTGGGGACTATGCTGTAACCTGTGCATGTCCAGGGGGACATCACAACCCTTTCTGAGCATAGAACCACCTCCCTGAACCCTTGCACAAGTCGAGCTTGCTCCTCACACACATCTCTTGCAGACACATCCGTGCAAAGCACCACAGAGAAGTGAACATCATGTGAGCCCGGGTGGGAAATGGAACTGGTGAAACCTCCTCCACAAAGGTCACCCTCTCCCACCCACACACAGGAGATGTCGGCACAGCTCTGGGTAGTCACCATCTCCTGCTCATGTTCTCCAGGTTGCCCCTGCAGCCAATGCCACCATCCTTCATGCTGGCAGGTGTTACACAAACCCCCAAGACAGAGCTGCAGACAAATGTTGATGGAATGCCAAGAGCTGCTGGTGGGCTCCCAGCCCACGTCTGGCAGAGTTTTCATGTTTTAAAGAGTATTTTTAATTTTTTCCCCTCAAAAAGGTGGCTGAGTTGAATGTATGTTGTTCCGTAGTGTTTCTGCTTCTGCTTAAATTTTTTTTAATTAAAATTAGCTTCACAAAAATAAAAAAATGGAGAAAAGTAACTTATAGTAGTTTTCCCAACCTTTTTTTTACTTTTTTTTCCAGTGCTGGGGAGGAAACGGTAACTCAGAAAAGGATAAAAATTTCCTTTAGTGCATGGGGAGAAACCAGTAACTCAGAAAAACATGAAAATTTCCTTTTGTGAATTTACAGTTTTCCACTTCTAAAAATGTTTGCTTATATTTAATAACTGAGAATGGGGAAACTGGTTTCCTTAAGCTCAAAACCCCTCAGAATTTATCAAATTCTCTTTAAACCAACCAGAAATCAAAACAGAAGAAAAGGGTTTAAGGCAGCACAGAATTTTTCCATATGTTTGAGAACTTTTAGCGAAAAATCAGCCAGCTTGGCTGCAAATAATTTTGTGTAAAAATATTTGACTCAGATGTCTTCCAGGACCTGAAGGGGCTCCAGGAAGGCAGGGGAAGGTCGATTCCAAAGGGTTTGTAATGACAGGACCAGGCGGGATGGTTTTAAGCTGTGAAAGGAGAGATTTAGGCTGGATAGTAGAAAAAAGTTCTTTACTATGAGGGTGATAGATGAGTGGAAGGGGCTGCCCAGAGAGGGGGTGGAGGCCCCATCCCTGGAGTCCTTCAAGGTCAGGCTTGCTGGGGCTCTGAGCAGCCTGCCCTAGGTAGAGATGTCCCTGCTGGTGTAGGGAGGTTGGACCAGATGACCTCTAGAGGTCCCTTCCAGCCTCAAACATTCTGTGATTCTATGATTCTATAAGAATTAGACACCAGGATGATGAGGTCTGTGTAGTATCCAGCTCTGAAGGCCTGCGGGGCACATGTGGAGGTCACAGGAACACTGAAGGCTTGTGTAGGACCTCTGAAACATGCTGCGTGCCCCACATTGCAGGGTGACAAAAGGTCTTTTTAGTAACCATCAGAGGGGCTGTTGAGGTGACACTTTGGTCGTGCTCCAGCAACATCTCCACTGGCACTTGGACAACATTTTGGCTGGTGATGGTCTCTTCTCCCACATTACTAATGGCAGGGCCCGAGGAAATGGCCTCAAGTTGTGACAGGGGGGATTTAGATTGGACATTAGGAAGAAGTTCTTTACTGAGAGATTGGTCAGGCACTGGCCCAGGCTGCCCAGGGAGGTGCTGGAGTCCCCATCCCTTGAGGGGTTTAAAAAATGAGTAGATGTAGCACTTGAGGCTATGGTCTAGTGGTTAGGGAGATGTTGGGATAAAGGTTGGACTTGATGATCCTAGAGGTCCTTTCCAACCATAGTGATTCTATGATCTCTGTGGTGGTGGGGAGAGGGTGTGACTAGAGGAGGGCCATGAAAATGATCAGAGGGTTGGAGCACCTCTGGTGTGAGGACAGCTTGAGAGGGTTGGGGTTGTTCAGCGTGGAGAAGAGAAGGCTCTAGGGAGACCTTCTTGGGGCCTTTCACTACTTAAAGGGGGCCTGTCAGAAAGCTGGGGAGGGACTTTTTATTAGGGCCTGTTGCGACAGGACAAGGGGTGATGGTTTGAAACTGAAAGAGGGAGATTTAGATTAGATAGAGGAAAGTTTTTTACGTTGAGGGTGGTGAAACACTGCTCTAGTTTGCCCAGAGAGGTGGTTGATGCCCCATCCTTAGAAACATTCCAGGTCAGGTTGGACAGGGCTCTGAGTTGAAGCTGTCCCTGCTCACTGTAGGGGTTTGGACTGGACAACCTTTAAAGGTCCCTTCCAACCCAAATCCTTCTGTGTTTCTATGGTTCTATAAATGTCCTATCACTCACCCATCTTCAAAGAGGGCTGGAGAACACACTCTACAGGAGCAACCCATCAAGCTGGTCTTGGAACTCCAGGGGGACCAAGATCCAGTAGAGGTAGACACAAGTCTTTGTTGACGACAGGGTTTGGAGAGACCTTGTCCCTAAAGTTGGTGTGATTTGAGTGCTCAGGTTGGGCTCAAGCAAAAAGGAGAGTGTCAAATTGGACACGCTCTTCTTGCTGCAGGAGATCAGATGGTAGGATGGAGGTATCTGTGCCAAGCCCAACACCACAAGCGTTTGCCCACCTCATCTTTCCAGTAAGCAGCCCTGCACCATGGGCACACCTTCTCCTGCGGTTGCCTCATTTCCTCTACCAGAACAAGAGAGCTCAGAAGCTGCTTCTGATGTGAATGGACCAATGTCTTCTGCACCAGGGAGGTGGGCAACACGGGCAAAGGACCTTGGAATCACATGGGTGGGTGTGGGGGAAGAAACAAGACAGAACCCAACAGAAAAGCAGAAGTCTCGGCTCATCGTTTGCCACCCCCCCATGAAACTGTGCCATGGAAAAACGGGTTAAGACTCGAGCAAGCCAATGGTGCTTCAGCGTGAGGACAACCTCACAAAATGCCCCAAGCCCAGGCAGATCTCAAAATGAGCCCTCTTTCCATTCAGATTGCAGGGTGGGCCCAGCAAAGGGCTTTTGTGGTTCGCCAAAATTAGATATTTCGCTTCATTTTAGAACTTCAGGGTGTCTTTTTTAAGAAAGCACATTTTAAAAGGAAATGGCATTAAAAACCCTTATAGAATCACTTTGAAAATGACCATATAGCCCGTTTTGAAGGGGTTTAAATGCTGAATTTCTCTTTGCAAGTCCTGCCTCTTTCAGGAGGAATTGCTGGAGTCGATTGACTTTGGATGCTAGAATCTAACTGTTGCAGATTTGCACTTTTGCATCTGTGAGGAACAAAAAAGTTCAGTGGAAAAAAAAATAATTCCCCCATTTCTAAGCGTTAAATTCTCTTTTTCCTCAATAAAACAATTCTTCAATCCATTTCCCACCTGGCACCCTCGGGTTGCTTTGCAAGACCCAGAACCTGGAGAACTACTGAAGATCTTGGTGACATCAGCTACTTAAATAGAAACAAAAGATCTGCTGCAGAAGTGGTTTCTCCTGTGACCGTTTTCTGCTCTTGCTGGTCAAGATCTTTTAGTCTTTTTTTTTTTTTTGTATTGGATGATTAGCAGCTTTGTTGCTAGGAGATGGTTAGAAGACAGCTATAAACAAGCGTGCTGTGCTATAAACAGCACTGACCATGCAGAAGGTCTTTCTCAGAGGCAGAAGGTGGAGGTTATGACCACTGTCCTCAAGAACACAGCGGTCAAGGTCTTGCTGAAGATCTTCTGCAAGTAGGAGGGTGGTGAGACCTCCTAGGGTGATATACATAGCTCTGGGTCTCCAGCTAACATCAGGGGGGACTTTCATAGCCAAGAGCTGCTGCTCAGCAGGACCAGGCTGTGTGTGGAGGAATTACAGCAATGTAGAAAGTCCTCACCAAGAGCCTGGAGGAAGAAGCATTGTGGGTTTTGCTGGGGAGTGAAGGAAATGTCTGGCTTGCACGTTGCATCTGGAGATCGTAGAATCATAGAACTGTCAGGGTTGGAAGGGACCTTCAGGATTATCTAGTTCCAACCATGGGCAGGGACACCTCCCACTAGATCAGGTTACTCAGAGCCCCATCCAGCCTGGCCTCCTGGCAATGTTCTGATCCCATCCAGTCCTGCTTCATGTTGGATAAAGACGCCAAGTTGTGTTTGTGCTTGCGTTGAGGCCTCTTTCAAACACTCTGGCCAGTGTAAAAGGTCTTTGAGAGAGCATGAAGGGCAACCACCAGGAGCAGGCAGCACCTCCAGCTAATGCTGGTGAGATGCTGATGTTGGTGCTGCTGCTACAGGTCCCAGACTCGAGCACGGCCAGTGTGACCAAACTGGTCTTGGCAAGGTCATAGAATCATAAAGTCATAGAATTTTAGAATCATAGAATCACAGAATCCTAGAATCCTAGAATTATAGAATCATAGAACCTTAGAACCGTAGAATCTTAGAATTATAGAATCATAGATTCATAGAATCATAGAATTATAGAACTGTAGAATCATAGAATGTTTTGGGTTGGAAGGGACCTTTAAAGCTCATCTAGTCCAACCCCCCAGCCTAGAGAGCAAACCCAGGAGCTCTGTGCTCCAGCAATTTACCCCTCAATGAGGGGTACACGTGGCAGAAATGATTTTGGAGCCCATTGGCTCATTTTGAGCTCTCTTGCTTCAATCCTTGCAAGCTTGCTGTTTCCATTTTGACTCTACCCTCTTTCTCAGGCCACCCTTTGCAGGTGAACCTGGCCCAAGCAAACCAACCAAGTAGAAAATCTTGCTGTTTCAGGCCTTTCTGAAGAGCTGGGACACCCCAACGAAGAAGGCTGGGGGTTGGGAGCACACAGATTTCCAGGACCTTGAGTTTAAGCAGATGCAAAAAAAAAGCCCTTGACAAGAGAAAACAGAACAAAACTAACAATAAAAAGCTTCTCGATCTCTCCAGAAGCAGAAACCAGCAGCCTGCAGCCAGAGTGGTCATTTGCTAATCAAAACATCTGTCTGGAGGAAGAATGGCTGCTTACATTGAGCATTGCACCCTGCTGGGACCTTGCTGGGCTGCAAGAGGCTGTGGGCCAAGAACCAGAGCCAGGGCTGATGGGGGAGGAGAGCAGGAGCCCAGCCTGCTTGTCCCACCTCCCTTAAAGATGCTTTCCTCATGAGCTCATCCCCCTTAAAGATGCTTTCCTCATGAGCTCATCCCCCAGGCATTGCATCAAGCCAGGTGGGATGTCTGCTGGGGGTGGCTCTGCAGGATCTGAGGTCCTGCAGCATCAGAATGGGGAAGGAGGAGGATTGGGCCAGGAGAAGCAGGTACCTCTTTGGGTACCTCTGGGGCTCTTCAGGTGTAAGAGGTTTTATCACAAAATTGCATTGCTCAATGGTGATTTCTGCAGTGGTTGGACTTTCACCCCAAATTTCAAAATTCTATCTGCCAGGCTTGTGGATGGGCTGTGGGTGGGTTGGAGGACAGCAGGGAGAGGTCCTCTCTGCAGGTCAACCCTGTCTTAACATCCAAAGTCCCCTGGAAGTGGGCACAGGTCACATGTGCTTGGCCAGAATTCCTGGTGCTTTGTTTCACAGCATTTTGAGGACACCTCATGGTGATCTGTAGGGGTGTAGAGAGGCCCTCACAGCTCTAAGAACATGAGGAGATGGATGGGGTGTTCCTCCACACGTCTATGTGTGGGCACCCACATTTTTGCATCCCAGAAGCTGCCTTTTCCTAGCAAGAGGACAGCATTTAGTAGGACCATGGTCCAAGAGGAGCAATGAAGCTGGTGGCTCAGGCACTCAATGCTGTCAGAGACCCCTCCTTCAGTCAGGTCTGGTTGGGAATGATGCCTCCTCCCACCATACTCAGATGGGGCAAAGAAAGGGAAAGATTTACAACTCAAATCCCTCACCTGAACACCTCCAACTGCTTGGAAAGCCATGTCAGAAAGGGTTATGGGATGCCAGAGCCCTTCTCCTACTCATCACAGCTCTGCCCAGCTCCCACCAGCCTTCCACACACATATTCCCCTCTTTCCCCCTGTCCCAGATCCTGGGTGGACAGAGCAGGATGGGAGGACCAGGGTATTCATGCTTGGCACATATTTGTCCTCTTCTCCTTCTGCAGTAAACCAAAGGAAGAGCATCCCTGCAAACCATCCCTTGGGCCTGGGTCTTGGCAGCCAATGGTAGTACCCCCATCATTTGGGAGGTTGGACCAGATGACCTCTAGAGGTCCCTTCCAGCCTGAAACATTCTATGATCTCTCTACCCCACAGATCTTGGGGAAGGGAAACAGAGCAGGGGGAGGGACATGACATGAAGGAGGGATGGAAAAGAGGCAGAGAATGGAGGAAAACCTGCTGGGCTTCTCCCCACCCTCAGGGGAACGTGGATGGGTGGTGGGATGTTCCCTACTTGCCTGCTTCCTACGCTGCTGCTCCTGGAGACACGATCCGAGGAGGGACGAACCACTTGTCCGACCCATGACAGATGCTCCATGAGGCTGAGGGGCTTTGCAGATTTTCTCTTAGAGGCCTCTGGCTCCCACCACGTCCACACCATCCATGGGACTGATAGATTTGAACGTGACCCCCCCAGATTGCAGGAGCAGCCTCGTTTTTTTTTTTTTGCCGGCGCTTTTAATGGGCTTTCTTTTTTTAATCAGGTCTTGGTGTCAGAGCTGATTCTTTCCTTTCCCCCCGAGGACTCCTTGCTCTATTTTGAACATCAAAATGATCACCTGGGAGGGGGGGTGGGAGCTGCACTTCCCAGACAACCTGGCCAATGAGATGAGCGGTGAGGAAGGCGAGAAACCCAAAGAGAATCCAGACACCAAACCCAAGCAAAACCCACAAGCTATTAACAGCTGTCATTAAAAGCAGCTACAATGGCTGTGAATGGGTCGAGTTTCCACTAGGCAAACCACTAAACTGTAGGAAACAGCTGAACAAACTGGTCTTTCCTTGCTGTGATTAAAAAAACCCCCTTTTTTTCAGACTGTTCCAGCCAGTCCCAACCCTCTATGAACCTATTCAACCACAGCATAGTGGTCTAACGAATGGAGACCTGGTCAAGGGCTTGTGGGTGACTCTGAGGAAGTGACTTTCTCATTCTGCCTCAGAACGTTCAACAGGGAGACTGAAAAATCTCTTTCTTAGGAGACAAACATTGTGTGAGAAGCAGGAGTTGTTCCTACAGATGCCTGAGGCTTCCCGTAGGGTGCATGAAGATCTGGCTCCTCCAGGGGGTCTTCAATGTGTTTGCTTAAGCTGTTGCAGAGATGAGGCCCCCCCAAAAACCACTGTGGGTGGTTGCCTGACGTCATTTGTGTGTTCTATGGGGCAGCAGGAGGGAAAGGGACTCTTTTAAGAGGTTGAAATGACCTCATGTAGTTTGCATTTCGGTTGCTTTCACTGAGAAGGACAAACACAAGCCAAGTGTGAGGCACAACCTAAAGGTCACCCACACACTGGTGGTGTTGTTTACAGAAGAAAAGGCCCTCACGGAGCAGATCTAAGCTGAGGTCAAGGCAGAGGACCTTTACTGGCCATAAGACCTGAGGACATGAGGCTGGCTGAGGACACGAGGCTTGCTGTGTGCAAGGGGAGCAGAAGGCTCCTGTCCAGGATGAACGTGCCTGATGCCCCATAGAATGGTTTGGGTTGGAAGGGACCTCAAAGATCATCTAGTTCCAACCCCTCTGCCATGTCATGGGCACCTCCCACTAGACCAGGTTGCTCAAGGTCCCGTCCAACCTGGCCTTGAACACCTCCAGGGATGGAGCATCCACAACTTCCCTGGGCAACCTCTGCCAGTGTCTCCCTCGCCCTCATGGGCAACAACTTCTTCCTAATGTCCAATCTAAATCTCCCCTCTTCCAGTTTAAAGCTGTTACCCCTTGTCCTGTCACTATAAACCTTTGTGAAAAGTCCCTCCCCGGCTTCTTGTAGCCCCCTTCAGATACCGGGAGGCTGCAATAAGGTCTCCCCTGAGCCTTCTCTTCTCCAGGCTGAACAACCCCAATTCTCTCAGCCTGTCTTCATAGGAGAGGTGCTCCAGCCCTCTAATCATCTTCATGGCCCTCCCCTGGACCCACTCCAACAGGTCCATGTCCTTGTGCTGGTGGCTCCAGAGCTGGACACAGTGTCCAGGTAAGGTCTCACCAGAGCAAACTAGAGGGGGAGAATCACCTCCCTCGACCTACTGGCCACAAACATTGCTTGTAGGGCTGTGAAGTGCCCTTCCCAGTAAACCTCCCCAGGACACATGGCATGGAAGTCACCTTTGGCTCTGCAACTGCTCTGTGCTCCTGGCAAAGGAAGAAAACCCCATGGAGGGTTGCAAGGCTGTCTGGGCCATAAGCAGAGGTCTGCAAGTGCTCAGGGGTCACATCATGCTTCTTACCCTAGAGCCAGCAGCAAAGGGTGACTCTGAAGACAACCAGGACAGGCACCCACCCCACCACCCCTCAGCCAGGTGTGCTGCAGGGTCAGGCCTGTCATTTGCATGTCAAGGAGATACAGAAATGAGGAAGCCCTTGTCAACTTCGTCAGCTTCTCTCTTGTTGACTTGCATTTTGCCTGCTCGATTCTCCTCCAACTAAGGGTGATGGAGGTGGTCAGGTTGGGGCTGGGCAAGGAGAGGACAGCTTGGAGGTTAGCTGGAGCATTTTGAGCTTTAGGGTAGGGGCTTGTCTTTGGGTGGAGGACACATCTGAGGTACCTGACCTCTCTTTGCTGAGCAAGCTTCACTTCCTATTCCTATGAAAAGGGAAGTTGCTTTTTTAGAAAGTTGCTTGTCATCCACCACCGAGGTAGGAAGGAGGAGCTACTACGAGGTGTAGCAAAGGTCTAAAATAAGCTAGTGGCTGCCAAGTCATCTTGGGAAACTGGGTGAGACCATGTCAGCTCCAGACAGAAACCTGCTTCTGATCTGAGACAGTGGGGAAAGTCAACAGCTGCAGCTGAGCTGCTGCAAAGACCCTTCCAGTGATGATCGTGGTTCAAGCAGCTCAGAAGCAAGAAGTAAAAAAGTTAGATATCATAGAATGATAGAATGGTTTGGGTTGGAAGGGACCTCCAAAGGTCATCTGGTCCAACCCCATTACAAGAAGCAGGAACATCTCTACCTAGGGCAGGTTGCTCAGAGCCCCATCAAGCCTGACCTTGAATGTCTCCAGGGATGGGGCCTCCACCCCCTCTCTGGGCAGCCTGTTCCAGTGATCAACCACCCTCATATTAAAGAACTTTTTTCCTAATGTCCAACCTAAATCTACCCTTTTCTAGCTTAAAACCATCACCCTTGTGAATAGTTCTTCCCTTGCCTTCCTGTAGCCCCTTTCAGGTCCTGGAAGGTCACTCTAAGGTCCCCCTGGAGCCTTCTCTTCTCCAGGCTGAACAAGCCCAATTCTCTCAGCCCGTCTTCATAGTAGAGGTGCTCCAGCCCTCTCATCATCTTTTGTGGTCTGTGCCCCTGCATGCCACCTGGGGCACATTCCTTCATCCTTGTGCCTCCTCTGTTTCCTCTGGACATCTCATGGCCATGAGATGAGACCCAGAGTCAAGAAGTCCAGGCAGGGAGTGTCCTGCAATTTGCTTACTCAGAAATCATGAAGTGACAGCCCAGGGACATCCTTTGAAAGCAGCTGGAGGGAGACCTCTGAGAAAGCACGTGAGAAATGGCACTAAAAAGAGAGAAAGTTTCTGATTTGCAGCTCCTGGGTCACTTCAGATGGGTTCCATCTGGCCCCACTTCCCCAGCCTGAAAGCACAGGCTGTAATCTCACTCAGCCCCATAGGGTCTGTCTGGCAGTTGGTTTCAGTTCCCAGATGTTCTCCAGTGTCTTTGCAGACACCTCCATGAGTCTGCAGTCCTGAGGCTGGCTTGTCTCAGTGACATTTACAGCTCTGTGTAAGACATGCATGGAGACCAGAGCTCCAGCCCATGCCCTTGGGCTCTTAGGCTTGCCCATAAGAAAGATCTCTAGGACCCACCACTCCATGGGGTGTGGAGAGGGACCAGAAGATGTTGCAGCCTCGCTCCAGATCACAGAATCACAGAATGTTGGGGATTGGAAGAGACCTTGAAAGATCATCTAGTCCAATCCCCCCGCCGGAGCAGGGTCACCTAGAGCAGGCCACATAGGAACCCACAGCCCACTAGGATGACCCTACAGCCAGATGTCTACACTAGTGTCCCATTGCACTTCTTCTGCACTCCCATTGCATTTTGTTCAGTTCACACTGAACCAAAAGTGGTCCTGTTAAGGTGTCTACTCAAAGGTGACTCTGGCTTTGGTCTGAAACCACCAAAAGTGATGAAGGCACCTCTTCTCTTCCCACTGGGATGCTTCCTTGTACTGCTGCTGTGGAAGCTGAGCAGCTCATCCCCTCCAGATGTTGTTTTCATGGCCTGGGCCTGTTTTTCTCCTCCTGTTAAGAATGAGTAGCCTGATTTACCATCTGAACCTCCTCGTTTCCCTTCCTCTAGCAGATTAAAAGCTTATTTAACGCAATGAGCTGGGAGATGCATCTTCCTGGAAGATGCTGATGCATTATAACCAACTCATCAGCCTCCACTTGAAGCACTCAGACTTTCTGAGCTCCCTGAAGCAGCATCTGGGCTGGTAAAAGAGACAATATCAGGGCTCATCATCCCATGTCCTCAAAGTTATGTGGCTGCATCCAAACCCCTTGTAGCCTCTATCTCGTGCTAGTCCCTGAAGTGAGTTTAGGAAAGTCTAGTTTGGTTGCTCAAGTTGAACTTGTGGGGGTCTCTGCTGTCCCTTTCCCCCTGGTTCACTATCCTGAACACATCATTGTTTGGGAGGACACTGGGCAGCCCCAAGGACCAGACCACCCCAAGAACAGGGTGATGATGGGTTTCCTCTTGTTCCACTATTATTTACTGCTCAACCCTGTGGGCATGGCAGGGATATCTTCAAGGGACTGGGATGAAGACATGGCAGTGGCTTTGGCTGGTGGTAACTGGGGGATATTCTTCTAGCAGGAAACACAAAGAGATTTTGTCTGTCTGCAGTTAGGAAAAGCCTTTTTGGAGGGAGAAAGTGACTGGTTTTCTTTCTCTTCTTCTACTACGTTAATCACAGAATCATAGAAAGGTTTGGGTTGGAAGGGACCTCCAGAGGGCATCGAGTCCAACCCCCCTACAATAAGCAGGGACATCTCTACCTAAGGCAGGCTGCTCAGAGCCCCATCAAGCCTGACCTTGAATGTCTCCAGGATTGGGGCCTCCACCCCCTCTCTGGGCAACCTATTCCAGTGATCTTTAATATTTTTATTCTTTAATATTAAAGAACATTTTTCTAATATCCAGCCTAAATCAACCCTTTTCTAGCTAGTTAATGGTTGAACTCGATGACCTTAAATCATGATTCTGTGATTCTCACACAAATAAGAGAACTAATGAGGAGAAATGCAAACATTTCAAACCAGACACCTTTCTGGTGACCTCATGCAAGTATGAATTTCTACTGTCCAAAAAGAGTACAGCTGCTAGCAGAAGATGGTCACTGGAGAAGCATCTAGCACAGCCCTCTGCTCTGAGGCAGGACCACCCCTCACAAAGCCTTGTTGGAGGAGCATGTGGTCCTAGCTCCCAAGACCCTGCCCACGCTAGACATAAAATCATGGAATCATTTAGGTTGGAAAGGACCTCTAGGATCAGCAAGTCCAGCCTTTGTCCAACATCTCCCTGACCCCTAGACCATGTCTCCAAGCACCACATCTACTCCATTGTTGAACCCCTCCAGGGATGGGGACTCCACCACCTCCCTGGGCAGCCTGGTCCTGTGCCTAACCAAATGATGCCATATGATGATGATAATTCTTCTCTTCTATCCACACCAGGCTTCCTCTACACCATGCCTGTCCCTGGCTACTTGCAGCAGCCAAGACCCTGTACCTCAATATTATTTCCCTTTTGATGCTAGGAAAGAAAAAACCCACCATTTTTTAATCCCTTATTCAAAATCAGAAGATGAGCTTGACTTCCAGAATTAAAAGAATATTCAAACCTCCCTATGGTGCTCAAAGGAGATAGAAATGCAGCAGAACAAGGTCAAACCTTGCAAACATATATTGCAGAAGTCATTATTCACGGCACAGAAGTGAAGGGGCTGATTCATTCTCAGGTCACCTCATCTTCGATCTGTCTAATTCAATTGCGTCAGAAGAAATCTTATTTCCTTAAGTTTCTTGCTCTGCCAGTGTCCACACTCTCACTAGCATCAGCAGCACAGGTTGTGGTGAGGCTGGGGTTGGGCTCTTCTCCCAAGGAACTAAAGACAGGACAAGAGGTGATGGCCTCAAGTTGCCCCAGGGCAGGTTTAGATTGGACATTAGGAAGAAGTTCTTTGCTGCAAGAGTGGTCAGGCCCTGGCCCAGGCTGCCCAGGGAGGTGCTGGAGTCCCCATCCCTGGAGGGGCTCAACCAATGAGTAGATGTGGTGCTTGGAGACATGGTCTGGGGGTCAGGGAGATGTTGGGATGAAGGTTGGACTTGATGATCCTGGAGGTCTTTTCCAACCTCAATGATTCTATGATGTCCACACAGTACTACATTTAATCAACCAAGATTTCTTCCCACCTGGCTGAGACTTCTCTTGTACAGAGCTCCCCTCTGTGCACAGTTGCTGTTCATCAGCAGCCCACTTCTACACAGAGCGTTTCTTCTCACTTTTCCACTAAAACTCCCAGGCAAAGAAGCACTTTATGGGAAATCACCACCCTTGAAAAGGTCCTGTTGGAACTAGATGATCTTTAAGGCCTCTTCCAACCCTGACAATTCTATGATTCAATTCTAAACCGCCCTCTTTCCCTGCAAAAAGGATCATTTCTTATACGAGTATCTCAAGCAGCTGATGCTCTGAGATCTTCTTCCTGTGCTTCTAAAATGGCGAAGG
Organism: Brachypteracias leptosomus; assembly: GCA_013401335.1. Classification (NCBI taxonomy): domain Eukaryota; kingdom Metazoa; phylum Chordata; class Aves; order Coraciiformes; family Brachypteraciidae; genus Brachypteracias; species Brachypteracias leptosomus. Next base: position 38,969 of record VYZX01006588.1, read on the forward strand.
CCAAATACGTAAGAGGCAGCCTGGAAAAACTCTTGAGATAAAACAAGTTAAAGGGTTTATATCAATTTCTTCACTTGCTTGGTATGACTTTATTTCTCCCTCTTTCCATCACGTATTGAGGGTGATGCCTTGATTTTTCCACCACCCAAATTTCATCTCTATTCAAAGCCCACTTCTCAAGCACCGTCCTCCCATACACGTATTTTGAGATGTTCTGGCCCAAATTTTGGTGCTTCCAAGCTGTTCATCATTAGCAGCTATTCACATAAATGTGGACGCCGTGTTCCTCCTCTCTTTCCCAAGGATTAATAGGCTAAATCTGAACCTTTATGGTGTGTTTATTTAGCTCTTTGTTCATAAAATCCTTCGGCGATCGCCGAGTTATTAGAAATCCTTAGTTAAGTCTCTCTAAGGAAATTTAGAGAGAGTTTAGAGAGGTTTAAACTTCTCTAAAGAAATTTAAACTCATTAATTTTTGTCCTTTACCCGTTCACACCTTCTTTTTCTGTTTTATTTTAATAATAATTTTGCATTCTGTCTGTCTCCTCTGGAAATTAAGCAATTCCATTAGCTTTAATGTGGCTGCATGAAATACTGATGGAAAAACCACTTCAATCATTAAGCTCTGCTGACACCTTTTTGTTTTTTGATAGAGATCCAATTCTGGTGGCAGGGGGGTTGGAACTAGATGATCTTGAAGGTCCCTTCCAACCCTGACAATTCTATGATTCTGTTCTCTAATAGTGAAGTTCTTGCAAAATGTTTTTTTCTGCATCCTTTCATAGTTATGTTTCATTTTCTATCTTGACATTTCTGACCATGTCCCTGTATTTATAAACCATTCTGGACTCATCTTCAATTATCCGATTTAATTTCTACCTTTTGTTGTTTTTCTGAATCTGAAATTCATAAATTTCTGAATAATTCTGAAATTCAGTGATTTCTTTCTAGGAAGACTGTCTCTGCAGATTTATAACTTGTATACGTGGCCCTTCACTATTGGTTCTTTAAAAACCCCCAAGTTTTTCTGGACTCCCATCTGGGCTGAAATAAGTCTTATAGTTCCTCTATCCATGGCATTTCTGAAGGTTTTTCTTTCCCACCCCAAATTTTCACGGAGAAGAGAGGTACCTTCTTATGAGCACACCACCTATCACCTGATGGTCCATCACCACTAGCCACCATAACCCAGGGAAACACAGACATCTGAGAAAAGAGGAGACTGGGACCTTCTATGTGTGAAGACTCATCAAAATGTAGTAAATTGGGATCCTGTGGACATGGACGCAGAGCCAATTACCTCTTTTGCTTCTTGGCCATAAGGACCCTTAAGCAGTTGGCACAAAGAGTTTTTTCAACCAATCTTCTTCCACCTAAAGTGTTGCATATTCAACCATCAACAGGGCAGACCAGACATTCCAGACAACTAAATAATTTTTCACTCTTCCTCCCTCATTAGGTAGCAAAGGATTAATTTTTACACCATGTGTTTTCTGCTTCTGCTCTGTCTCCTATGTGCCCAACAGAGAGGACCAGAGGGGTCCTTCATGCTGCTTTTTGGTCACATTTTGTGGTTTCCAGAGGAGCAGAATCATAGAATCATGGAATTGTCAGGGTTGGAAGGGACCTCAAAGATCATCTAGTTCCAACCCCCCTGCCATGCCCAGGGACACCTCCCACTACAGCACGTTGCTCACAGCCCCAGCCACATTGGCCTTCCAAATGTCCAGGCATGGGACTGCCACCACCTCTCTGGGCAACCTCGGCCAGTGTCTCCCCACCCTCATGGCCAACAACTTCTTCCTAACGTCTCATCTCAATCTCCCCACCTCTACTTTTGACCCTTTCCCCCCAGTCCTACCACTACCCGACAGCCTCACAAGTCCCTCCCCAGCTTTCTTGGAGCCCCCTTCAGATCCTGGAAGGCCAGGAATGACCAGTGAGATTGGGTCAAATTTGGAGAACAATTTTGTTAATAAATAAAGAGGGGGAAATGCAGGAGAGAGATTTTGAGGAGCACATTTCACTTCAGAAGCCACGTATATTTTGCAGGATAGCAGAAATCTCAGACTGGTCCCTAGTAGATCATTATTTTGGTGGACCTACATTGCATCTGAGACACTATCTTGTGCTTCAAAGCTTTCAGTGATGGAAATTCCCCCTGCTCCCCATCAGTCTATCCCATAGCTTTAAAATCAAGTCCTAATAATCAGCTCTAACTGATTATTTCCCTCCACTGAAAGACCTACAACTGCTTGTCCTCAGCATGGTGGACAAGAAGTTTATCCCTTCCTTCTCCAGCAAACAGAGCCACATTCCTCCTTGCAAAAATTCCTCATTAATCACATTTTCCACACCTTTGCTCAACTGTGCCCCTCTCCTTTGGGCCTTTTTAATTGGGTTGAGAAGTTTGAACAGGCAAGCCCACAATGTTTTCCCAATTAAAACTGCCCAACACTAACGAAGGCAAAATTGCTCCGTAAAACCACAGCAAATATTGTTCTGCTGCTCGGTTGCAACATGTCCTTGGAAACGATTCTAATTAGAAACCTATTTTTTATTTCAACACAAGGAGCTGCTGTGGGTTGAGTTTGGGGGGGGTTGGGTTTGTGGGATATTTTGGGCTGGACCATGAAGTGAATTCTCATGGATTTAACCCTGAGATGGGGAACAGGCTGACCTGTGAGAATCATAGAATGGTAGAACCACAAGATTTGTATAACATGAAATATTAGAGGTCTGGTTTACGTTTGTATTGCGTCTGTTGTGTCTTAACATTTATTTTTAAGCCAAACCCATGGCCCTGTATATCCTGTTTTGTGCTGTGATGCACTTTTGGGTTTCACAGTGATGTCCAGCAGTGGGACCACATCTTTCAACCAAGCTGCAGGACCCTGAAGCTCTCAACTATTGCCAAGACCTCTGCTGAGGGGGAATTGCATCCCCTTTTTTAATCCCTTCAGCTCCCTCTAATCTTGCAATGTGGTGCTGACCTAATGACAAAGCTTCCTTGAACCACATAAAATGAAGCTGTGAGTGGAAACTCTGAGGCTGTCAAGGGCTCCAGCAGGATTTTCCCCCAGGTATCTTGCTAAACTCTTGAACCCCATGGGCCTGGAGGAAACGGTTGACTACAGGGGAGCTCACCCACATGGAGTCAACGCTTGGTTGCCTCCAGAGTCTCGTCAACCATGGAAAAGCAGCGAGGAAACTCCCTGCTTAACATAGAATGGAAAGAATGAGGGGAAGGAAGGAAGACTAAAAATGATTAAGTAATATTGTGTTTAAGGGGTCCTACCCTGCTCAACACAGTGTCATTACCCCTATGAATCATAGAATTGTCAGGGTTGGAAGGGACCTTCAAGATCATCTAGTTCCAACCCCCCTGCCATGAACATCTCCCACTACATCACGTTGCTCACAGCCCCATCCAGCCTGACCTTCAAAATTTCCAGGGATGGAAATTCATGGTGACCTATTTCCATGCCTGATGGAGACGACAAAAAGACTTCTCGGCACCTAGAGACCTTTTTGAATTCTGATGTGCCCACAAAGGTGCCGCTGAGAATTAAAGGGTGAAAGGTCTGTCAGGATGAAAGTCACAAAGCAGAAATGAAAGAGGTGATATTCTTGCCTGAAACCAGCCCAAAATGTGCAGAAATGGGATATCATGGGTTTATTTAACAGGTCCTGGGGAGCACAGCACCTCAGCTGAGAGCCCAGGGTATAAATGTCTGCCAGAACACCCCGTGTTGATTAAGCAGAACATAAGAAGTCATTAGAAAGGCCAATAAAGAAAAAAATCAGTAGCACCTTTGCAAAATTTTCACTTAGAGTCATAGAAATCTTTGGGTTGGAAGGCACCTTTAAAGGTCTAGATAGTTTTGGGTCTTTTCTCCTTCAGCTTTTCACTTCCTAACCCTCAAGGTGCAGCCAGAGCCCTATTTTGGCAGAACAAAACAAGAATGGGCCAGGAGTTCTCTTCACAGATTTTTGTACATCAATATAATGATAATGCTGCAGGAGGTCTGGGAGAAAAAAACCAAAATATGGGCAAGAAATCACAAGCTCTGCAGCCCTCAACTCCTCTGATAAAAATTACTTAAACCTTGACAGAATGACTAATTGAGCATATTAATGAGGGTGCCTTTGCTGCCCTGCAGTTGACCTTTTTTTCTTCTTATTTTCCATCTACTTTCTCTTCTCCAGCAAGTACCAGAGCAGGGACCACGTGTGCATGCTCTGAGTGCAGCAGGAATCCTCACTGCTCACAGTGTAGACACCTTGTCCTGATTTTGCTCTTTTAGAGATCCATAATCCATTAAATACCACCAGAAAAGCAAGAGATGTCCCCACTTCACAAGTAACTGAAGCATCTTGAAGAGCATTTTCTTGTCAGGCTTCACTAGCCACAAAGCCCTGAATAAATACCTGAGGAGGTCTGAGATGCAAATACCCAAGATGCTGCAACTGCTCTTCCCTCCCTGAAGCAGCACAGAAACAAGGTGGCTTCTGAGATACCCATGCTCCAAGTTAGAGTGCTGCAAAAATTCGATTCTAACCTAAATTTTAGCCAAAAAATCAAAGTTATGGGCTCAGTGTAGACTCTGCATGTTTGGGGATGGGAAGGGACCACGGGGGCAAGCAGAGTTCATCCTTCCTATGACTCCGTTGGAGATCTCCAACTTGACAAAAGCTTTGTCCACAACCACTGGTTTTACCAGCTTGAATGGAGGAGCTGGTGAAAATAAAATTCTGCCTCCAAGGAGCCCATCCAGCCCATCTGGTGAGGCAAGAGAAAGCAAAGATCCTCAGCTTCAAATGTGTCTACTGGAAAAATGGGGATTAACACCTCAACCCTTCTCTGCCCTATGGGTTCAACAGCATAGAAGTTGCTGAGCTGGAGCCTGAGCATCCAAATTTCCATCTCCCCTTAAATTCAGAATTGGCTCCCTGATTTCACTCTCTCCTCTCCAAGGAATTCAGTGGGAATAAACTCATTCATTTGGGATATAAAGGGCTTGCATCTACTTTTATGAGATTTTTTAAGAGGAAGAGGTTGATTTGTGCTCAAGAGAGAAGCCACTGGGTCAGCTTCTGCCTTAGGTCATCAGTTCCACCTCGGAGAGTGCTCCAGTTTGAGCATGAAGACACTGCCAGAGGAAAAGAAAGATGCACCCTGCCCCAATCCACGACACCACTATAGCCTATTCCCTTGAGCATCCCACTCCACATCTTTAAGGGCTTCATTACCACTGGTCCATAGCCAAAAAAACAGAGATAGACTAAAGGGCTGCGTCCAGTGGAGCAACAAACAGGCAGCAGGAATAAAGAAAAATTGCTGCAAAATCCTTTGCACTTACCTGGTGATTCCTTTGTTGGGATTAAATCATATCCTGCCCAATCCTAGTTGTCCCCTGGAGTTAAAAAATCCCTTGCAGGCTGCGCACTGAAGACCATAAGCTCTCCTTGATAGGTTTTAATCCTTAGAGGACATAGAAAGAGAAACCCTAATTCTTCTTGATGTTGTCAGTTGGCTGCTGCTCGTCGTTTCCTGTCAACAGCAGCTGAATGACAGATCGAACTGGTTTGTAGCACTTATAGCAACTAAGGGCTGGTAGTGTAACCACACAGCTCATCGAGATCTAATGTTAGCACGGTGTCTACCTGAGAAGAACTGTTACCCACAAGGGCTCTGCAGGCTATAAAAAGTCCTGTCCTGCTACAAACGATGCCCCGAGTTGCTCTGGTTCAACTGGTGTGAGCTGAAAGCCATCGCCTGGAGCCACAGGGGGTGAAACTGGTCTGCAAATGGGAGGGGAAATATGGGTCCTTGAGTTGTCTACATTGGCCCATTCACAGCTAAGAGCAGCCTGGGCCAATAGCAGGGCAGGAGATATTTATTGCATGCACTTCAGCTTTGGGAGAACCAGTCAGGTTCTTGTCTGAGCAGTTTCCCCTTTTGTAGGCATGTAGGTTACGGTCCTGTAATTGTACTCACTTTCCATTTGAGGTGCTATTTCTGCTGAAAATCTCCTCTACAGAGAGTGGTCACGTTCCTCCTCAGGGCTGGCAATGAGTCCCAGGCAGCTGATGCCATTTAGGGCTCAGAGGGAGAGGGGTACAGGAGGCAGCTGCCATCTCACCCTGATATCTCTTCATCACTTGTAGGTAAGATCTTGTAAGAGCTGCCTTTGCTCTCTTCTGTGCAATTGGCTCCTTGCTGGATTGCAAAAAAACTTTGCCTGGGCTGAGCACCTGGAGCTGGGACCAGCTTCAATCTCACTGCTGGGTTTCAGACCCATCAACCCACCTGAAGCTGAGGTGTGTCACCTACTGGTCCTGCTGGAGTTTGGACAGAGCCTCTGTCAAGTTGAGCCAAGCAGAAAGGCAAAGCAGCCAAAGCTTCATCAAATCTGAGGGTGATAGATGAGTGGAATGGGCTGCCCAGAGAGGCAGTGGAGGCCCCATCCCTGGAGTCCTTCAAGGTCAGGCTTGATGGGGCTCTGAGCAGCCTGCCCTAGGTAGAGATGTCCCTGCTGGTGTAGGGAGGTTGGATCAGATGACCTCTGGAGGTCTCTTCCAGCCTCAAACATTCTATGATTCTAAATGGGACAACAGGGATCCTACCTGAGGCTGCTTGAGGGGTGGGCTCTTTATCTCCCCTTTTTTGAGATGAGGGATGACAATTTATGGGAGAGAAGCTTGAATCTTGAGTGTTGCAAAAGTTTGATTTTCTGGTTCATTCACTAGGTGGAAAAAACAGCAAAGCAGAAGAATTGAGCAAGCCACAACCTTTCACCTGCTTTCAGTTTGCTGACCAATAAATGGGTCAGTTTGGTCCAGGAAGACGGAAAAAAAGGCAGAAAAATCTAACACGCGATGATGTTTCACTTGTGCTTTTCATTCTCATGCCCCTCAAATGGGTCAGTTTGATCCAGGAACATGAAAATCAAACTGCTAGGCTGAAAAAGGTCAACCAAAGGAGGGCCACAAGGATGATCAGAGGCTGGGGCACCTCTCCTACAAGGACAGACTGAGAGAGTTGGGGTTGTTCAGTCTGGAGAAGAGAAAGCTCCAAGGGGACCTTCTGGTGGCCTTCCAAGATCTGAAGGGGGCTACAAGAAAGCTGGGGAGGGACTTTTGAGGCTGTTGGGTAGTGGTAGGACTGGGGGGAATGGCTCAAAAATTGAGATGAGACGTTAGGAAGAAGTTGTTGGGCATGAGGGTGGGGAGACACTGGCCCAGGTTGGCCAGAGAGGTGGTGGAAGCCCCATGCCTGGACATTTTGAAGGCCAGTGTGGCTGGAGCTGTGAGTAACCTGATCTAGTGGGAGATGTTCCTACCCATGGCAGGGGAGTTGGAACTAGATGATCTTGAAGGTCCCTTCCAACCCTGACAATTCCATGATTCTATATCCTGCATGTACGTGGAGGCAGAGTAGTGATGAAGGGCTGCAGGGGAAGGACAGTGGTATGTGAAGTACTTCAAGAATATTTCACTGCTATTTGGGATAATTCTGAACCTTGACCCTCCTCATTCAAACACCAAGCCTGTGAGCCATTAGGTTTCTTTCTCAATATTTCCAGAGGTTGGTGTTTTGTCTTCCTATGAATTCCTAAAGCAATTGTGTTGTTGGACCATCCGTCAACCTCTCCCACCAAAAAACTCGTAAAAATCCTGGTGAATTCCACCTATGTGTGGTAAAGGAGTGGATGTTTCAAGGATGCAAAGAGGTGGTTGAAGAGAGGAGTGAGGATCCCAAGTCCACTAGAGAAAAAACATCACAGTGAGCACCACCAGTGTGTTAAACACCAAAGCATCAACAGGAAATCTGATTTTCTAAGTTTCATTGCCATGGAACATCATGATGGTTTTTGCATTGTTTGTTGCCTCAGGGTATCAGTGGTATTTTCTCAACAGGTTTCTCCCAGGTGAGTCAACATTAAAGAGAAAAGCAAAGGACAACTCTGCCTTTAAAAAAAAAAAAAAGAAAATCAATTTGTTGACTCCAGAACTAACTTTGCAAGTGTATATATTGAGTTAGCAAATTATTCCTCCTTCCAACTCCAAAAAAGAACTGGAAATCGTTTCCAAAGAAAATCAAAACCTTTTCCAAACATTTGAAGTGGTTCATTTTAGTGACTGTCCTTTGATAAAGTTGCTAATCCCAATTCATCACAGCAACCCAGAGAAGAAAAAAACCATTTGAAATCTGAGGATTGATGTGGGGGCTTTTTCCACCTCTACTTGTCTGGAAAAAGGACTTGAGTTCCACTGTCACCCAAAATACTTGTTGTAATTTATTTTCCAGAACTGGTAGTGAACCAAAGATTCCCCTCCCAGTCTTACCTGGCTACCCAGTAAGGCACCTTCAGTGGAACACACAAAAATGGAGTGATCTTGGGTAGGAAGAAGTTCTCCATGAGGGTGGGGAGACACTGGCAGAGGTTCCCAGCCAGTAACTCAGCCCCACACAGCCACTTGCTCACTACCCTCAGAGGGATGGGGAGAGGATTGGGAGGGTGAAAGAGGGAACACTCATGGGTTCAGATAAAGACAATTTAATAGGTAAAGCAAATTTGGTCAAGCAATTTGGTCACCACTCCCACCACAGGCAGGTGCTCGGCCATCTCCAGGACAGTTGGGTTCCTCCAGGTGGAATGGTGACTTTAATTGGGGTTAATCATGTGGAAGAACTTCTTCCTAATGTCTAATCTGAATCTACCCACCTCTGGTTTTGATCCACCATAGAATCATAGAATGGGCTGGGTTGAGTTGGAAGTGGCCTTCAAAGGTCCAACCACCCCTGCAACCAGAGCAGGTTGCTCAGAGCCCCAGACAACCTCCCCTGCAATGGTTCCAGGGATGGGGCAGCCACCACCTCTCTGGGCAACCTGGCACAGGCTCTCACCACCCTCAGCACCAACAATTTCTTCCTTCTCTCCAGTCTAAATCTCTCTCTTTTAGTTTCAAACCATCATCCCTTGTCCTGTCACAACAGGTCCTGCTGAAAAGACTGTCCTCATCAGTATGGTCCATATATGATCCAAACCCCAGTTTGTCTCTTGCTGGAGCCTGTTTTATGATGAAACAGCCCCAGCACTCTCTGCCTCATTATTCCAGGCTCCCAGGAGCCCAATTTCTCTCCGTGACACATCCCAGTAATTGGCAATGAAGGCAGAGGTGGATCTTCCAGAGAAGGAGACTCCACAACCTCCCTGGGCAGCCTGGGACAGGCTCTGGCACCCTCACCATGAAGAAGTTTCTTCTCCTATGGATGTGGAACCTCCTCTGGTCCAGCTCACACCCATTGCCCCTTGTCCTATCACTGGATGTCCCTGAGCAGAGCCTGGCTCCATCCTCCTGACATTCTCCCTTGACAGATTTATAAACAGGTCCTCTGTGATTGCTTCAGTTCCCTGGGGGTGACCAGGGGACAGCACTAGCTGGAGACCTGCTGCCCTCTGTAGGTGCCTCTGACTCATTTCCAGGTTGACTCACTCCCAGGTGTCCCTCCAATGACGTCAGAAGACTTTCCTGGTGCAAGTACCTGTGCAGGGATTGGAGGCTGCACCTGGCTAGGGTAGGATGGTCATGGTTGAGAGCATCACAGCCTCTTCTCCCCATCCCAGCCTGAGCCCCAGGGACTTTGCTTTGGGGGAAATGCATTTATCTGGTGACCAACTGAGAAGCGGCCATCGATGTTGCTGCTGGACACGTTCCTGTATGACCTGCTCTGGGTGATCCTGCTCTAGCAGGGGGATTGGACTAGATGATCTTTGGAGGTCCCTTCCAATCCCTGACATTCTGTGATTCTGTGAAGATGCTTCCAGCACATGGTCCCACAGAATGGCCACACTCCCATGCTGGGAGGTCCAGCTCCTCCATACTCTGTTAGTAGGATGCCTACAAGGAGAAACTCCCCAAAACCAGGAGAGGAAGCAGATGGTTCAAATCGGAGCTGTGTTGAGCTGCTGCCATCATCATAGAATCATTTAGGTTGGAAAAGACCATCAAAATTATGGAGTCCAACTGTTAACCCACCACTGCCAAGCCCACCACTAAACCAAGTCACTAAGCACCACAACTACATGTCTTAAATACCTTCAGGGATGGTGATTATGGTAGAGGGATGCTGCCCATTCCTGAGACAGCTCAGAAGGTCCAGATGAGATTTAGCTGTCTATAGGGCACGTCTACCTTATAGCATCTGTGGTGCTCAGGAGATCTGGGTTTCCAAGAAGCTCTGTAGGCAATGACTACTACAGCAGGCAACTCTCAGCTTGGGCTTTGCAAAACCACAGCCCAGGCTTAGATCCAAGTGTTCCCAAGGGCTCAGTTGGCCTCTGGATAAGATGGTGTGCCCAGGGATGCTGTGGGATGTAACTCCACGAAGTGGAAGCTTCTGCATCTCTGGGTGCAACAGGAAGGCCTCACTTATCATAGAATCATAGAATTGCCAGGGTTGGAAGGGACCTTCAAGATCACCTCGTTCCACCCCCCCTGCCATGCCCAGGGACACCTCCCACTACAGCACATTGCTCACAGCCCCAGCCACACTGGCCTTCCAAATGTCCAGGCATGGGGCTTCCACCCCCTCTCTGGCCAACCTGGGCCAGTGTCTCCCCACCCTCATGCCCAACAACTTCTTCCTAACGTCTCATCTCAATTTTTGAGCCATTCCCCCCAGTCCTACCACTACCCAACAGCCTCCAAAGTCCCTCCCCAGCTTTCTTGTAGCCCCCTTCAGATCCTGGAAGGCTACAAGAAGGTCCCCTCAGAGCCTTCTCTTCTCCAGACTCAACAACCCCAACTCCCTCAGTCTCTCCTCGTAGGACAGGTGCTTCATCTGAGCAAAAGAAAAAAATCTGAGCCCTAGGTGCAGACAGTGTTGGTGTCACAAAAGTTTCTTTTGACTTGTCACATCTAATCTCAGGTGCCCACTGTGGGTGGTTGTGGTTAGAGCCTCGCCACTGGGAACATCACTGCTCTTCGGCAGCTCTTTTGGGTGCAGACAAGTCTAAACAAGATAGAGCCAGGCCAAAGAAACATGCAAAACCCACGGAGAGACCTCAGAGGGACCTGGCTCCAGCCTTTCACCGTGTCTTCTGGCAGCTCATTCGAAATCCATTACACAACGAAATTAAAAATAAACATTTACAGCAGAGGGAGCAGGTGACAGTGTGTGGTCTGTTACTGTGGTGAGATAGATGTACAGCCTTGGGAGCAACACCTCTGCTAGTAAACTAACCTGTGCTAGACCTGGTCTCTGGCCCTGAGGTCAACGGACCCTGTCTGGCCATGTCTGGACAATTAAATGCTCTTGGCTATCAAATCTGGAGGGCTGGAGCACCTCTCCTATGAAGACAGGCTGAGAGAATTGGGCTTGTTCAGCCTGGAGAAGAGAAGGCTCCAGGGAGACCTTCTTGCAGCCTTCCAGTGTCTGAAGGGGCTACAAGAAAGCTGGGGAGGGACTTTTCACAACGGTCTGTAGTGATAGGACAAGGGGTAATGGGTTCAGACTGGCAGAGGGGAGATTTAGATTGGAAATGAGGAGGAAATTCTTCACTCTGAGGGTGGTGAGACACTGGCACAGGCTGCCCAGGGGGGTTGTGGATGCTCCGTCCCTGGAGGTGTTCAAGACCAGGTTGGATGGGGCTTGGAGCAACCTGGTCTAGTGGGAGGTGTCCCTGCCATGGCAGGGGGGTTGGAACTAGATGATCTTTGAGGTCCCTTCCAACTCAAACCATTCTATGATTTTATGATTTTATGAAATCTAGGTGGCTGTATCCAGCTTGTCTGTCGGGAAGGGGCTTTGCTCATTCCTGAGCCATGTCCTGGAGTTGCCTGTCCCACATCAAAGCCAGACCAGGGACTGTGTTTCACCAGGCTCCTGTGTCCATGCCCATGCCCTGAAGCTCTTTGGTTCATCAGCACAGCCCTTGTTTCTGTTTTGATGAGATACTGTAGGAAATGTTTGTAGGGGGGCTATAAGAGAGATGGAGACAGGCTTTAATAGGGTCCTGTCTGTGACAGGACAAGGGGAGATGATTTGAAACTCAGAGAGAGAGATTTGGACTAGAGAGAAGGAAGAAATTGTTGGTGCTGAGGGGGGTGAGAGCCTGTGCCAGGTTGCCCAGAGAGGTGGTGGCTGCCCCATCCCTGGCACCATTGCAGGGGAGGTTGTTTGGGGTTCTGAGCAACCTGCTCTAGTTGCAGATGTCCCTGCTCAGTGCAGGGGGGTTGGACGAGAAGACCTTTGAAAGTCCCTTCCATCCCCTGATTCTATCTCCCCAGCCCCTTTCCATCAGCAGCAACCCCGGGAAGGACGGGTACAAGCTGTTGGGTGCCTGGCACAGCAAGAGCTGATCACCAGACCAAGTTTTCACCTGCTTATCTGAAACCTGATAAAAAAAAAGATACTGGCAAAGCAAAAAAAAATAATTAAAAATTGCATTTGCATCAGGAATGTGAAAATATTGTTCTCCTCTCTTCAAACCTGCATTGCTGGAGCTGTGTGGAGACAACACCCAAATTACTTGGGGGGGTCTGGGGCACCCCTGGTCTGGCTGGCATTGGAAGGGAGGTGGGAAATCCCAGCAGTTTGTGAAGCTCTTGTTGGGATGCTGGGCTGAGGAAAGGGCTGTAAATCTCCCCCTGAGCTGAGGGATGGGTTAGGCAGGAGAAAGGGAGGGTAAAAAAACCCCAAGAGGCTGTGAGGGGGGTTGTGTCACAAAAGGAGTGTGGGAAGGGCCCTGGATGCTGAGGTGTGGTGGCCAACACTTAACCCTTTGCACCACCAGTGATTTTGAGACACCAGATGTGTGTGGGGACAGAGGTGCAGGAGGATCCTAAGAGCTGTCCCCAGGCTCCCAGGGGTTAATCTTCAGCTCCTGGTGAAAGAACTAAACCCTCTCTGTCCCCTACTTTTGCTTCTGGTCCCCAGTCAGGCAGCAGCTGGGGCATGAGCTGCTATCAAACCCTCCTTAGAAGCAGTTAACATGGTTTCCAGCCCCACTGGAGCAACAGGCTCCTTCCCAGTACAAAAGGCAGGCAAAGGCTGGTTTCTGAGCTGGTTTCTTTGCCAGGGATGGATGGTGCCAGCCCAGAGATACCCACCCCAGGGCTTCCCGGAGATGGAGCTGCAGCCTTGCAAAACTCCCTCCACACACACACCGACCCCAGTGGTGTCTGCAAAACGTTATCCCAAAGTTCTCCCGAGTGCCAGAGGACCCCTGGGCTCCTTGGAGAAGGGGTAATAACCCTCCTTGATGGGAATAGCCACAGGAAAACCAGCCTGGTTCATGTCGGGAAGAGCCACAGGCTCTTTGGGAGTCCACCAGCTCCCCGGGCATCCCTTGCTCAAAACTAGAGGTGGGGAGATTGAGATGAGACGTTAGGAAGAAGTTGTTGCCCAGGAGGGTGGGGAGACACTGGCCCAGGTTGGCCAAAGAGGTGGTGGAAGCCCCATCCCTGGACATTTTGAAGGCTCTGAGCAACATGCTGTAGTGGGAGGTGTCCCTGGGCATGGCAGGGGGGTTGGAACTAGATGATCTTGAAGGTCCCTTCCAACCCTGATAATTCTGTAATTCTATAATTCTCTGCTCGTGCCCTTGCCAGCATCCCTTCACCGAGGACATCTCTACATCTCCTCCCTCCTTTGGGTGCGGGGAGTCGGAGGATGTTTAGGACCCAGGCTGCACAGCTCCTCCCTTTTCAGGTCTCTCCAGGGTTATTGCTTGGTGGGAGGTAGGTTGAGGGCTTGGTGGTATGAATGAAAGAGAGAGAGAGAGAGAGGAAATCTGGACTGAAAAGCTCCAACTGGAATAGCTCGCCTGTCTCCAGGCAACAGGCCTGACGCAACCGCTGGAGAAGAAAAAAAAAAAGTCCCTTAAATGAAAAAAAAACACACACACACACAGACAGAGATTTCTGAAGCGAGACAGAGAGGAGGATGAGCCAGTCTCCTGAAGGCACTGGTGGCACTGCTCTGGAAATACCAAGTTGGAGAGGCGAGGAGGCAGAAGGGAACCAAGATGTCCGTGGAACCTTCCCCCCGGTAAGTTTGTTGGCTTGGCCATGCTGGGGCTGGGGGAGCACAACCACCCTGGGGACACCCCTCTGCTCCCTGCATGGGGAGTGTCTGGGAGATGCCAGAGGTCTCCCAGCTTGTGTAGACCCATGGAAAGGGGGAGCAGCAAGAAGCAGGTCCCTGGGGAGCATCGGGGTGGGGGTGATGAGGACTCTGTGCACTGTGAAGTTCAGCGGTGGGGAGCTGGTGTGAGGGTTATGGTGTGGTGGGGCTGGGGGCTTGCATTGCCCACCCCCTCCAGCCATGATCTCCTGCCTTGCCAAAACCCCCTGGAGATGCCCAGCATGGTGGCTCCTTGTTGACTGGGACGGGCTGGGGATCAGGGCAGGGTTTGGGTCTTTCTTTATGGTGAGGTTTGTAGGTTTTGCTCCCAGCGTTGGGGTCCTCACCACCTTCGGGGGGGGATTTTTCTGCACTGGAGGGGGTGTAACGAGGAAGAGTCTGGCCAGGTTTGCAGAGGATCACCTGTTGATCTCTCTACCCCTTCCCAGAGACCTGCGAGAGCCCTGGGAAGGTTTGTCAGCTTGTGCAGGGCAGACATAATGGGATGGAGCCTGGTGGCCTCGCAGGGCGTAGCTACCTTGGATTTTTGAAGCAGGCACTGTGCAGGTTTCCACCTGCTCAGCTCTGGCCCTTGCAGCTCATGTTAACACTGAGAGAGGGATTAAAAACAAAAAAAAGAAATCCCCCAGAACAAGAAATCCCCCAGAACAAGAAATCCCCCAGAACTTCTTCAGACCCTTTTTACAACAGCCTGGGGCTAATTGCTAAAATAATAGCGTCAGCCCACACGCCCTCCCAGCACCAGGGCTTGTGCAAGCCCAGCCGGCTCTCCCCGGTGGGATGCACACCAGTGCACCCACCTCATCCACCCTGCACCCTCCCCACCCCATGGACATAGGGTGAGGAGAACCCTCCCCTGTTTCCCTCTGATGCTCTGTGGGTTATTCGGTACCGGAGCTTCTCTCCATGGGGGACCTCGGTGGAAGATGGGGGGGAAAACGGATGAGAAGCAAGTGATTTGTTTGCAGTGAGGAGCTGTGTCCAGCTGTATCCCTTGGCTTTGTCTGCTCATCCCCTGGATCCTATAGATTCCCCACTTTCCATTGGGAACGAGCCTGGTTTGACTGTGGAGGGTTTTTTTCTTCGCCAGCCATCATTTCAGCACGCTGGGGCTGCTGCTGGTATTTGCATCTCAGGTCTCCTCTGCTTGCAAATGTCCATTGCAGGGGAATCTCTTCATGGGGGGGGATCTGTGCAACATAAAAAAATTAAATAGAAGGGGAAGGATCCAGCTTCTCCTGGGATCTGGGCTTGCAAGAGCTCCGCAGCCATTAGGTGCTGGTAGAATGTAGCAGAGGCACTGCAGAAAAAAAAATAATAATTAATAATCAGCCTGAGTGTTGTAGCCTTCCTGGGGGAAGGGAGTTGGGAAGGGGGGGGGTGTCTCTTTGCAACCAGCTCGCCTTAAATAATATTGAATAACAAAGTGGAGCTCAGCACTGGGAGGAGGGACTGGGGTTGGGTGATGGGTGCTGGGGTAATTGGATGGGACAGGGAGCATGTAAAGGGGATTAGGGGATGGCCGAGGGGCTGACCCTGCTCCCACAAGGACTTTAACTTGGAGTCTCTGGAGCTGGTCTCTGCAAGGGGGGGAGCTCAGTGCTGGGCAGAAGCTGGGAAGAGGTGGTTGGGGGGTTTTTGTTGTTTGAAAATACACCCGTCTGCCTTTCATGCTGCATTTAGGGAAAAATAACTCCCTGTGCTAGTCTCCTGGGAAGAGAGCATTTCTCAGCCCGAGCTGGCTCCTTCCCAAGGAGTCCCAGCCCTCCTCATTACCCTGGTTGCATGGGCACAGAGGTCCCTGCCTGCTCTTTCCTTGCTGGGCTTGGGGTGGCAGCAGGGAAAATAAGGGAAGGAACTGGCTCTGCAAAGCCACAGGTCCTTTGGGGACTTCTCAGGGGATGGGTTAAGTGTTCCACCTCCAAGATTAGGTCCCAAAACCCACTAGGAGCAGTAGGGCATGGAGAAGCAACCCTTGCCTCTAATCCATGGCTCCCATCACCTCAACAGACCTTACCAGAAGATGATCAGGGTGGATGGGGGGTCTTCACCAGGAGCATGTAAACTCACTTTTGCTGCTGCTGCTTGATCCCTGTCCCTCTAAGGGTAATCACACCTGGTTTTGTCTGAAGGGCTGAAAGCAATGACCCTATCCAGCTTCTCAATTTGCAAACACCACCCATTCACCCATGCCCATCTTCATGCAGGATTTCCACACAATGGCTGGAAATCCACTGCTCAAGGGATGCTGAGCTGGTCAGAAAATCATAGAATCATAGAATCGTCAGGGTTGGGAGGGACCTCCAAGATCATCCAGTTCCAACCCCCCTGCCATGCCCAAGGACACCTCCCACTACAGCAGTTGCTCACAGCCCCAGCCACACTGGCCTTAATTTCCAGGGATGGGGCTTCCACCACCTCTCTGGCCAACCTGGGCCAGTGTCTCCCCACCCTCCTGGGCAAGAACTTCTTCCTAATGTCTCATCTCAATCTCCCCACCTCTACTTTTGACCCATTCCCCCCAGTCCTACCACTACCCAACAGCCTCAAAAGTCCCTCCCCAGCTTTCTTGTAGCCCTCTTCAGATCCTGGAAGGCCACAAGAAGGTCCCCTCAGAGCCTTCTCTTCTCCAGCCTGAACAACCCCAACTCTCTCAGTCTGTCCTCGTAGCAGAGGTGCTCCAGCCTCTGATCATCCTGGTGGCCCTTCTCTGGACACGTTCCAGCATGTCCAGATCTTTCTTGTAATAGGGGCTCCAGAATTCAGAATTCTGTCAAAATGGAGCTGCTCATGTCTACCTGAAGCAGGCACCAATCTCAGTCCTGCTTCCTCACAAGGAGCCTGCTTGGGTTTGTGCAGGGGACACAGGAGGGATAAGATGTAGCTGGGCAGGAATCACAGAATCACAGAACGTTAGGGGTTGGAAGTGACCTCGAAAGATCATCTAGTCCAGAGGAAGGTACAGGTGGATTCATTGAAGCAGGTTCTGACTCCACTAGTGATGCTGGAAACCAGTCAGGGAGGGAATGGAGACCGGTCCCCTCTTGTCTCTGAACTTCTGCTCCACTCCTCTTGCCAGGCTGGCGGGGTTTTTGCAGCCCCCCCACTGCTCTCCCCACCTCTTCCCTTCAGTGCAGGGTTTAGGGGTCTTCCTGGAGGTCTTTTGGGCAGAAGGATGTGACAGGGCAAACCCTCACCCTGCTCCAGGTCATACATGAATGGAAAGTCCCACTTCTAACCCTAACCCTAACCATGGGAATGCCATGTCCACATCCCAGGGGCCGAAGCAGCAGAAGGAGCTGCTCTCAAACTGTTTGGGGGGATCTTCTGGGATTTTCTCCATGGCACTAAATGGGTGGGAATACCTCAGGATCCCATTAAGCTGGGTGCTGCACCCATATCTCAGCCTAATGCATGGGACCACCTCTCCAAACCCTGCAAGGATGGGCATCTGGGCTGCAGGGGTTTGTGGTTTCTGCATTCTGGATCAACCTGGGGACACAAACTTGGTCTCCTTCCAGGGCTTTTGCCATGTGTTAGAACAGACCAGTCAACGTGGGCAGCCCTGAAAGGAGACCTGATGATGGAGTCACCATCAGGGATCTTCTGATGCCCAGTTTGGTCACTTCAGTGTCATCATCTCGACCCTGGAAGAAGGGACAAGCTCACAGCCCACATGAGTGTGGTCAGGAGGTCTCCATGGGCTCTATGTCGAGTAGGATCTTCCATGATCCCTCCAGCCTTGCATGAACAGACTCCCTCCCATCCTGCCCCCAGAGAACATCTGATCTTGACAGCACCAATTTCAGCAGCAACCTCTACCCTGGAGGATGTCCTGGCTTCAGATCTTCAGGCTGCTGGAGCCTTCTCCTTTTNCTTCTTCAGACCCTTTTTACAACAGCCTGGGGCTAATTGCTAAAATAATAGCGTCAGCCCACACGCCCTCCCAGCACCAGGGCTTGTGCAAGCCCAGCCAGCTCTCCCCGGTGGGATGCACACCAGTGCACCCACCTCATCCACCCTGCACCCTCCCCACCCCATGGACATAGGGTGAGGAGAACCCTCCCCTGTTTCCCTCTGATGCTCTGTGGGTTATTCGGTACCGGAGCTTCTCTCCATGGGGGACCTCGGTGGAAGATGGGGGGGAAAACGGATGAGAAGCAAGTGATTTGTTTGCAGTGAGGAGCTGTGTCCAGCTGTATCCCTTGGCTTTGTCTGCTCATCCCCTGGATCCTATAGATTCCCCACTTTCCATTGGGAACGAGCCTGGTTTGACTGTGGAGGGTTTTTTTCTTCGCCAGCCATCATTTCAGCACGCTGGGGCTGCTGCTGGTATTTGCATCTCAGGTCTCCTCTGCTTGCAAATGTCCATTGCAGGGGAATCTCTTCATGGGGGGGGATCTGTGCAACATAAAAAAATTAAATAGAAGGGGAAGGATCCAGCTTCTCCTGGGATCTGGGCTTGCAAGAGCTCCGCAGCCATTAGGTGCTGGTAGAATGTAGCAGAGGCACTGCAGAAAAAAAAATAATAATTAATAATCAGCCTGAGTGTTGTAGCCTTCCTGGGGGAAGGGAGTTGGGAAGGGGGGGGGTGTCTCTTTGCAACCAGCTCGCCTTAAATAATATTGAATAACAAAGTGGAGCTCAGCACTGGGAGGAGGGACTGGGGTTGGGTGATGGGTGCTGGGGTAATTGGATGGGACAGGGAGCATGTAAAGGGGATTAGGGGATGGCCGAGGGGCTGACCCTGCTCCCACAAGGACTTTAACTTGGAGTCTCTGGAGCTGGTCTCTGCAAGGGGGGGAGCTCAGTGCTGGGCAGAAGCTGGGAAGAGGTGGTTGGGGGGTTTTTGTTGTTTGAAAATACACCCGTCTGCCTTTCATGCTGCATTTAGGGAAAAATAACTCCCTGTGCTAGTCTCCTGGGAAGAGAGCATTTCTCAGCCCGAGCTGGCTCCTTCCCAAGGAGTCCCAGCCCTCCTCATTACCCTGGTTGCATGGGCACAGAGGTCCCTGCCTGCTCTTTCCTTGCTGGGCTTGGGGTGGCAGCAGGGAAAATAAGGGAAGGAACTGGCTCTGCAAAGCCACAGGTCCTTTGGGGACTTCTCAGGGGATGGGTTAAGTGTTCCACCTCCAAGATTAGGTCCCAAAACCCACTAGGAGCAGTAGGGCATGGAGAAGCAACCCTTGCCTCTAATCCATGGCTCCCATCACCTCAACAGACCTTACCAGAAGATGATCAGGGTGGATGGGGGGTCTTCACCAGGAGCATGTAAACTCACTTTTGCTGCTGCTGCTTGATCCCTGTCCCTCTAAGGGTAATCACACCTGGTTTTGTCTGAAGGGCTGAAAGCAATGACCCTATCCAGCTTCTCAATTTGCAAACACCACCCATTCACCCATGCCCATCTTCATGCAGGATTTCCACACAATGGCTGGAAATCCACTGCTCAAGGGATGCTGAGCTGGTCAGAAAATCATAGAATCATAGAATCGTCAGGGTTGGGAGGGACCTCCAAGATCATCCAGTTCCAACCCCCCTGCCATGCCCAAGGACACCTCCCACTACAGCAGTTGCTCACAGCCCCAGCCACACTGGCCTTAATTTCCAGGGATGGGGCTTCCACCACCTCTCTGGCCAACCTGGGCCAGTGTCTCCCCACCCTCCTGGGCAAGAACTTCTTCCTAATGTCTCATCTCA
>VYZX01006588.1:58883-80259 GCA_013401335.1 Brachypteracias leptosomus
CAGGGCAAACCCTCACCCTGCTCCAGGTCATACATGAATGGAAAGTCCCACTTCTAACCCTAACCCTAACCATGGGAATGCCATGTCCACATCCCAGGGGCCGAAGCAGCAGGAGGAGCTGCTCTCAAACTGTTTGGGGGGATCTTCTGGGGTTTTCTCCATGGCACTAAATGGGTGGGAATACCTCAGGATCCCATTAAGCTGGGTGCTGCACCCATATCTCAGCCTAATGCATGGGACCACCTCTCCAAACCCTGCAAGGATGGGCATCTGGGCTGCAGGGGTTTGTGGTTTCTGCATTCTGGATCAACCTGGGGACACAAACTTGGTCTCCTTCCAGGGCTTTTGCCATGTGTTAGAACAGACCAGTCAACGTGGGCAGCCCTGAAAGGAGACCTGATGATGGAGTCACCATCAGGGATCTTCTGATGCCCAGTTTGGTCACTTCAGTGTCATCATCTCGACCCTGGAAGAAGGGACAAGCTCACAGCCCACATGAGTGTGGTCAGGAGGTCTCCATGGGCTCTATGTCGAGTAGGATCTTCCATGATCCCTCCAGCCTTGCATGAACAGACTCCCTCCCATCCTGCCCCCAGAGAACATCTGATCTTGACAGCACCAATTTCAGCAGCAACCTCTACCCTGGAGGATGTCCTGGCTTCAGATCTTCAGGCTGCTGGAGCCTTCTCCTTTTTGGGGGAGGGAGGCTGAAGGTCACTTTGGGACAGGTGGGAAAGGCAGTTGGGAACCTGATCAGTTTTCTGCGGGAGCAGATTTCAGGTGCTACAGAAAAGGGATTGGGTGGCCAATTGCTGGATAATATAACCCAGGGAGATGGTGGTGGTGGGAGCAATTTGCTCTCCATCTCTGTCGGAGCTTTGTGCAGAGCACCATGATACAACCATGCTGGTTGGGGGGACCCCAGGGTGAGGAAGAGCCTGAGCTCCCCAAAGCTCAGGGAAGGAGTGATTCGTGTGGAGCCTCCTTGAAAAGGAGCCACCAGCCCCAGGGAGATGTTGGCCTGGATGGGTCTCTCTGTCTCTCACCTGCTGCCTGGGGTCTTGGTGTTTCCACTGCCAGAGGTCTCAGCATCTTCGCTGCCTGGAGGATGCTCCGGAGCTTCCATCAACCACAGTGCAGCAGCTGGAGTCCTCCCTTACTCCATTGCTATGGCAACCCCCTTGCACAAGGCATCTCCTCCTCCCTGCCCTGCTTGCTAACCTGCTGCATACCTCCAGGAGAGGGGGGATCAGCCACCCCCACCCAATCCCTGCCCTTTGGCCATGCTGAGAAGGAAACATCATTTTCCCTGCACAGGGTGTGCACACCAGGCACTGTCCCCCACCTCTTGCTCCACCTCAGAATTTCTTCAGCCTGTTATTTCAGGCTTGGGTCCTCTTCACCTGCTGGGACCTGTAGAGCTTGGTGGTGATGTTGGAAGGTGCAATTTACGCCAGGGGTTTCTTCTGGAAAAGAAAGGAACCCTCTGCTGGGAGGCCAGGCTGCGAGAGTTGGGCTGGTTCAGCCTGGAGAAGAGAAGGCTCCAGGGAGACCTTCTGGGGGCTTTTCAGGACTTAAAAGGGTCCTATAAGAAAGATGGGGACAGACTTTTGATCAGGGTCTGTTGTGACAGGACAAGAGGTGATGGTTTGAAACTCAAAGAGGGAGATTTAGACTGGAGAGAAGGAAGAAATTGTTGGCTCTGAGGGTGGTGAGAGCCTGTGCCAGGTTGCCCAGAGAGGTGGTGGCTGCCCCATCCCTGGAACCATTGCAGGGGAGGTTGTTTGGGGCTCTGAGCAACCTGAGATAGTTGCAGATGTTCCAACTCAGATGAGATGGAGAGACCTGAAGATACCAGAGGTGAATTCTGTACATCTCTGAAGATCCTCAAATCTTTTTTCCTGAAGGCCAGCTGCCTGAACTGTGTGCTTAGCCAGAGGGAAACTGAGGCACAAAAGGAGCTGAAGTGCTCTTTGAAGGTCACTAACAGGCTGAACCATTACCTCTGCCCTCTTTATCCCAAGTGTCAGCCATGGGCCATGTGGACACCCTCTTATTCATAAGGGACCTCAAAGATCATCTTGTTCCAACCCCCCTGCCATGCCCAGGGACACCTCCCCCTACATCCGTTGCTCACAGCCCCAGCCACACTGGCCTTCAAAATGTCCAGGGATGGGGCTTCCACCACCTCTCTGGCCAACCTGGGCCAGTGTCTCCCCACCCTCATGCCCAACAACTTCTTCCTAACGTCTCATCTCAATCTCCCCACCTCTACTTTTGACCCATTCCCCCCAGTCCTACCACTACCCAACAGCCTCAAAAGTCCCCCCCCAGCTTTCTTGTAGCCCCCTTCAGATCCTGGAAGGCCACAGATCTTCTGCATCTTCTTCAGGGCTAGAGGAATGGCTGCAAGAGGACATTGTGGTGGCAGATTGTGCCGTTTGACCCAGTTTCTTAGAGTGTAGGACAACCCATGAGCTTCACAAGGTGTGTCTGGTGTGGAAGAGAGCAGGATTTGCATAAGCCAAGCCTCAGGGCACGCCAGCTCCATGGGTCTGGCTGTGGTAGGACTTCACACCAACCCAGTTTGACAGTCCTGTTATTTCTCCATCATGGCCACGTGTTCCTGCTAACCCTTTTTCATGGCAGCCTGCAGGGTAGGTCAGTTCATGACTTCTCTGATAGAAACCTAACCCAAGAAATAGATTAAAGGGTTTGTTTCATTGTCTCAGTGACCTGGTGTCTCCTGTGCCTTCAGGAGTGGTAGGATTCATGTAGGGGAAGGAGGAAACTGGAATGGGCTGCTCAGAGAGGGGGGGGAGGCCCCATCCCTGGAGTCCTTCAAGCTCAGGCTGGATGGGGCTCTGAGCAACCTGCCCTAGGTAGAGATGTCCCTGCTTGTGTAGGGAGGTTGGACCAGATGAGCTCTGGAGGTCCCTTCCAGCCTCAAACATTCTATGATTCCTACAAAAACCCTGAGCAAAGGGTCTTAGTGAGGTAGGAACTCCTGTTACCACTAATTAGGCATCAATGCCCTGAACCTGGCAAGTGTGATAATGAAATCAAATCAAGGGTTAATTACTTAAACCCTCTTGGGAAGGTCAATTTAGGGGGGAAATTGGGCCTGGGGCAGGAGGATTAGGAGATGTTTGTTGACTTGAGCCAGAGGTCAGGTTTGTTCCTGGAGACCAAGCAGCTCTCAGGTATTGAGCAGGTTTGTGTGACAGCCTCATACAGAGACATTCTTACCACTTTCAGGTCTCTTTTTCCACAGAGGGTCTTTGACCAGGATATTGATAGGTTTTAAACTAAAAGAGGAGGATTTAGGTAGAGAGAAGGAGGAAATTGTTGATGTTGAGGGTGGTGAGAGCCTGTGCCAGTTGCCCAGAGAGGTGGTGGCTGCCCCATCCCTGGAACCATTGCAGGGGAGGTTGTTTGGGGCTCTGAGCAACCTGCTCTAGTTGCAGATGTCCCTGCTCAGTGCAGGGGGGTTGGACTGGATGACCTTTAAAGGTCCCTTCCAGCCCATTCTATGATTCTATGAAACCCAGCAGCCCAGTGAGGATCTGCATCAAAGTCTCTGAGGTTGCTGGCGTTGGCCACTTCTAGCAACCTCCATCTCAATGGACAGAAAAAAAGAGCTCAGATGAGAGGTCTTTAAAGTCATTAGGTCCTTTTCTTCATTGATTTCAGTTGGCTGGCGCTGGAGGTGAGGGAAATTCATCGACTTGCCCTCAGCTCTGCAGGACCTGACCCTGTTCCCCCTCCATACAACCTATTTTTTAACAGAAAAAGGCAAATTGTGGCTCCTCCAGGCATGAGAGTGCTTGGCTTCAACTTGATCTGATATGTGTTTGCTCCAGCTCACCATAAAACCCTCATTCACATAAATAGGAGCAGGAACCAGACCACAACATGACTAATTCTCCACCCCCAGACTGTCTGTGTGTATGTTATCAACTCCTCCTCCAGCTCGTGTGCCTGCACACAATCAGGGGATAAATCTTGCTCGCTGCTGCTGTTTATTTTAAATCGAGTCTCCTTACTGAAAAGGTAATTATGGTCTGGGTTTCAGAGCTCCCCACATCTTTGTGGGCTCAAAGAGCCAGGGAGAAGAATGGTTGAGTCTCTCAGATTGCTGTGGTTTGGTGCATCCAGCTAGAAAGCTGCTTAGGTCCTGGCTGGGCTTTCTGGGCATGTTCCCAGGCAGGCAAAAAAGGTATTTTGTTTTGCTCTGGAGCTATTCCTAGCTCAGCTCATCCACAGATGAACACATGACCTTGAGAAAGTCTCTTATCTGATCCTACCAGCAAATGAATGCAGGAGCTGCCTGAGCTTAACTCTTGCAGAGTTGAGGCTTCTGTCCCTCTGGCTTCCTAGACCAGCTTTGGGCACAGCTTCCCTGAGTTGGGGGACTGGACTGGATGGTCTTTCGAGGTCTCTTCCAATCCCCAACGTTCTGTGATTCCGAGTCCACAAATGGTGGTGGGAGGAGGTGCTGGAAGTAGCTCCTGGCTTCTCTGTGCTGGTTCTCCACCAGGGTGTCTTCAAGGGGACCACTGGGACCATTCTCAACAGGCAGACATGATCAGTGATGGACACCACAAGTCCAAGTCTCCTTGAGCACAGGCTTCTGAACCCAAACCACCCCAGCTACTCCCCATTAAGTTGCACCAGGGGAGGATTAGGTTGGACATCAGGAAAAACTCCTACACTGAAAGGGTTGTCCAGGACTGGCCCAGGCTGCCCAGGGAGGTGGTTGAATCACCATCCCTGGGTGTATTTAAAAGCCATCTAGGTATGATGCTCAAGGATATGGTGTAGAAGTGGCCTGGTAGAGATAGATCATGGTTGGACTTGATGATCTTATAGGTCCTTTCCAACCAGAGCAATTCTGTGATACTCCCACACTTGGCCAAGGACCATGGTCCTGTCATGAGCCTGCTGTGTCCAGTTCTGGAGCCCCCAGCACAAGAAAGATCTGGATGTGCTGGAATGTGTCCAGAGAAGGGCCATGAGGATGATCAGAGGCTGGAGCACCTCTGCTACGAGGACACACTGAGAGAGTTGGGGTTGTTCAGTGTGGAGAAGAGAAGGCTCCAAGGGGACTTTCTGGTGGCCTTGCAGGATCTGAAGGGGGCTACAAGAAAGCTGGGGAGGGACTTTTGAGGCTGTTGGGTAGTGGCAGGAGTGGGGGGAATGGGTCAAAAGTAGAGGTGGGGAGATTGAGATGAGACGTTAGGAAGAAGTTGTTGCCCATGAGGGTGGGGAGACACTGGCCCAGGTTGGCCAGAGAGGTGGTGGAAGCCCCATGCCTGGACATTTTGAAGGCCAGTGTGGCTGGGGCTGTGAGCAATGTGATATAGTGGGAGGTGTCCCTGGGCATGGCAGGGGGGTTGGAACTGGATGATCTTCAAGGTCGCTTCCAACCCTGATGATTCTATGATTCTAAAACCACCCATGTAGACACCCCGACCCCCAGCAATGGCCATTGCTGTCTCCAGAGAGCATGGGGTGGGTGACACAGCTTCAGAGGGGTCTGTGAACACCCCCTGGGCCTCCTTGACAACCCCTTTATGGCCCCCTGAGTTAAGACTGGAGATGTAGGTAACCAGAGCTTCCCTAAAAGCCAGAGCCTGTCTGTTCCTGCCCCAGAAGCAGGCAGAGAGCTGAGGTGAGGTAATGCTCCCCAGGAGCACCTTGGCACTGTGCCTCCTCCAAAGCTCCCTATGCTGCAGCAAGTCCCTTCCCAATCCCTCCTCCTCCTCAACTGGAAACCAACCCTCTGCTTTTCTTCTAGGTGATCACCCAGGGTTGACGTGGAGCCACCACCACCTCAGCTGTCCTTCAAGGGACTAAGTGTGTCAAGCTGGTCCAGCCTGAGGGTTTCTCACCTCCATCCCTGGCCCTTTGCAGCACCCCCCTATGCTGTCTGGCTCCCAGGGAGGATGTCTCTACCCAAAATCCAAATAGAAGAGGCTCTGGACAATGCAGACCCCACCTCTGGAGGTGCTGCTCCTCCCGATGACCACCTGAGGAGCCTCAAGGCGTTGACAGAGAAGCTGAGGCTGGAGACCCGGCGCCCGTCCTACTTGGAGTGGAAGGCGAAGCTGGAGGAGCAGGCATGGAAGAGCCCCCAGCCAGCAGGGGAGGAGGAGGAGGCGGGCACCGAGGCCAAGAAGCCTCTGGGGGAGACTGTCCCCTTGAGGAAGGTGCAGCTGCATCTCAACGGGAGCCCTGCCCAGGACAAAGTGACTCTGAACTCAGGGAGAATAGGAGGCTTTGAGAGCATCGACGAGGCTCTGACGTGGCTCAGGAAGGAACTGGTAAGTGGTTTCCTCTCCCTGGTGGGTCACACACTTTTTCAAGAATTAAAGGAATGAGGAAACCAAGTGACTCCTTCAACCCCTGCTGAAAAGGCAACAACCCATCACTGCCTTTTCCGTGGCTGGTGGGAGCAGGAGAAGCCCAGGGAAGGGAAAAGAGACGTGTCAGAGCACCCAGAAGCTCAGAGGAGGTGCTGGGTCCATCTCAGCAACACTGCAGGGTGGGGAAATGCTGTAGCTTGCACTGGTTGGGACTTCTTAGCAGTTTTCCCTCTCCCTTGCTTCTCTAATTATATCTTGACATCTTGAGCAGAGCAGGTATGGACAACCCATGAGCAGGTGGGCACTGCTGGGGCAATGGCCCATCTCCAATGGGGATGGGGAAGGGATGGCCCATCATGGAGGAAGGTCTATTCAAAAGGGTTTGTAATGATAGGACCAGGAGTGATGGTTTTAAGCTGGGAAAGGAGAGATTTAGGCTGGAGATTAGAAAAAAGTTGTTTAACATGAGGGTGATAGATGAGTGGAATGGGCTGCCCAGAGAGGGGGTGGAGGCCCCATCCCTGGAGTCCTTCAAGGTCAGGCTTGCTGGGGCTCTGAGCAGCCTGCCCTAGGTAGAGATGTCCCTGCTGGTGTAGGGAGGTTGGACCAGATGAGCTCTGGAGGTCCCTTCCAGCCTCAAACATTCTATGATTCTAAGGAAGCATGGCTAGATCCATCCCCTGGAGCTGCCCTTCCAGCCTGTGGCTGGTGGTGGTTGAGGAACTCCCTCAGCAGGAGATTGGGTGCTGACCACTGCCTTTAACAGTCATTAGCAGATCTAACCTCCAACTGTTTGCTTAATTCCTTCTTTTAATTCAATTTTCTTCTTGTTTTTTGACTCAGAACTCTTTATAAGGCTGGTGGTAACAATCTTCCCCCAAGTCATTTCTGCACGGTGCTTCCTTCTGTTTCAAGCTGGTGTGGAAACCCCTTGTCCTGGCCATCTAATGAATAATATTAATTTTTCTCTTGTATGCATGATGCCAGAACCTTATCTCAGACCCCACCATATCCACCTCTTAGGGGTGAAATTGTTGAAACTGAGGGTGGTGAGAGCCTGTGCCAGGTTGCCCAGAGAGGTGGTGGCTGCCCCATGCCTGGAACCATTGCAGGGGAGGTTGTTTGGGGCTCTGAGCAACCTGAGATAGTTGCAGATGTCCCTGCTCAGTGCAGGGGGGTTGGATGAGATGACCTTGAAAGGTCCCTTCCCACCCAAAGCATTATCTGGTTCTATGCTAAAATCTCTACACCTATACCAGGGCATGGCTGCTGGAAGCTCATCTTTTATATGCTGTTGCTATCAGCCAACTAGTGCTGAACCAAGCAGATCCCAATCCGCTCAGGAGTCAGCACAGCCTGGGGATAATTCCCAGGAGGAGATGTGGATGCAGCACATCTTTTCTGAAGGCCACGGGAGGTCAAGAGGATGGTCATGAGAGATCGGGGTAGCTGTTCTCAGGGCTGGAAAGTGGCCCTTTGGTGCTCTTCACAAGCAGATACCAAGATCACAGAATCACAGAGTGTTAGGGATTGGAAGGGATCTCCAAAGATCATCCAGTCCAACCCCCCTGCCAGAGCAGGAGCACCCAGAGCAGGTCACACAGGAACACGTCCAGGGGGGTTTTGAACGTCTCCAGAGAAGGAGACTCCACAACCTCCCTGGGCAGCCTGGGCCAGTGTCTGGCACCCTCACCATGAAGAAGTTTCTTCTCCTATTGATGTGGAACCTCCTCTGGTCCAGCTCACACCCATTGCCCCTTGTCCTATCCCTGGATGTCCCTGAGCAGAGCCTGGCTCCATCCTCCTGACACTCTCCCTTAATGCATTTATAACCATTCCTGAGGTCCCCCCTCAGTCTCCTCTTCTCCAAGCTAAAGAGCCCCAGCTCCCTCAGCCTTTCCTCAGCAGGGAGATGTTCCACTCCCTTCAGCATCTCAGTGTCTCTGTGCTGGACTCTCTCCAGCAGTTCCGTGTCCTTCTTGAGCTGAGGGGCCCAGAACTGGACACAAGATTCCATCTGTGGTCCCCCCGGGGCACTTCCTAGTGATCCTTCCCTTCTCACTGGAGTGAAAAATCTTTATTATTTGGCCCACAACTCATCACCTGATTTTGTTTCTCTATTTCTATGGAAGTTTGCCTGTGAGTCCCACCAGCACTTGCAACTGCATTGACAGCAGGGTCCCAGGGGGCTGGGACATCCCTTGAAGTCCTGAGGCCCCTGTGAAAATGTCCCTGTGCAAATGCTTTGCTTTTGGGAAGCACTGGAAGCCTTTGAGGAAAACTTCTCGTGCACAGCAATTGAATAATAAGCTTTTAAAACTTCTCTGCAGCTCTTCCTTCAGGTAATAGTTGTCAACTTCTTCTTGCTCTTGCTGTGTGCACCCAGCTAGATTGATCTCTAGAGTCACAGAGGTGGTGCTGGATAGGGTGGAGAAGGGTAGATTGAGGTAGAAAAGGGTAGATTTAGGTTGAATATTAGGGAAAAGTTCTTTAATATGAGGGTGATAGATGAGTGGAATGGGCTGCCCAGAGAGGGGGTGGAGGCCCCATCCCTGGAGTCCTTCAAGGTCAGGCTTGCTGGGGCTCTGAGCAGCCTGCCCTAGAGATGTCCCTGCCTCTTGTAGGGGGGGTTGGACCAGATGACCTTTGGAGGTCCCTTCCAACCCAACCCATTCCATGATTCTATGGATGTCACAGTTGTGGTGGTTGAGCTGTTTCTCAGGACCACGACTTCAGAAGGTGGGTGCAGTGATTTCAGGCATCCAGGACTGTTAGAAAGAGCTTTGAGCTGCTCTCCTAGAATCATTCAACACTGGAGAACCTCAGCTCCACATCTGAGCCCTGAATCTGGCTCCATGCTTGTGATGGAATCTTAAATTCACAGCACACTTGATATAAACCCCAAACCTCTAGATGCCTAAGGATGCTAAGAAGCAGATTTCCCTTCTAGGAGCCCCAGATTTTGAAAGATTCTTTTTTTCCCTTTAATTTTCTGCCCCTAATAGAAGTATAAATTGCCTCAGAGCCTGATTATTATAGAATCATAAAATTATCAGGGTTGGAAGGGACCTTCAAAATCATCTAGTTCCAACCCCCCTGCCATGGGCAGGGACACCTCCCACTACATCAGCTGCTCACAGCCCCATCCAACCTGGCCTTCAAAATGTCCAGGGATGGGGCTTCCACCCTTTTCCAGATTTTGCTCAGATTCTACCCTTTAGGCTGGGCTGTGGTATATAAACCACCTCCTAAAAACGAAACATTTAAATGGAAGAAGAAAAAGGGCAAAGCAAAACCCTAAATTGCTCCTCACTTTCCATTTCCCTGCCTCTTAATTAAACCAGTCTCTGCTGGGTCTGGACGTGACTCATGTAATTTAAAACAATTTCCCCCAGAAAGAGAGCATGTCTTGGAGTGACCACAGAGCCCAAGAGCTTTGTTGGAGGCACTATTGTTGGGTAAGAGCTGCCAGCAAATTGGGAACCCAGCAAGGCCATCGTGGGATGTTGGAACAAAAAGATGCATTTCACATTACATGTCAAGGGTGAAACCCAGCTCCTTTCCAAAGAAATGAGCAAATTTCCCAACCCAGGCCAGGTTTTCCTCTTGTTTATCCCCATGTGGTGATGGTGAAGAAACCAGGAAGGCTTCAGAGCAGGGTATGGCTATGTGTGAGTTTATATATATTTATTTAAGGCAGAACCAAGGCCTGAAAGGGCAATATAGAGTCATGGAATTGTCAGGGTTGGAAGGGACCTTCAAGATCATCCAATTCCAACCCCCCTGCCATGCCCAGGGACACCTCCCACTACATCAGTTGCTCACAGCCCCACCAGCCTGGCCTTCAAAATGTCCAGGGATGGGGCTTCCACCACCTCTCTGGCCAACCTGGGTCAGTGTCTCCCCACCCTCATGCCCAACAACTTCTTCCTAACGTCTCATCTCAATCTCCCCACCTCTACTTTTGACCCATTCCCCCCACTCCTACCACTACCCAACAGCCTCAAAAGTCCCTCCCCAGCTTTCTTGGAGCCCCCTTCAGATCCTGGAAGGCCACCAGAAGGTCCCCTCGGAGCCTTCTCTTCTCCACACTGAACAACCCCAACTCTCTCAGTCTCTCCTCACAGCAGAGGTGCTCCAGCCTCTGATCGTCCTCGTGGCCCTTCTCTGGACACGTTCCAGCATGTCCAGATCTTTCTTGTAATAATAATATCCCTCAGACAGGACCCCAGGCAGGACACGAGCACCCTCCACCTTGGATAAAGTGACCCAAAGCGGATAACTTCCTTCTGGTCTTACTTAATATAGAACTGGGGAGACAACACAACCCAGCTTTACCCCACGTAAGTGCTGAGCATCCTGGGCAGCTTTCTGAAGATCAGCCAAAAATGGTGCAGTTGCCATAACTGGGGTGAAATCTGCCTCAGCTTTGCTGTCCTCTGCTGCAGGGTGAATTCTGCCCCTACACAGTCCTTCATGAGAAGTCAATTTAAGATCTACAGACCTAGGTAGAGATGTCCCTACTTGTGTAGGGAGGTTGGACCAGATGACCTCTAGAGGTCCCTTCCAGCCTCAAATATTCTATGATTGTATAAAATCATAGAATCTTTTAGGTTGAAAGAGACATTTAGGATCATCAAGTCCAACCGTTAACTCAGCACTACCAGGACACCACTAACCCATGTCCCTCAGCACCACATCTCCATGGCTTTGAACCCCCTCCAGGGATGGGGACTCCACCACTGCCTCTTCCAGGCCTTGACAACCCTTTGTAGAAGACATTCTTCCTCATGTCCAACCTAAACCTCCCCTGGCGCAACTTGAGGCCATCTCCTCTTGTCCTATAGATTCTTTTATTGAATGAAAGGGTAAAAACTCGTGAATGGGGAGATTTCTGTCCAGGGCAGAAGAACACCAGCTGGTGTCCAATGATGTAGGGGTGCATCTCCATCACCATGCAACCCTCAGCACAGCTCCCAGCATGTTCAGGCTGGGTTATTTCAACAGCGTGGCCCCACCATGGTTTTGGCTTGTCCCAGGGAGCACCCTGCCAAACAGTTAGAGCTTCAGGAGCTTGAGCATGCTGGGGACTGTTCCCAGCAAGAAATATGTCTGGGACCACCCAGTTTGGGGATTAACTCTGTCCCAGCTAGAGCCAGTAGAGGAATCAAAGTGAATTTAGTAGGATTTGTGTGCCCAGATGTCCCCTTGGCCATGGTATTGCTTGGTCGAGTGATGGGCCAGGGGTGCCCAGCTTTAAAATTACCTGTAAAATCCAAAGTGTTCCTCCCAGTTCACCCAAAAAAGATCATCCAACCCTGCAAGGAATTTGCCTCCAGGCCTCCAGAGTCTCCTCTGGTTCAGGTTCAACCAGGTTGAGGCTCCAAAGCGAAGCAAAGGACAACCCCAAGGTCTTTCTGTGCATCTGCTCTTCTTGGGCTTTCACCCCACATGACCCAGCCCAGGTCCTGATTCTGCACATCAAGTCCTGGCCCTGGTTTCTAGGGCTGACATATGCCCACAGAGCTCCAGCCAGCCACGTCAGCTGGGACCTGCTGAGAACCTGGCCCCGAGAAGCTGATTTATTCAGACATGCAAACTCCTGCTCTTGTTTTTCTGTGCTGAGAGGCTCTGTGGAGGTGTAGGAACAAATTGCAGCACTCAGCATGTGCTGAATTGCCCGGGGCCTCGAGCATTTTCCTCCTCATCTCCTCCTGCCTCTTCTTTGCCCTCTCGTTCCCCTTTGTGCTGTCAAGTGTGGTTGCTCTTCATCAATGCTGGAAGTAAAGCCATCAACAGCCAGGTTATGGTGGCAGAGCCCAGGGGTGAAGTGGT
The DNA here is from genome assembly GCA_013401335.1 of Brachypteracias leptosomus. Taxonomy (NCBI): domain Eukaryota; kingdom Metazoa; phylum Chordata; class Aves; order Coraciiformes; family Brachypteraciidae; genus Brachypteracias; species Brachypteracias leptosomus. The sequence continues at coordinate 71,087 of VYZX01006588.1, forward strand.
CAAACTGTATTTTCTTCTTTGGTTTTTTTTTTCCCTAAGGAAAAACTTCTTTGCTGTGAACCACTGGTGAGACCTCACCTTGAGCACTGGGTCCAGTTTTGGGCACCACAGGATAAGGAGGACGTGGAGGGGCTGGAGAGAGTGCAGAGAAGGGCAATGAAGCTGGTGAGAGGTCTGGAGAACATGTTGTATGGGGAGAGCCTGAGATTGTTGAGCTTGGAGAAGAGGAGGCTGAGAGGAGACCTCATTGCTCTCTACAACTGCCTCAAAGGAGGTTGTGGTGAGGNTCTGTGGTAGCTGGTCTCAGATCAAAGGATGCCAGGACTTTGTTTGCAGTCAGGAAAGAACTTGTTGTTCAATATATTACTCTAGGTGCAGCCTGGGTCTGCTCCTGAGCTGCTCCTTCAAACCACAGGGAGCCAAGAAACCATCGATGCAAGTCAAAGGAGTGAAGCAAAGGGTGGATTTGGGTCAGGACAGCTCCATGGTGCAGCTGGAGATGAGCTCAGGGCTTCATCACATGCTCTGAGGAGCCATTGAGGACAGGATTTACCCAGGGAGCCATTAGGAGCTAAAAAGAAACAAACCCAAACAAAAAATCAGGAGTCTTGGTGCCAAGGGGCTCCTCCCAGTGCCAGTTTGTGTCCTGAGATGGAGGAGACCCCAGGGGAAGAGGCAGGACATCACACCAGGGCAGATAAAGGAATGTTTTCCACATTTAACCCCTTATTTCCAGCTGTTACAGAGAGATTTAAACCATAAACCTTCAGCTTCTCTCCCACCACCTCCTTTTCTCTGCAGCTTTTGTTGTTGGTCACTTTTATGTGAGGAAGGAATTGAGATAAGACATGGGGATTGTCCTCTCAGCATCTCCTGTTCTAGCTCTGCCTATTCCCCAGACAAAGGCTGATTCTTGCACCAAGGGTTCACCTCCTTCCTTCTCCACCCCTGATATCCTCTGACAGTAATTTTTTTGCTTAATTATAAGTGGAAATTAAAATAATAATAAAAAAAGTTCTTTTCTTTCATCGCTTCTGGATTTCCACCTTCCAAAGTTGGAGAAAAAACCCTCTGAAACACTTAACCTGAGGGATAATAATTTTGTCTCCTGTGGGACATCATGGAGGTCCCATCCCAAGAGCCACTTCCAATCAGTGAGAAAAGCCACACGGGGGATGTGGAAGCCCTTTATACCTGGATTTCTGTGGGCTGGAAACCCCTGCCAAGTGTTTGGGGCTCAGTTCTCTGGAGTGCTTTTAATTGGTCCTTTCCACCTCTAATTGCTCCTTCTCGCTCTGGCTTGCTCCCTTATGAGCAGAATTAATTTGGGCTTTGCTTAAGGTTGAGATGGAGGCTCTAAAGCCTTGCTGATGGAGACCTGAGCTTGGCTGGATTTAATTCCAGCTCCCTGGTCCTCCTGGAAAACCTGAGCAGGCACAGATTTCATGAACCCTAAAAATTCACCATCCTGAGCTGGCATTTGACTGGGAGGCATTGGTGGCTTGGAAGATTCCTGCCTCCCTTCCCATTCTTATTGAGGGCAGCCCTGAGGAGAAGGTCTTGGAGGTGCTGGGGGTGAGGAGCTGGAGATGCACTCCCAGCCCAGCAGCCAATGTCCTCCTGGGCTGCTCCCCAGCAGCGTGGGCAGCAGGGCAGGGAGGGGATCCTGCCCCTCTGCTGACACCCCCCTGCAGTGCTGGGGCAGCTCTGGAGTCCTCAGCACAGCAGAGCCATGGAGCTGGTGGAGCGGGGCCAGAGGAGGCCCCAGCAATGGTGGGAGGGCTGGAAGCCTCTGCTGGGAGGCCAGGCTGGGAGAGTTGGGCTTGGTCAGCCTGGAGGAGAGAAGGCTCCAGGGAGACCTTCTGGTGGCCTTCCAGGACTCCAAGGGGCCTGTCAGGAAGATGAAGATGGACTTTTTATCAGGGCCTGTTGGGACAGGACAAGGGGTGATGGTTTGAAACTCAAAGAGAGGGGAGATTTAGACTAGAGAGAAGGAAGAGATTTTTTGCTGCTGAGGGTGGTGAGAGCCCGTCCCAGGTTGCCCAGAGAGGTGGTGGCTGCCCCATCCCTGGAACCATTGCAGGGGAGGTTGTTTGGGGCTCTGAGCAACCTGCTCTAGTTGCAGATGTCCCTGCTCAGTGCAGGGGGGTTGCACTAGATGACCTTTAGAGGTCCCTTCCCACCCAAACCATTCTCTGACTCTTTCCATCTCTGGTGGAATCATGTTTCCCGTTCACAGCGAGCACCACGAGGAGCAGCCTTGTTGTCCCTTTGCCCATAACCCTCTTCTCTGCCCATCTCCCATCCTATGTTGCAGGCAGAGATGCGGCTGCAGGACCAGCAGCTGGCCAGGCAGCTCATGCGCCTCCGCAGCGACATCAACAAGCTGAAGATCGAGCAGACCTGCCACCTGCACCAGCGCATGCTCAACGACGCCACCTACGAGCTGGAGGAGAGGGACGAGCTCTCTGACCTCTTCTGTGACTTCCCCCTGGTCAACTCCTTCAGCCTCTCCACCCCGCTCAAGCTCATCGGGGTCACCAAGATGAACATTAACTCCCGCCGGTTCTCGCTGTGTTGAAGGAAAGAGGGGGGGAAGAAGAGGGAAGGTTGGGGGAGAAAGGAGAGAAAGAGAGGACTGGGCAGCACCAGGGTTCTCTCCGCCTGATGGCTGGGCGAAAAAAAGGCCAAAGAGGAGCAGTGGGAACAGGAGCAAACAGGGAACCCACTTGGTGACAGGGTAGAGCAGCAGAGCTGAGCGCTGAGGTGGCCCAGAGATGCTCATCAAGAAGGCAAGACCTGCATGGAGGAAGCATGGAGAGCATCCAAACCCTAGAATAGAATAGAGTAGAATTGGTAAGGCTGGAAAAGATCATTGAGTCCAACTTCACCCTGATCTTACTACCCTAATTCTAACAACCCACCCCTGGAGTCATTCAAGGTCAGGCTGGAGTCCTTCAAGGTGAGGCTTGATGGAGCTCCGAGCAGCCTGCCCGAGGTAGAGATGTCCCTGCTGGTGTAGGGAGGTTGGACCAGATGACCTCTGGAGGTCCCTTCCAGCCTGAAACATTCTATGATTCTAAACCCACCATGTGCACTTGGCCTGCTCCTTTGCAAAGTCCCTTCTCCTTCTCTTCCCTCCACAATAACTAGAAGGACACAGTTCCAGTGTGGTTGGTTGTGCTCAGAAATCAAAGGAGGGGGTCAATGATCAGCCATGAAATAAAACAAAAATCCCTTTTCCCTTCCCTTTTACCTCCTCCCAGATGTCTCTTCAGAAAATAAGTCACTTCTCCTCCATGGATGTCTCCTTGGGCATCAATCCTCAGCCTCTCTGGCCAAGCACAGGGTCCATGGGGCTGGTTCAAGTGGGAAGCTGATGTCCAGTGGAAAGGGAACACTCCTAGTAGGTGAGGGACCATGGGTTTCATGGTATGCAGCCCCAAGAGTTGGTGAGAAGATGTTTGTTGACTTGCTCCATTGAGCCCAGCACACTGTAGGTTAATTTTGCCTGTGGCAGGTAGTATGGACAGATGATGGACATACCAAAATAGAGGCTCCAGCTGGCCAGAAGTCACCTGTGTGCCCTAGAAGCTACACCCAGAGCAATACGTGTTCCTCATCTTGTTGTCAGCAGTCACCACGTGGTTACCCCCATGAGCAGCAAGGCACAGGGAGCAACTTGCCCCCAAGACATCAGAGAAAACACCCCAGGCTGACATGCCCCCAACAGCAGCACCAGCAAAGCCTGGATCCTCTGTAGCAACACCCATCCATCCGAGAAAGGACCTTCCAGAGGAGAAAAAGGACTTTGGTGAGGTGAACCTAAAGAGTGACTATAAAATTCAAGGGAGAACTGTTGCTGTGATGAGCTTTGGACCTCCAGCAAACTCACAGGATCCTCTCCCTGCTCTGCAGTGTGTGATGGATGCTCTATTTTCTTGCCTTTCAGTGCACACAGCTGCACATCTGCCTGTACGTGGCACAGAGACCATCATGGTGTAGCCCAAGCAAGGGCAGAGACTCAAGAGGTCTACCCATGGCCATCTTGGGCCACCTGGCCCCCAAGATGAGGGAGCATGGATGCCTCTAGACTCTTGCTGCCATGCCACCACCACTCCTGACCGTGTCAGAGTGGTGCAATCTCCCACCCCAGCCCAGCTCTGCTCTCTGCAGAGAGCTCTGAGGCTGAGTGACTGTGTCCATGCAGCCCCAGCCCAAGCCCTGGAGATGAGCAGAAGCTGGAAGCTGTGTTGATGTGCCTGTTCCTGACTGTGTCTGTGAGCTCTGTGTGTGTGCATAAGTTGTTGTGTGTGTGCATGTGAGCCCACAAGATGCCTCTCTCAGGAGGTTGAGTGGTGGACCCACGTCTTCATTCCCAAACCAGAAGCCAATGAGACTTTGCCGTGCCTGGGAAGGCACAATGAGGCTTCAAGACTTGGGGTGTCCACAGAGAGGTCAATGCAGAGAAGGCCAATAACTCCTCTGCCTCCACAGGTCTCCATGGGGGGAACCAATTGACATCACGAAGGGGTTCTTCACCACATGGGGCTGGGGACTCTGTCCTCTCTCTCCCATAGTGCATAACCCCTTGGTGATGCCTCTCCCTCCACTGAGCATCATTCTTTCTGCTAAGGAAGGAGGTCTTCTGGGCACTGCCTATACCAGTAAGAGTTCTATCTACACCAGTAAGTTAACAGGGTCTTGAGCTGTCCAGGTGGTGAAGGTCTAATTGGGTTGTGGCCTCTGGACAGGACAACCAGCCATGATGCTGTTTAGTTTACTAGTAGAGAAATAGCCTTATTTCCCCATGGACCTCTTGAAAAAAGAAAGTCATTAAAATATTTCTTTTTGTTTACTTTTTTAATAAGAAAAAAAAATCCACTTACGTCCCACATATTGATTGTCAGAGGCATTTTCAATCCCAGGACAGAAATGAGGATTTGTCAGTGAAAATAATGCCTTGGAAAAGGGGGGCTGGTTCTCTCTAGGACCAACTAGATTGACCATAGGGTGGACCTGCCTTTGGGGTCTTCTCTGGTAGCCAAATGCAGGAGGTTAGTACAAGCACAGTCTGAGGAGGCCACAAAATGTGGCTTGAGAAATATGAGCTGTCTGGGTTCCAGGCGTGTGGGATGGGGGATGGTTCTAACTGCCAGCTGTTTGTTGAAATGCACAATTTTTTAATTATAAAATGATGTCTGTATTGATTTCTGCCTCTTGGTCTCTCGCTGCGTTCAGTGGCTCCAGCTCTGCGTGGTTGGGGAAGGACCAGTTTGGGGGGTTGGTGTGCAAGGCGTGCAGGCAGGGGGTTTCTATCCATGCACACGACTGGCATATCCCTATGGCTCCATCAGCAATTGGTCCACCTTGAAATCTGGAGGAGATGGAAAGAAATTAAGGTGGGAGCAGTTATTATGTGTTTGGGCAAAAATGTATGAGAAAAAGAAAGACAGAAAGAAAGAAGGGAAGAAAGAAAGAGGGAAAGAAAGAAAGTGGAAAAGAAAGAAGAAAGAAAGAAAGAAAGAAAGAAAGAAAGAAAGAAAGAGGAAGAAAGAGAAAGAAAAAGAAAGAGGAAGAAAGAGAAAGAAAAAGAAAGAGAAAGAGAGAAAGAAAAAGAAAGAGAAAGAAAGAGAAAGAGAGGAGGAAAAAAGAAAGAGAGAAAAAGGAAGAAAGTGAGAAAGAAAGAAAGAGAGAAAGAGAGAAAGAAAGAGAGAAAAAAGAAAGAGAGAAAAAAGAAAGAAAAAGAAAAAGAGAAACAAAGAGAAAGAGAAAGAAAATGAAAGAGAAAGAAAAAGAAAGAAAAAGGAAGAAAGAAAAGGAAAGAAAAAGAAAGAAAGAAAAGGAAAAAAGAGAAAGAAAGAGAGAGAAGAAAAGGAAAAAGAAAAAGAAAGTGAGAAAGAAAGAAAGAGAAAAAGAAAAAGAGAGAAAAAGAAAGAAAAAGAAAAAGAAAGAGAAAGAAAAAGAAAGAAAGAAAAAGGAAGAAAGAAAAACAGAGGAGAAAGAAGGAAAAAGAAAGTGAGAAAGGAAGAAAGTGAGAAAGTGAGAAAGAAAAGTGAAAAAGAAAGAAAAAGAAAGAAAGAAAAAAAAGTGAGAAAGGAAGAAAGTGAGAAATAAAAGTGAAAAAAAAGAAAAAGAAAGAAAATAAAAAAAGAAAAGGGAAGAAAGAAAAAGAAAAAAGAAATAAAGAAAAAGGAAGAAAGAAGAAGGAAAGAAGGAAAGAAAGAAAGAGAGAAAAAGAGAAGGAGAAAAAAAAATCACCCTTTTATATCAGGTGCTGTTTAGAGCCACTGAGTTAAAAGTAGGTCTGGGCACTTCAAAACATACCAAGCTAGGGAACAAAAATAAATAGCAGTATATCTGATCTCTGCTGAAACCCCCAAATCATCCACAGCTTGCGTGGGCTTTGAGAACCACGAGTAGAGGTCAGTGCTGCCACCACAAAACTCCCAGAAAGGAGCTGCTGGTCTCAGCTGCCTGCAACGAGATGGTTCATGCCCTTGGGTGCTCGTTCCTCTCCTTCTACAAGTGGCTTGGAGCCACCTCCCCTTCCCTAGGTGACCTGCAGAGAAAGGCTGGTGGCAACCAAGGTTGAGGGTCATCTTGAAAATACCCTTTGGTCACCAAACCAAGGCCATGGCATCTCCATCTGGAGCACCAGGGGCTGCTGCTCCATCTATTTGAAGCAGGGATCTACTGGACATTGAGTCAAGGGTTGGCCACAGACACCCAGCAATGAGACATGTTCCAGGTTGAAATTAAAGAGCAAGTTGGAGACTAGTCCATGTGCATAATTAACTACATTTTTAATTTAGAAGGTCACACTGGAAGACCACAGATTTCTCCAGCCTGGCCAGAAGGTCCAATTTCAGCTTATTTTTTAATTGCCCCCAAAAAATTCCACACAAATTTGGTCACATTTTGCTTTTACTTACAACAATTCTAAAAATCTTCACTTAAAACTGAAACCATTAACGCCTCATTTTCATCCAAATGCAAGAAACACTCAAAATACATTTTCCTGAAATAGCCTTTAATGAAACTTTTCCACTTTCTCTTTGCCAGTGGGTATCAGCGAGACCCAACCCCTGAAGATTTAATTAATCATAGGATTAATTTCAGTTAACCCAAAGCTGAAGAAATCACTTCAAAATGAATTGGCCCAGCTTGATTTTTGGCTTCTTCTGGGTCAATTAAGAGCAATTTTATATATTTTAATTTATAATCAACTGGCCACTCTCCCTGGCGTGGTCAACCAGGACATAGTGATGGACAAGACCTTCTCCCCCAGTGAAAAGGGTCTTTGTTCCTCAGAGAGTGTCTCACTCCTCACCCTTTTGTCTATATCATGTAATTAGCCAGTGATTTGCATTTTGGCCCCTCCCACATTACCTCCATTAATGAAATTCCATAGAGGGATCTTCATAGAGATGCTCCAATAGGCGCCACGTGCACCAGAAAGCCAGGGAGGGACACGTTGAAGGACTTAAAGACAATTTTCATGTTGTCTGTGCCACAGAGTATTTCAGCTATCCCAGTCTAACCTCTTTTTTATATATATATATACATATATATATATATATGGGAAAAAAACCCAGCTGGAGTATTCCCAGCACCTTGTGGGTTGGGTTTTTTTTTTCACAGCCTGACGTTGTCAGCAAAGAGGGTTTTATTTTAGATCAAGCAAGAGAGAAGAAGGAGGGGAAGGAAAAAAAAAAGGGATTGCAAGGAGGAGGTGGCAGGAGACACACCAAAACCAGCACCAAACTCACTTCACTCCCTCCATGTTCTACAACTGGGTGTAGTGTCTGAGGAGATGAAATCACCTCTAGGGCATTCATAGAATGGTGGGGGTTGGAAGGGACCTCTGGAGATCATCTCCTCCAACCTCCCATGCTCCAGCAGCTAACCCAGAGCAGGGGGACCAGGGTCACATCCAGGTGGGTTTGGAAGCTCTCCAGAGAAGGAGACTCCACAATCTCTCTGGGCAGCCTGGGACAGCCTCCAACACCCTCACACCAAACAAGTTTCTCCTCCTGCTCACATGGAACCTCCTGGGTTCCACTTGGTGCCTGTTGCCCCTTGTCCTGTCCCTGGGCCCCACTGACAAGAGTCTGGCCCCAGCCTCTTGCCCCCACCCTTTAGCTCTTGCTCAGCATTGATCAGATCCCCTCTGAGGCTTCTCTTCTCCAGCTCAACAGCCCCAGGGCTCTCAGCCTGTCCTGGGCACAGAGATGCTCCAGTCCCTTCATCATTTTCCTAACCCTCCACTGGACTCTCTCTAGTAGTTCCTCATCTCTCTTGAGCCCAGAACTGGACCCAATACTCCATAGGTGGCCCCACCAGTCCAGAGTAGAGTGGGAAGATGACATTGCTTATAACCCAGTGTCCAGAGGATCCACGCAGCAGCTCAAAGGAGGACAAGCACTGAATGAAGTGCAAACCAATCCCCCAAACCCTCACTGGTCTCCATGCTCCCCAGGAAATCCAGAAAGCTGCATAACACCAGCCCCATCCTCTCCTCTCCAACCAGGGGACACCCTTGAGCCTCAGATGGTTGCACTCACCCATGTGAAGCTGCAATGGTTGGCAAGTGATGATCATATTTGGGACAAACTCTTGATTTCCAGTATTCATCTCTCATCTGTTCCATCTATTTGATGGAGAAGGACCAAGAGACCAGCTCCACGTCATCATCCAGAGCAGCCAAGACCTGGACTTGGCCCATCCTTGCAAAAGACAGATGGTGCAGAGTCCCTGTGGTCCAATCCTTGGTGCAGCCAACCCATCCTGGTCACATTTGCCTTCAGCATCCCAATGTTCTTCAGAACACTGTACCAGCCACTTCAAGAGATCTGTGATGCTCAAGCCCTGAGAATTTGGTGGAAGATGCCCAATGCTTCACCACTGCCCCTTCCATGACACCTCCTCTCCCTGGTGGTTGTCTCCCCAGCTCCTCCACTTCCCCCCTCACCTCTCGGAGGAGAAGGAGAAGGAGAAGGAGAAGGAGAAGGAGAAGGAGAAGGAGAAGGAGAAGTGGGGGGGTTATTACACAATGTTTTTGTTCCACTGACAATTCCCCTCTGCCAGTTGGAACAGGCAGCTCATAAATTGCAGCTTTCTGGAGGGGTTTCAGGAGCTTTGCATTCTTAGATCATTGTCTCTCTCCCCCC
>VYZX01006588.1:93064-121604 GCA_013401335.1 Brachypteracias leptosomus
GTCAAAACTAGAGTGGGGAGATTCAGATGAGGTTTGGTGGCTCCAGGAAGCGTAATGAGCTTGCAGGGATGAGTGGGAGGCTGGGAACGATACTAGAGCAGCAGAGATCATCTAAATGAGTCCTGTTTACTCCTAACAGGCTCCCATGACCTGTGCCCTGAACTTGAACCTCCCCCTTGGTTTTCTTATCCACTCATCTCCGGGTTTCACAACGCTGGGTGAAAGGAGAGGTCACTCTGCTGGTGAGCAAGATCTCCTGGTCCTCAGGAAATGTGGATGAGCAGATCTGGAAAAGGCTTGGAGAGGGTTTTCAGATCATTTCCCTGCTCTGTGGGGGGAGACACTGCACACAAGTCAGTGCTGATGGCATCTATGTGATGGTCTCACCAAGTATCACACTTAGATCATGGACATCACCTGATATCTCATCTGCCATAGACTGAGTGATCCCCTTTGTCCCTGCTTGGTCCCAAGGCTCTGCAGGGACCATTGGCTGCTCTGGCCCTAAGCTTTGTCTTTTCAGCCTGGCATGATGTTCACAATCACACAATCCCAGCATGGTTGGGGTTGGAAGGGACCTCTGGAGATCATCTCCTCCAACCCCCCTGCTCCAGCAGCTCACCCAGAGCAGGGGGACNCTTTAATTATGCCAGGTTTCTAAAAAAAGGGACAATTTTCTAGGAAATGTGCTTAAATATACATCATCTTGAAGCAAGCACTTCCAGCAGGGCAGGCTGCGTGGTGGGGACAGTGAGACCTCCCAGTGCCAAACTGGGTCCTTGGTGCTGCTGGGGGGGACATTCAAGGTGAGGCTTGCTGGGGCTCTGAGCAGCCTGCCCTAGGTAGAGATGTCCCTGCTGGTGTAGGGAGGTTGGACCAGATGAGCTCTGGAGGTCCCTTCCAGCCTCAAACATTCTAGGATTCTATGTGCTGCTGCAGACAAGAGTGGTCCTCACTGACCCCACCACCAGCTGTTCTCCAAGGCACAGCCCTTGGCACCACGCTGTGGCACCCAAGACTTTCTGAGGTTGAAGATAACAAGAGCCAGTTCCTTGGCAACTGGGTCCATCAGATGTCCCACCTCCCTGGCAGGTAAATCCTGTTGAACTGACAAGTCTCCTCCTTGCAGCAGGATTAGAGGCTGGGAGAAGGTTCCTCCCCAGAGGGCTCATTCAAGAAGGGAAATTCCTTAATCTCCATCTGTTTCCTAGAGCAGCCCCAGAGAAACACTTGCCAGGAGGGGTTTAGGTGCCATGATCCCACCTTGGAGCACAGGAATGGGATCCCTCCTGCCAACTCTTTGATCATCAGATTAAAGAACTTTTTTCTCATATCCAGCCTCAATCTCTCCTTTCCCAGCTTAAAACCATCACTCCTGGTCCTGTCATTACAAACCCTTTGGAATAGACCTTCCCCTGCCTTCCTGGAGCCCCTTCAGGTCCTGGAAGGTGATGGTGGCTTTTGCAGGAAGGTTTTGCAGGGAGGTCTGGGCTCAGCTGTGGTCACCACAGGTTCTGGGGGTGGAAAGGGAGTTGAGTGTCCTCAGACTCACTCTCACTGTTCACCTTCCAACCCTGCCCTCACTTACCTCATGGTAGGTTGGGTTGATGGTTGGACTTGATGATCTCAGAAGTCTTTTCCAACCTTAATGATTCCATGAGTCTATCTGCTGGTCCTTCCCACTGCAGTGGGATTTCCACCAACTGAAAAAGGGGGACCCAAGGCTGGAAAGGACTTTTGACCTTGAGCTGTCCCTACCAAGCTATCCAGCAACCCCTTCCCATAAACCCAGCCATGAGCTGCACATCTAAAATGGAGTGTTTGAGAACACCCTTCTGGTTTTCATCTCGTGGTGGGGATCCCCTTGCCCTCCACGTAGAGACTCACATCTCCTGCCCCCGGGTCAATTTAGACTATGAATTGCTCCTGGAGTGGAGCCCAAGGTGACAGTGAAATGCCCTCTGCTAGCAGGAGACCCCTTTTGTCACCTCCCTGTGCCTCTAACCCAGCAAGTCCCACATCCACACACCTAGAAACAGCTCTTTGTCCCCTTGAGATGAAGTCCTGCTCTCAACAGCCAAGGTTTGGTATTTTTCTCCCTCTGACCTGCAGACCCACCAGCACAGTGGCTGAAGAGGTCCTAAAGGGTGACATGAAGAAGACCCTTCACCTTCTCCAGCCTCCACCCCACACAAACTGGCTTTAAGACCCCTCAGGCAGCCCAGGTTGTCCCCAAACGCCTTTCCCTGATGGACTGCAATGAGGGTGGCCACCCTCTTAAACCATCCCATGCTTTCAGAGCCATCCTTGTCCCCCATTGATGTTCCCCAAGGTCCCCAGACATCCCTTCTTCTTTCCTCCTTCCTCCATCCACTCAAGTCAGAGGAAAACCACAGAAAGTGAAACCCCCCCCACCATGTTCCCAGCTCCAGTCCACAGGGAGAAGATCTGGGGAGCTAATTATAGACTGATGCAGCAGCAACATCAATAATTCAGGAAGCTCTTGAAGCTGAGCTGGAGAGGAGATGCAGGGCAGGGCTTGCTCAGCCCTGGAGCACCCAACACTGCTCTGTCCCCAGGGTCAGGGTGGCCAAGCCGTGGGTGAACGTGCGAGATGAAGAGCTACCAAGGGGCAGGCACCAAGTGCAGGCTCCACATAGAATCATGGAAAGGTTTGGGTTGGAGGGACCTCCAGAGCTCATCTGGTCCAACCTCCCTACCCCAGCAGGGACATCTCTACCTAGGGCAGGCTGCTCAGAGCCCCAGCAAGCCTGACCTTGAAGGACTCCAGGGATGGGGCCTCCACCCCCTCTCTGGGCAGCCCATTCCACTCATCTATCACCCTCGGGCTAAAGAACTTTTTTCTAATCTCCAGCCTAAATCTCTCCTTTCCCAGCTTAAAGCCATCACTCCTGGTCCTGTCATTACAAGCCCTTTGGAACAGACCTTCCCCTGCCTTCCTGGAGCCCCTTCAGGTCCTGGAAGGTCACTCTAAGGTCCCCTCAGAGCCTTCTCTTCTCCAGGCTGAACAGCCCCAACTCTCTTCATCATCCTTTCTCCTGCTTCACCAATCAAGGAAGATGGTAGAATCCTGCTTCTCTCCAGGCTTCCAGCCACCAGCTTGCTGCTGGGCTTTCCCTCCATCCTTACCATCCTTGAGATGTTGGGATGGGGCTGCCACATCTTTCTGAGCATCCCTTCAATGCAGGGAGGAGGAGAACTGGAAGGTACAAACCTGGAGCTGAAGTTCTCACAGCAGCACAAGGGGCATCATCTCCTGTTCAGCTGGGAATTCAACCCATCCTTGGGTGGATTTCTCATCAGCTGAGAAAAATTAGAGCCCTGGGCTGCTCTCAGTGTCCTCAGACGTGGCTGGGAGCAGCTCCAAAGCAGGGTTGGTGGTGTAGTCTAGGATGATGCTATAGTGGTGAGCAGCTCTCAGCTGAAGCTCTGGCTCCCTCTCCTGACACCTTCTCCTGGTCCAAAACATCCTTCCAAAAGCTGGTGGGGAAAGCCCTGGGGTTGCCCATCAAATGTTGGCTACGGGCAAGAATTAAACCACCAAGTGCCCCTCAAAATTCACTTTTGGTGGAGGTTCACACAGAGGAACCTTTGAAGGAGGGATCAGGTGCAACGTGCTCCAGCAAAGCTTCTAGAAAGTCAGACCAACCATGGAGAAGCCACTCAAAGCACCCCCAGCACTGTGCCAAGTGGTGGAGGCCCCATCCCTGGAGTCCTTTCAAGGTCAGGCTTGATGGGGCTCTGAGCAGCCTGCCCTAGGTAGAGATGTCCCTGCTTGTGTAGGGAGGTTGGACCAGATGACCTCTAAAGGTCCCTTCCAACCCAACCCATTCTAGGGGAACATCCCTGAGCCAAATCTGGGGAGGAGGTGGGGAGGTGACCTGCCTGGGGGAGGTTTAGGAGAGAGGTGATGCTGTCACATGTATTTAAATGGGTATTAGTAGACCACAGGAGCAAGGAAAGTTCCCTGGAGAGCAGGGATGATGCCTCTTCAAAGCTGTGCTTGGTTCCCTCTTGCTCAGGTGGGCTCCCATGGAGGTGCCAGCAGCAGAACATGGAGATGCTGCTGCTGGAGGGACTTGGTGTGGGGCTCAGTCCTCCCCAACCTTCTCCCAGCTGTCCTCTGCCCCTACTCCAGCTCCTCTAACGGGTTCCTACCAGTAGATGGCAAGACAAGCCCACATTTTGGGGTGAGAGCAGCCCTGAGCTGCAGGATGAGACACCCTTGCCAGGGAGGGGCTTCTCTGCTGTCTAATATGGGGTTAAGCTCATCCTGTGGCATCTCTCTCTTGCTCCTTTCAGCTGCCCCTGCCCCAAAATTCCAGTGGTCAGGCCCTGGCCCAGGCTGCCCAGGGAGGTGCTGGAGTCCCCATCCCTGGAGGGGTTCAACCAACGAGTAGATGTGGTGCTTGGAGACATGGTCTGGGGGTCAGGGAGATGTTGGACAGAGGTTGGGCTTGATGATCCTGGAGGTCCTTTCCAACCTTAATGGTTCTATGATTCTATAATGGGGCCTTGAGTCACTTTGGGGGTTGCAAAAGCCCCAGCATGACCCTGGCTCCCAGAGTTAGCACCTTGCACATGGACCTTGTCAGACACCCAAGTTTAACCCCATCAACATGTGGAAGAGATACTAGGGAAAAATCATGGAATCAGAGAATGGTTTGGGTGGGAAGGGACCTCTCAAGGTCATCTAGTCCAACCCCCCTGCACTGAGCAGGGACATCTGCAACTATCTCAGGTTGCTCAGAGCCCCAAACAACCTCCCCGGCAATGGTGCCAGGGATGGGGCAGCCACCACCTCTCTGGGCAACCTGGCACAGGCTCTCACCTCCCGCAGCACCAACATTTTCTTCCTTCTCTCTTGTCTAAATCTCTCTCTTTGAGTTTAAAACCATCACCCCTTGTCCTGTCACAACAGGCCCTGATAAAAACTCTGTCCCCATCGTTCTGACAGGCCCCTCCAAGTCCTGCAAGGCCACCAGAAGGTCTCCCTGGAGCCTTCTCTTCTCCAGGCTGACCAAGCCCAACTCTCCCAGCAGAGTCTTCCAGAAGGTTTAAATCAAAATGCCTCATGTTGCAGAGTAACTGCACTGCCCAGGTTATCAAGTCATGTTGAATTCACCCCAAAATCCTGATCCACAGCTGGACAGGCACAAAAGGCAGTGAAAATAGTGATGACCTAGTGGGAGGTGTCCCTGCCCATGGCAGGGGGGTTGGAACGAGATGATCTTGAAGGTCCCTTCCAACTCTGACCATTCTATGATTCTATGACATTTGCCTAAAGAGGCTCCTGGGAAGCAGGAGCTGATATCCCATAACACGTGTATCCCAGTTGGGCACAATCATTGGTTTCCTTTAAAAAAAAACAAAGCAAAGCAAGAAAAAACATTATCAGGTAAGTTTTGCATCCTTGGGTTCCATGTCTAAGGGTGGAGAACCTCCCACCTTCCCACTCCACCCAAAATTGCTCCTTGAGCATCTTCTCTGAGGTCCCAGAAGAAACCTGGGTCGGATGAACGTCTGACTCCAACCCTGGTGGAAAAGCACTTTCCAAAGAGGGTGACAGAGCCTGGCCCAGGCTGCCCAGGGAGGTTGTGGAGTCTCCTTCTCTGGAGACTTTCAAGACCCACCTGGACACGTTCCTGTGCAACCTGCTTTAGGTGATCCTGCTCTGGCAGGGGGTTGGACTCGATGATCTCCAGAGGTCCCTTCCAACCTCTACCATGCTGGGATTCTGCTTCCCAGCCAAGGACAGCACTAACTAATTATGGCTTCCAGGGAGAGGACAAGTCAAGCCTTAAATTAAACTTTCCACTTCAACAGGCATCTCAGCAGGGTTGGAGACCCCGTGCCCTGGCCAGGTGACAAAGCTGTGACAAGCTCCACATGTCTCAGAAGAGATGGAGATGCAGCTTCTTGTGGTAGGGCAGGGAAGGGATTTGGAGACTCACCTGCAAGCAGCTCATGCCTTGACCTCCTCAAACATCCAACCACCATCCCTGGAAAAAAAGCCATTGTTGGCCAGAGCAATGAGCAGAAACTTCTTGGCAAGGTGTTGGAAGAGCATCCAGGCTTTGAGTTGTCACCAGCAGAGCTCCTCTTGCTACGTTTAAATAGGACCTTTCTTTCAAAAATGCTGCTTGTCCTGAATTGAGGGAGATTTTTAATAAAGAAAGTGACCCCTGAAAAATTTACTGGTGGAACTCTTGTGTTGTGGTAAATTAGAAGGGACTTTGAAAAAAAAATGTAATTTTTATATACATAAAACCAGAAAATTGAGGAGAAAAAAGAAACAAGCCAACGTCAATCATAGAATCACAGAACATCACGTTGGAAGGGACCTTCAAGATCATCTAGTTCCAACCCCCTGCCATGGCAGGGACACCTCCCACTAGAGCAGGTTGCTCAAAGCCTCATCCCACCTAGTCTTGACCACCTCCATTTCACTATTAGACACCCACATCAATCATCTACAAGACATAAATATGAACCAAACCAAGTTTCCCTAGTGCTGGAGCTCAATAAACCATTTATTCCATAAAACCTGTGTAACTAAACACACCCTGAGATGAGCTCCCTTGAAGACACTCTACAGGAACTCCCAAGGAACTCATGACAGGACAAGAGGTGATGGCCTCAAGTTGCCCCAGGGCAGGTTTAGATTGGCCATGAGGAAGAAGTTCTTTGCTGCAAGAGTGGTCAGGGACTGGCCCAGGCTGCCCAGGGAGGTGCTGGAGTCCCCATCCCTGGAGGGGTTCAACCAACAAGTAGATGTGGAGCTTGGAGACATGGTCTGGGGGTCAGGGAGATGTTGGACACAGGTTGGACTTGCTGATCCTGGAGGTTTTTTCCAACCTAAATGATTCTATTCTTCAGGTGCAAAGAACTGGCAGCGTTGGCTGAAGGGGAGGTAGATGGTCAGTGGATGAACCCTGGACTTTGCTTCCTCTCCTCTGACCCATTGATGTTGCAACAGCTCTGCCCATGGCAGGTCTTTGCCCTGGCTTTCTGGAAAGGCTGGAGAGAGGAAGGGAGAGACCATCCTTGCAGCAATGTTCCTTCCTTGCCAAAAAACGATCAGCAAGCTGCTGTCCTTGGACTTGCACTCAGGTTTCCCCTGCCAGGAATCTCCTCTACAGGGGATTGGTCTAAAGGTCATTGCCCTCATCCAGCAGAATGCTGTGACCTCACTGCAGGAGGGGAATTCCTGGGGATGCAGGTTGCTCACAGCCCCAGCCAACCTGACCTTCAAAATGTCCAGGGATGGGGCTTCCACCACCTCTCTGGCCAACCTGGGCCAGTGTCTCCCCACCCTCATGGGCAACAACTTCTTCCTAACGTCTCATCTCAATCTCCCCACCTCTACTTTTGACCCATTCCCCCCACTCCTACCACTACCCAACAGCCTCAAAAGTCCCTCCCCAGCTTTCTTGGAGCCCCCTTCAGATCCTGGAAGGCCACCAGAAGGTCCCCTTGGAGCCTTCTCTTCTCCACACTGAACAACCCCAACTCTCTCAGTCTGTCCTCATAGGAGAGGTGCTCCAGCTTCTGACCATCCTCGTGGCCCTTCTCTGGACACATTCCAGCACGTCCAGATCTTTCTTGTCCTAGGGGCTCCAGAACCTCTTCCTGCCAAACCATCAGTGACTTCAAGCATTGACATAGAATCATAGAATCATCAGGGTTGGAAGGGACCTTCAAGATCATCTAGTTCCAACCCCCCTGCCATGGGCAGGGACACCTCCCACATCTCCAAGGGGTTTCTGCTTTTCTTGGTGCTCAGATGAGGGAAGATGTGGCAGATAGAGAGATGAGCCCTTCTGTGCTGGGGAAGTGCCTTCTGGCTGAGGGAAGGAGGTGGCTTCCTCACCATCTGAAGTGCCCCAAGGCTTTGAGATAAAAACCTACACTGGAGAAATCAAACTGAACATCCTGTGCTATTTCTATAGAGGAATTTTCTCACTTCACTCCAAAAAAAAAAGGTCATTTGCAGGAGATCTCTATATTTTCCACATTAAATGTCATCCAAACTAGTGCTTTTCAGGGTTTTTTTAAGGCTGAGAAAAAGACTCCTCAGTGAGTGCCTGCAGCAGCTCCCAGGAAGATCTTGGTGGGCCCTCAAAGTGGCTGGAGAATCTCACACCTCCACTGGAAGGATGAGAAATGGAGGAGGTGGGACCACACTTCACAGGGTGCTTGGAGGGAGAGGGAAGCAGGATGGAAATATTGGTTGGTTAGAATCACAGAACGTTAGGGGCTGGAAGGGACCTTGAAAGATCATCAAATCCAACCCCCCTGCTAGAGCAGGGTCACCTAGAGCAGGTCACACAGATTGTTAGGGGTTGGAAGGGACCTCAAAAGATCATCTGGTTTGTAGGACTTTGCTTCACAGCATGTCTGGGCTCTACTTGAGGCACTTGAGACCTTCTCTGTTGTGAAGACCCATCAAGGAAAGGGGGAGAAGGCAGCAGAGTGTGTAGGTGGCACTCAGCTGCTCATATTTTTTGGCAAGAGGATGGAACCCCCTCAAATCTGAATGTTCCTTAAACATCCAGGATTATTCCAGAAGCTGGTAAACTGGAGAAGAGAAGGCTCCGGGGGGACCTTGGAGTGACCTTCCAGGACCTGGAGGGGCTCCAGGAAGGCAGGGGAAGGTCTGTTCAAAAGGGTTTGGAATGACAGGACCAGGAGTGATGGTTTTAAGCTGGGAAAGGAGAGATTGAGGCTGGATAGTAGAAAAAAGTTCTTCAACATGAGGGGGATAGATGAGTGGAATGGGCTGCCCAGAGAGGGGGTGGAGGCCCCATCCCTGGAGTCCTTCAAGGTGAGGCTTGCTGGGGCTCTGAGCAGCCTGCCCTAGGTAGAGATGTCCCTGCTGGTGTAGGGAGGTTGGACCAGATGAGCTCTGGAGGTCCCTTCCAGCCTCAAACATTCTCTATCATCACAGCCATCCCCATGTGATGTCAATGAAGAACTCAGGAAGGATGACAACTCTTGTGACATTCCTGCCCAGCAGGTCTCTGTGAGGCCACCCCCTCACACCCCCCTCTCCAGCCCCAGCACATCACGGGTCCCCAGGCCCTTGGCCAAGGCAGAATCAAGAACAAGTATGGTATGAAGCTAAAAATAGCCTGGAGAGCACCCATCTGGCCAGAGCCTCCTGGAGAAGGGCAAAGGTTTCACAGTGTTCACCTAAAATAGAAACAACCAGCCCCGAGGGTGGCAGGAAAGCCAGAGAACAGAATCATAGAATCATTTAGGTTGGAAAAGACCTTTATGATCATCAAATCCAACTGCTAACCCAGCACTGCCAGGGCACCACTAACCCATGTCCCTCAGCACCACATCTCCACAGCTTTCAAATCCCTCCAGGGATGGGGACTCCACCCTGGGGAACCTGGGTCAGGCCTCAACAACCCTTTCAGAGAAGACACTTTTCCTTATGTCCAACCTAAACCTCCCCTGGTGCAACTTGAGGCCATTTCCTTGTGTCCTATCACTTGTTCCTTGGGAGAAGAGCCCGACCCCACCGCACTCCAACCTCCTGTCAGGGAGTTGTGCAGAGCCAGAAGGTCTCCCCTGAGCCTCCTTCTCTCCAGGCTCAACCCCCCCAGCTCCCTCAGCTGCTCCTCACCACACTCCTGCTCTAGCCCCTTCCCC
This sequence comes from Brachypteracias leptosomus, assembly GCA_013401335.1. Lineage (NCBI taxonomy): Eukaryota > Metazoa > Chordata > Aves > Coraciiformes > Brachypteraciidae > Brachypteracias > Brachypteracias leptosomus. Next base: position 102,749 of record VYZX01006588.1, read on the forward strand.
ACCTTCGTTGCCCTTCTCTGGCCACGCTCCAGCCCCTCAAGGTCCCTCTGGGAGCGAGGGGCCCAAAATTGACCCCAGGATTCAAGGGATGATTCAAGGGATCACCTGCAGCACTTACAGAAGCCAGACTGAGCACGTGTGAAGAACTGTCCAACTGGTTATCCCAGTGAAGGAGCTGGGAAGATGATGATGCTCTAACATCCTCACTTGTTCTGCAAGAAACAGAGTGGTGGCATTAGTCATCAGATAGTGGTCAAGAGGAATGGTTCCTCCACCAGAAATTCCCATCATGAGAAGGTTGAGGTGGAGGAGGAGGAAGGAAAGGGCCTTGGGTAACCTGAAGGGAGAGTTTATCCATCCACCAAGGCAGGGCAGGGCTCACCTGTTCTCACTCATGTCTGCACACCATGACCAACAGTGCTGGTTGTGCAAGAGCTGGAGTCAAGACCTGCACAGAAACAGAAGTGAGGACCCTACAACCTTGAAGTTCTTGGCATGTGGTTTGAAAACTCCTCCTGTCGTTCTTTTCTTGTCATTTCATAGAATTGTTTTGGTTGGAAATGACCTTTAAGATCATAGAATGTTTGAGGCTGGAAGGGACCTCTAGAGCTCATCTGGTCCAACCTCCCTACACAAGTAGGGACATCTCTACCTAGGGCAGGCTGCTCATAGAATGTTTCAGGATGGAAGGGACCTCTTGTGGTCATCTAAAGATCATCCAGTCCAACCATTAACCCAGCACTGCCAGGGCACCCCTAACCCATGTCCCTCAGCCCCACATCTCCACAGCTTTGAACCCCCTCCAGGGATGGGGACTCCACCACTGCCCTGGGCAGCCTCTTCCAGCCTTGACAACCCTTGTAGGGAAGAAATTGCTCCTCACACCCAACCTCAACCTCCCCTGGTGCAACTTGAGGCTGTTTCCTCTTCTTCTATTGCTTGTCCCTTGGGAGAAGAGACAACTCTTGGTCTGCTTCCAAACTGGAAGAAGCAACAGAAGGTTCAACCTTCATACAAACATCTGAGAGTCACTGCACAGAGCTGGGGGAGCCGTGTCTTGCTCCACACCTCAAATCAACCACCACTTCTGGGGCTGGAGGAGCAACCACCATCCTTCAGCACCACACAAGGATGACAGAACAAGAGGATGAGTCTGCGTAAGGATTTTATTCAAGTAGGCATCACCCACAACTTACAATAGTTGAAAAAATATTCTTAACAACTCTTGGTTTTTATTTCCTGAAGAGGTAACTGAACAGCTACAGTGCTCAAGTGTCACAAGAGAAGTCTCTGCCCAGAACTTAAGACATTTTGGATCGTATCAAATGGGTTGAACACATAAAATAGTGACAACAGGGGGGGAAAAAAAAGATAAATCAATGTGTCCTTGGTCACAGGCTGAAAAGCAGAAATTCAGACAGGACTCAGGCCATGTAGACACATCTCGTGATGTTCCCTGACTAGCCCCACCTTGGTACCTCCAAACACCACCCTGTTGCCATACAGTTGATTCTACATTTTGCACAAGGGAATTTTAAATGGCTGCTCCTCAATGAATTCAACTTTTGGCAGGGAAAAAGGAAAAAATAAGAAGAAAATGTTGTTCCAAACAGCACAGGGTTGAATTTCACCTTTGCTGTCACACCTTACCCAAGGGCAGTTTCAGAAGAACACTCTTGGCTCTTCACTCTGGTTGGTGTTGAGTGGAGCTCTGACCAAGGGTGAGGAACATGGACCTCCATGGCTTTGAGAAGAAATGGAGTGAGACCCACCAACAGTTACAACGAGTCCCCAAGGTCTAAGTTATGAGACTGGAGTGGAGGAGACACTTCAGCTCCTATCAAAGCCCTTCCCCTGGGGGCTCAGCAGGAGATGATCCTGGTTTGGGCAGGGCAGAGGACACCACCTGAGGCTTTCCTTGCACAAACAAGAGGCCCAACTTTGCTGGCCCATTGGGCCAAATATTACACTTGAACAACGTGACAGTTACACCAACAGCCAAAGGTTTAAAAACTGGTCTTTGCAGAAAAGTAAACAAATATTAAAAAAAAAAAAAGGTTTCAGTAACAGGCCACAACCTTGGAGGGTTTTGAGTTTAAATACCTGGGAACCCCCAACTTTGCCAACAGATCCATACAAAAGCAAGAGATAGGAGTTCAACAGAGGTTTAAAGTAATTGAGTTTCACCACAGGATCTTCATTTGAAGGCTACTTCCATCAGAAAAAAGTCCCTGCAGCACGTGGGCTCCTTCAGAGACAGAAACCTGGGCATGGCAGTGACCCACAGGGTTACAGGGAGCAACAGGCTCAACTACCAAAGCACAGAAAACACCATGAACAAGTTGGAAGAAGAAAAAAGGAAATAAAATAAAGCACTTGGACATGTTTGCCTATTGGAGTACGCAAGACAAAAGATGGAGAGCTTCATGTAGGGGATTTTCAGCCAGTTTGGAAATGAAAGGTGTTTTTTCTTTGAGAAAACCAAAAAAACCCCAACCACAAGCAAATCAGAAGTTCCCAGTTGCTGTTTCAGAAGTTCCCAGCTGCTGTTCCTCAAAGCTCACTAGTAGGCTCAGATGGACACCCATGGAAACTGGGGGTTTTACAATGGGTTTCCTGTCCCTCCAGTGTTGTCACTTCTTAGAGTAGCTTCTGAAGAGACAAAATCCTCCTCTAAGCCTCCCTTGTTAATCCTAGAACCTCCTGGGCATGAAACTCAACAAGCAGACAGCCCTTAAACTGCAGCTAGAAGGTGGCTTCAGCTTCTGGATCCCTCTCTGAAGGACAAAAGCAAGTGACAGTTACACAGAAACAGCATCTCCACACACAACTAAAGAGTCTAAGTGGATAAAAAGTGGTGAACACCAACAGATCTCAAAGGCTGACTCCACTCTACCCTCAGGCTCCATCATCAGCCCACCTTTAAAACTTGCTCCAGGCAGTGCTAGCACTGGGTTAACCAAAAATAATGTGAATTAACCCATCCCTGGGCATTGCCTCCTCTAAATAACATCCCAGATCCACATGCAGGGACCAGCTCTTTGCATTTCAGATCTGCCCCCAAGGTTAAACTTCCAAAGAACAGGATAAAGTTTAAGCTTGTAAATCCTGGGGGGGGGGGTTTAAAGCATCGTGAGGATTCAAGTCCTATTCCCCTTCACATTTTTAAGCATTATATAAGAATAATGCTACTTTGTATGCTCTGTGTATAGAAAAGTGTATGTTTATACAGTGCTATACATATATATATATATATAAATAGGAACTATTGACCAAAGTTTGATTTCAAACTAGCATTGCAACGACCCCTGCCACTTGAAAACCTGAAGGAGCTCTTCTAATCTCTCTTTGATAAGCAAAGAGCAGAGAGGATCATCTCTTAACCATCACCCAACATCCTCCACCAGCAACATGAAAAAAAAATCATCATTAGCTCAGCAGAATATGCCCAAACCACCAGGTTGGACAATGCTGCCCCACGTTGTTTGCCCAAGAAGAGGCAGGCAGCAGGAATGATTGGAGAGTCATCAGCCAGCAGTAAGGAAGTGCCTTTTTTTGGGTTTTTTTTTTCTATTTTTTGTTTTTTCTAGCTGCTTAAGTGTGAAAGTTGAAGAACTCTTTGTGTTTGCCACCAGTGCTGTGCTGGGAGACAGTACCAAATGTTGTTCACCTACTAGCACATCCCAGCTACATGTTTCTGCCCAGCTCTACTGCTACTTACAAAAAAATTAGCCACTGCCATGCTCTAAGACTCAGAAAAACCCTAAACCTAAGGTAGCTGTTTCTTCCTGGTCCTCTGTGGAAATGTGGAAACCTCTGACCAAGGGTTTCAGTTGGCTTGAGCAATCCTAGAGTCAGACCCAAGGAAGCCAAACATGGTGGTGACCAGCTCAGGAAGGTCATAATCATGTTTCCAACCCCAGTCCCTCCGGGCGTTCCTGTCGTCGAAGTTCATGGGCCAACTCTCAGCTGTGGTGGGAAGAGAGAAGAAACAAGGAGCATGAGGTTGGAGGGAAATCTCTTTAAGCTTCAAGATGTATCATCACTGGCCATTTGAACCAGAGCAACTGGCAAGTGCCTAAAAAACCCCCAAACTTTGTTTGGCCTTCAACATAGAGCAACTGAATGGTTTTTTACCCAAAGCAGCTGATACCAACCTATGGCCTGCCTGACTTTGTCCACATCGTAGGTGACCTCCAGTTCAGGCATGTGCTTCTGCACCTCCTGGGCCAGCTCTTCAGGGGTGAAGCTCATGGCACTGATGTTGTAGGTCCTCATGCTCAGGGCCTCTGCAGGGGCCTCCATGACCTCCAGGGTGGCTCTCAGGCAGTCATCAATATACATCATGGGCAGGCGAGTGTCTGGCTTGAGGTTGCACTGGAATTTGCCTGTTTTGATGGCATCGTGGAAAATCTGGACAGCATAATCTGGAGAAGAGAGCAAAGGGGATGTGTGATCATCTGCCTCCATCCGTGGTTCACCTCATGAGGGTCAACAATCCTCAGATCACCCCCAGGGTCTCCTGTCTAAAACCTAGCAGCAGAACTGTGCATGATTTACCCGAAGTCATCCTGAACCACCTTGATGCTATGTCTACAAGAAAGCTGGGGAGGGACTTTCCACAAGGGCTTGTAGTGATGAGATGAGGGGTGATGGGTTCAAACGGGAAGAGGGGAGATTTAGATTGGAAATGAGGAGGAAATTCTTCACTCAGAGGGTGGTGAGACACTGGCACAGGTTGTCCAGAGAAGCTCCATCCCTGGAGGTGTTCAAGGCCAGGTTGGATGGGGCTTGGAGCAACCTGGTCTAGTGGGAGGTGTCCCTGCCATGGCAGGGGGGTTGGAACTAGATGATCTTTGAGGTCCCTTCCAAGCCAAACCATTCTAGGATTCTACTCTAGCTTTTTACACTGCAGCAAGACAGCAGAGTTTAGAGTGTTTCGAAAGGAAATGGTCTCAATGAGTTTAATTAAACAAAAATATTTAAAGGCAAAGACTACAAAGGTTATGCCCTAAGCTGGAGACTAAAAAGATTATGCCCTAGGCTGGAGACTAAAAAGATTATGCCCCAGGCTGGAGTGGGCAGTGTTGTAACACTGTTGAAACATCCTCCCTACACTGACACTATGGCCACAGGTTAAATTTCTAAAACCACATTAAAAAATGACTGTATTGGCTGGTTTTTGCTGTTCTTGCCTGCAAAGCTGAGGACTATGGCCAAGCCACTTACCAGTTGTTCCCCCCCCAGGCTGAGAGTCAGCAGAGATGATCCCTGGGTACCTCAGGCAGCGGAAGTCCAGCCCATACCTGTAATGGTAGTACTGGGAAGAGAGAGAGGGAGCTTTAGACATCAGGGCTTGGCCACACAACCCATTGAATTCACAAGAAAAAGGGGCCACAGGATGAACCTTCAGCCTGTAACCAGCTGAAAGGATCTACAGGCTTGCTGGGGCTCTGAGCAGCCTGCCCTAGGTAGAGATGTCCCTGCTGGTGTAGGGAGGTTGGACCAGATGAGCTCTAAAGGTCCCTTCCAGCCTCAAACGTTCTATGAAGGAACCTTTATAAACCATCTAGTTCAACTCATTTCAAGGGGCTGACCAAGATTCATCCCATTCCACTTCAGATGTGAAGTTAAATACAACAAACCCAAGGCAAAGGTCTTAAATTTGTCCTTACACTAAGGAGGGACATCCCCAAAGGGAAAAAAATACTTCCTAGCTTCATGTCCTCCAGGTAGCTGTTAAACAGGCCTCAAAACTCCATTTGTACATGGCCAAACAAGTGCTAAATAAGAATGTTTAGCACAAAGGCCTGAAAAGCTGGAGCTGAGCTGGCCCAATGTCCTCCTGGGCTGCTCCCCAGCAGCGTGGGCAGCAGGGCAGGGAGGGGATCCTGCCCCTCTGCTGCGCTCTGGGGACACCCCCCTGCAGTGCTGGGGCAGCTCTGGAGTCCTCAGCACAGCAGAGCCATGGAGCTGGTGGAGCGGGGCCAGAGGAGGCCCCAGCAATGGTGGGAGGGCTGGAACCCCTCTGAGAGTTGGGCTTGGTCAGCCTGGAGAGGAGAAGGCTCCAGGGAGACCTTCTGGTGGCCTTTCAGTGCTTAAAGGGGGACTAGAAGAAAGATGGGGACAATTTTTTTAGCAGGACCTGTTGGGACAGGACAAGGGGTGATGGTTTTAGACAAAAAAAGGGAGATTTAGACTAGAGAGAAAGAAGAATTTTTTATGCTGAGGGTGATGAGAGCCTGTCCCAGGTTGCCCAGAGAAGTGGTGATGTCCCACCCCGGAACCCCTTCAGGTCAGGTTGGACAAGGCCCTGAGCAACCTGCTCTAGTTGCAGATGTCCCTGCTCAGTGCAGGGGGGTTGCACTAGATGACCTTTGAAGGTCCCTTCCCCTTTGGGAGGGGCAGAAGTCCCCATTGCCCCATGTGCTCTCACAAGGCTTCGTGCACTGCCCCTTATGCAATACTCTCATTACTGGCAGATGGGGCAGAGAGGCCAAAGTTAAAAGAAGTAGGGAAAGAAATGCTATTGAAACTTAGATATTTGCCAGCTTCCAGCTCTTTGCACTTTTTCCAACACCACCCAAAAGATCCTTGTCCTGAGGAGCTGCCTCAGACCACTAAAGCTTGAAGGAATCAAAGAACGAGGGTAAAAGACCCGCTGCAGTGAGGAATGTTACAAAAGCAATGAAGCTCATGAAATAAATAGAATGTAAAGATTCTCACTTCTCCCATGAGCTCAGCATGAACCTTGGAGACTCCATAGATGGTCCTTGGCCTCTGGATGCAGAGATCAGGAGTTGGGTCTCGAGGGGAGGTGGGTCCAAAAGCCCCGATCGTGCTCGGAACAAAGAGCCTCAAATTATGCTCGGCTGCAATGTCCAGAACATTGTGTAAACCTGGAAGAAACCAGAGGATTTATTAGCACATCCAGGGTGCTTGGCTCCAGCTTCTGTAGGGGCCATGGACTGGAAGCTCTCAGCACCTACCAGTGATATTCACAGCCCTGGCCAGAGGGACGTTGGCTTCCCCCACGGCGCTGAGCAAAGCGCTGTAGTGGAAGAGCCAAGTGATCCGGTTGTTCACCACGATCTCACGTAGGTTCTTGTAGTCCAAGATGTCTGCGTAGATAAAAGGACCTAGAAGAGAGGGAACCAGCAGGAAATTGAGTGCCAAGAACTGATGGAAAGAGAAGTTCCACATGAAACTTGAATCGGTCATGCCCCTGTTCGGGATGAGGCTGCGCGGCAGAAAAAACAGAAGAGGTCAAGAAATTAACCCAAAATTAGGAGAAATTAAGGGAAGCTCTGACCTGTAGCTCATCAGACTGATGGAAAAACTATTTAAACCAGTCGAGATCATGAAAACAAGGAACTTTTAGTGTATGCATGACCAGTAAGTCAAAGGAGGTGATTCTTCCCCTCTGCTCTGCTCTCCTGAGACTCCACCTGGAGCAATGTGTCCAGTTCTGGAGCTCTCAGTACAAGAGGGACATGGACCTGTTGGAGTAGGTCCACAAAGATGATCAGTGGGCTAGAACATCTCTCCTATTAGGACAGGCTGAGAGAGTTGGGGTTATTCAGACTGCAGAAGAGAAGGCTCCAAGGAGACCTTCTTGGGGCCTTCCAGTATCTGAAGGGGCTACAAGAAAGCTGGGGAGGGACTTTTCACAAGGGCTTGTAGGGATAGGATGAGGGGTGATGGGTTCAAACTGGAAGAGATTTAGATTAGAAATTAGGAGGAAATTCTTCACTCTGAGGGTGGTGAGACACTGGCACAGGTTGCCCAGGGAAGTTGTGGATGCTCCATCCCTGGAGGTGTTCAAGACCAGGTTGGATGGAGCCTTGAGCAACCTGCTCTAGTAGGAGATGTCCCTGCCCATGGCAGGGGGGTTAACTAGATGATCTTTAAGTTCTCTTCCAACCCAAACCATTCTGTGATTCTATTCAAACACCTAAATACATCATTAAACAGTAATCATGAAGAAAAACTCAGGCAAGCTTCCAACAAAAATGAAAAGAACCCAGAAATCCTCCTCTCCATCCCATTTACCATAAAAACTACCTGAGGATGGACAAACAAAGCACAAATTTCATTTCCAACTTGTTCCCTCCAACAGAATAAACCCCCCTCATTTTTACAGCACAAGCTCAGTTTGACTCAAGTGGTTTTTCTGCCTTAAGTGGCAAAGCAACAGTGGAAAAAATGCACAGAAAAATTACTTAGAAGAAGGGAATCAAAGAAATCAATATTTTGGGAAGATTCCAAAGCAGGAAGGAATTACCCAGAAGTTTTAAACAGCAACTGCTTCAGCTGAATCCACTTATTATTTACTTTGGTGATTAGTTTATCAACAGCAAAGGTAAAGTCAAGGTGGGGTTTTTTCCCCATATGCTCCCCCAGTCACTTACCACTGTAAAAAACATTATCTGCAGGTTTTCTGATGTCAGACAGGATCACATTGTTCTTCCCAAAGCGTTTCCTGTAGAAAAATACCCACATGGCACAGTGAGTCCACAGCCACCAAGGTAATCCCTGAGTTGTGACACTGCTCTTTTGTGAGGAGCAGTGTCAGAAGAACAAGGATTTCCACACTGAAAGCAGTTACTGCACTAGGAGAAACCCCAGTCACCCTTTAAATGTCAAATAACAGCTTAGAAAAGCAGTAAATCACACCTAGGAGCAGTGAAAGGCTGCAGAAAGCTTTTAAAAGATGAAAATAGGTTAAGAAAGTCCTTCCTAACCCTCCTCTTTCTGAGAATTTTACCCAGAGACAACAAAAATCTGCTGGGCTTGTATCTGCAGCTACTTTTATATCAGGAAATACATCTGAGGAACCTCCACCTTGTCCTCTTCCAGAGAGCAAGGCTGATGGTGGTGGAGGAAGTTCCAGCCTTCCATTATTTGGATTTTTTTAAAAAAAATATATGCTAGAAATGGTAGAAAATGTTTCAGCTGCACCAGAGGGGGAGTTTGCTCATGCTTGGTCATGGTCCAAATCCTTTGCCACAAAGACTAAGTGCTGGAGATGAGCAGACATGGATATGGACAATGGGATGGGGCAGGGAGAGCTCCCAGAGCATCTTGGGGTTTCCTGAAAGGAAGGTGACTGCATATGTGAGCCCCCAACACAAGAAGGATGTGGACTTGTTGGAGAGGGGCCAGAGGAGGCCACAAAGAGTGCTGAAACTCCTCTGCTGGGAGGCCAGGCTGAGAAAGTTGGGCTTGTTCAGCCTGGGGAAGAGAAGGATCCAGGGAGACCTTCTGGTGGCCTTTCAGTGCTTAAAGGGGGCTACAAGAAGCTGGGGAGGGACTTTTTACAAGGGCTTGTAGTGATAGGATGAGGGGTAATGGGTTCAAATTGGAAGAGGGGAGATTTAGATTAGAAATTAGGAAGAAGTTCTTTACTCAAAGGGTGGTGAGACACTGGCACAGGTTGCCCAGGGAGACTGTAGATGCCCCAACACTGGATGTGTTGAAGGCCAGGTTGGATGGGGCTTGGAGCAACCTGGTCTAGTGTGAGGTGACCCCACCCATGGCAGGGGAGTTGGAACTAGATGATCTTGAAGGTCCCTCCCAACCTAAACCATTCTATGATTCTATAAAAACTCCAAGCTCTTGCATCCTAATCTTCATTTCCATTTGTACTTTAACAAATAGGGCACCTTATTCCTGATTAATGTAACTGAAATTCTCAGAGAAATAAAAGTCAGTAGCTGCAAAGCCCAACAGCAAAGGGCAATTTATTATTTCAAGGGGATGTTGGTGTTTTTTTCCCTTCCTTTAGTACCTGCCTAAAATCACAGCCTGGGTCTCTCTATTGAACACTCAAATGCAGCCTTCTAGAGAAAACTGGGCACCCTCTGAGGAGTCAGACTCTGAACACTCCCATTTAACAGGAGGCAGACAGAATTCTTAGACAAAATTGTGTTATTTTTGGAAGTGTGACCAAGGTACACACAGAAAATATGTCAGTGAACCTCAACCCAGCAAAAACCAAAAAGATGGTGGAAATCTGAAGTTATTTATAAAGCTAAGAGGCAAAACAGAGTCAAGAATTCTGTTTGAAGCAACTTCCCAGAAAATTATTCCTTCTCGAAGTGATGGCTAAAGCTTGAATTCCTCATTAATAGCAAGTCAGGGAGTCACAACATACCTCAGGAGCTTTGCAAGTCCCACTCCAAGCTGGCCAAGACCACCTAAAAGGCAACACATGAGGGAGAAAAATCAGAGGAAAAGTGATACCACAATCCAGAGCCCCATTATTACACGTGTGACACGAGCAATTAGTGCTATTTTTCTCAGCAAGTGATACAGCTTCTATATTTTCCTCCAGGATAACCCAATGAAGTGGTCTGAGCAGATTGCTGGAATAAAATTAGCAGCGAAGCTCACGTGGGATTCTCATCTTATCACCATATGGGGGAAAACTCCCAGAGTTTCAGCATATTTTGAGTCTTGGAGGGGGGGGCTGGAGGAGGAAGAGAGGGAGGGCAGGAATGCTGACCTGTAATGAGCACCCGAGGATGGTCAGTCTGGGCAAAAGACACGGAGTGGAAGCTGGCGTCGGAGGCCACCTGGCGGGGCGAGACTCCGATGGCTCGGACGGGCACGATGGAGACCCCACAGCCACAGGCAGAGCTCTGCAGCAGCTGGCTGACAGCTCTGCCCACCTTCCTCACCAGTGGCATCTTCCTCCTTCAGATGTGCTGGGGGAACGGGAGAGATCAGTCACAAATGGTTCAAGCATTCCAGCCCTTCCGAAGGGTTTCGATGCAGGAAGAAGTTCTTTGCTGAAAGAGAACAGGCTGCCCAGGGAGGTGGTGGAGTCACCATCTCTGGAGGGGTTCAACAAATGAGCTTGGAGACACGGTCTAGGGATCAGGGAGATGTTGGGATGAAGGTTGGACTTGATTCTAGAGGTCCTTTCCAACCTAAATGGTCCTATGATGCAATCCCAGCCCTGCCTGACGTGCCAAGCAAGAGCCACGTCTACCAGCAGCAGCCTGGGAAGTACCATGAATAATGTATTCACCAGAGAGCTCAAGAAAACATCCACAGCCCTGGCACAGAGACCCCAAATAAATCAACAGAGAGAGGATAGTTTGAGTTTAAGCCTTTTCAGCAAAGAAACCCTGATTCCAAGCACAGGAGGCAGCAAGAAGGAATCCACAGGCTGGAGCTGCTGCGATGACACAGCTCCACTGGAGGTGCTTTTGAGGGAAAGTCACCGAGGCTGCCAGGAACAAGCAGCAAACCTCTGGAGTATTGCATCAGCAGCACTGGAGCTGCAATAAATCTCCTCAAGAGAGCACTGCCCTGCTCAGACCTCATACACGTGATGGGCAAGCAAACAAAGGAGGGGTATTTACCCAGGGCTCACAAAAATCCTAGAATCATAGAGCTGTCAGGGTTGGAAGGGACCTTCAAGATCATCCAGTTCCAACGCCCTGCCATGGGCAGGGACACCTCCCACTAGATGCCCTAATTAGTTCACAAAAGAAAAAAAAAAAGATATGATTCGTGCACTGCAAAAATAAAATCATAGAATCATTAAGGTTGGAAAAGACCCCTGAGATCAAGTCCAACTATTAACCCACTAGAGCATGTCCTGAAATATCTCTAGGTTACCTCAAAGTGCAAGTTTGGTTTCCTTTGTCTCTGACTATGTCATATTGGGGGAGGAAATAAAGAACATACCCCTAAGCAATCACATGTGCACCCACATCTGGTCCTCTCTGAGGTTCAAGTTTGCTTCTTTACAATATAATTCTTAAGGCACAACCACTTCCATTCTTAATTAATGGGCACCAAGTGGAACCCAGGAGGTTCCATGTGAGCAGGAGGAGAAACTTGTTTGGTGTGAGGGTGTCTGAGCCTGGCCCAGGCTGCCCAGAGAGGTTGTGGAGTCTCCTTGTCTGGAGATTTTCAAACCCCACCTGGATGTGACCCTGGTCCCCCTGCTGTGGGTGAGCTGCTGGAGCAGGGGGGTTGGAGGAGATGATCTCCAGAGGTCCCTTCCAACCCCACCATGCTGGGATTCTTTAACTTTTTTAACTATTCTTCAAACTATTCAGCTTGAGAGTCCTTTATCACTTCCTTCCTCACATGTGTTCTCATGGCATAGGTTATAAAAAGGAGTTTTGAGAGAAGGAAGTCCCAGCACAAAATTACATCAGCTAATTCCTGAGGAGGAATTCCAGCACTGCCAATTCCAGTAGAAAAGCAAACAAACCATTCATGTGGGTGTTTCCTTTCACTTCACACAAGGCTGAGAATATTCTGGCACTTTAGGGAGCCCTGTGGTTTCAATCTAACCTGCCTATCGTGTGCTTAATAAGCTCCCACCCCTCAAAAAGTGCATTATTAAAAAAAAATAAATCATATTTAAACTGATCAAAGACATTCTGAGATGCATCTTTCCCTCCCCTCACTTGTTTGGTGCCTTGAGAAGGATGGTCAATGAGTGTCCTGATGAATTAACAAGACTCTGCTGCCACCTCCCAGCCACAAAGCCCTCAGAGGGACTGGTCTCCTTGATTTTAAGTGTCTCTCCTGTCACAACACTGCAGAAGCCACCACTCCATCTTCTCCAGGCTCTTGCCATCCCTTATTCCACCCTATGTACCTACATTTGATTCCACCCACAGAGTTAGAGCAAAGGAGCTCTCCTTGGAGCATGGAAAGGGAAGAAGCCCCATTTTCCTGAGGATCTGATCTCAAGAGGTAACTTCACAGCTCCCTAAGAGGTTGTGGCATCTTCCATATGTCATATGAAGGTGCTAAGAAGATGGAACCAGGTTCTTTTCAGTGGTGCCCAGTACCAGGACCAGAGGCTGACAAGCTGAAACATCAGGAGGTTCCTCTGAACATCAGGAAACTCTTTTTTTACTGTGAGGGTGACCAAGCTCTGGCACAGGCTGCCCAGAGAGGTGATGGAGTCTCCATCCTTGGAGATATCTGGACATGGCCCTGGGTGGCCAAATTGAGCAGGGGGTTGGACCAGACAACCTCCAAGAGGTCCCCTCAAACCACAACCACTCTGTGGCCCTCAGCCAAGGTACTGATGAGGTTTCCCTCTCCTGAGAGACCCACCTTCACAAACCTGACGTGTTCTTGCTATTTTTGAGACTCAATCCCTGTCAAGATTCCTTGAAATTAGTCAATAGGAGCAAAAATAGCAAGATGTGCAGAGGAGGAAAGTGGTAGGAGGACATATTCAGGCAATTCACTCTCCTAAGACAGATTCCTCCCTAAGAAACCAGTGTGAGAGTGTTAAAAAGCCACAATAACCCCTTCTCATTTCAGAATGGGACACTAAAAAACTCCTACAGCACTAAGAGAGACTCGCTGGGCTCTGCTGGAGAAAAATTTCCCCACGAAGCAGCTGGAAAAGCTCTTTGAGCTCTATAAACAAAGCACAGGCTGAAATGAGCTGCTAATAAAAAAGCCACGCCAGGATCCAATTGTTTTCCCACCTACTGGACTGGTTTCTCCAAGAGCACCTGGAGCGAAACCACCTGGGATTAAGCTGGGAATTGACTTGCAAGTCTAGACTGACTCAAAAAAGAACCCAAAACATTTTATATCAGGCTCTGAAAACCCTCCCGGGCTCACCAGGCAGCACAGCAAAAATCCCACCTTTATTTCCCCTTCAGATATGAAGGGAGGGGGGAAAAAAAATCCTGTCACTAGGTATTTAAACTCTAAATGCAGAGATATTTAAATAAATTAATAGCACGCCTTAAAAGCCCTTCCCCAAACCCACCCTGAGATAAAGGTGACCCCACCCCAGCCATTCACTCATGAAAGAAAAAGCTCATTCTGCTAAACCAGAGGTTTCCATTTTAAGTAACTCTGAGGAGTTTTTAACAGCTCTGAAAACCAAAAATATATTCTTTTAACTGTAAAAAAACCCTTAAATTCTTATAGAGGTTTCTCCTTCTTGCTATCCCAAAGAGGGATATTTCTGTACTGCTAGGAACTGAGTGAAACTAAAATGTTATGCCTATATAATATATATATTTATATATTTTATATCTATTTTTTCAAGCCCCCTCCATGTTAACTTCTGACTAATTTCTCAACCACTGGTTGACTCAAAATAATACTAGAAACTTATTTTCCAAACCAAGTGAAACAAGGACGTTTGAGCCTGAAACAGAGAAGTTCTCTCCCCCCACCCCACTAATTTAAATCAACATCTGACTCTAATTTCAAGAATAAAGAGAGGCTGCATTTTTTTCCCCCCTCTCCTGTACTCACCCGTCCCTCAGCTGGCAATAGGGCAGAAGCAGGGGGGAGATGGTGATTTATAGGCCACTGCCTCTTTGGGAAGCCAATGAGAACCCGACAGAAAGGAGGAGCTGGCCCACACCTTCCAAAAAAAAATAAAAAAGGCAAGAAAGGAGAAAAAAAAAGGCATGTGTGAGAGAGAGCAGCAGCCAGTGGGTATCGCTCACTCACATCTGCTTGGTTTTGAAATGTCTGTGTCCTGGTGATAGGCAGAGGACTCTGAAACTATGTCTGTCCCTGCCCCTTGGAGGGGGGGTGGAACTGGCTGATCTGGAAGGTCCCTTCCAACCCAAACCATTCCAGGATTCCAAGCAGGCTCCTTTTAAATCATCTGGGAAGGGCAGTTCTGAAGCTAATTGGTCGCCAGGCGAAGGATTAGTCTAAAGCAAACCCCATGTCTGAATGTAAAGCAATAATCTGTCTTGGGCAGTGAGGAATTTCTGAGTTTTGTAAGGAGATTAAAGCACAGGGAGAGGGAAAAGGGGAGGAGGGGGGGGAAGAAGCAGGTTCCTAAAATGACATTTAGGAAGTTAAGTGCCAGCTGCTGTTCCTTTGTAAGATTTCCAACGTGTTACATAAGCAGCAAGCACCTGTTGCTGGTCTAAAAGACAAAAACATGTTTCTAGAAGCCAGTGTTAAGTTATTAATAGAACATTTGGTGATAAGGAAGATAAGAAACTCAAGGGGTTGGGCTGGAAAAATCCCCCAATGGTTAAGCTCTAAAGAAAAGAGGAAAGAGGGAGGAGAAAGAAGTCAGGAGCAACCCCCACGTCTCCCACAGCATTTCTGGACGCTCCTCCACAGAGACAACCAAAGGAGTCCAGAGCTTGTTTCTTTTCAAGAAGGTCCAGACACTCTCCAGGGCACTAGAAAGGTTCCCAACAACCAAGATCCTTGGGCACATGTTCCACACCAACACACTGAGCTCCTCAAGCTATCGTTCTCAACCAACATTTGTCCCCAAAACTCCAGTTTCTCCTTCAGACCTTACACACTGGAAAGCCCCTCTACTTTTCCCAACTGTACCAAGAAGAGCTCAAGTGAAGGTTGGGCTAGATGATCCTTGAGGTCCCTTCCAACCTGGCATTCTATGATTCTGTGAAGTGGAAAGACACTGCCCAAGGAAAGCCTGACTCCCTGGTGCCCAAGCTCTGCCAACTGGAAAATCCATCAGCTCACCACATTTGGGAGCACTGCAAGAACTAGGGGACACTCTCAGCTCAACCAACAGCCTGGAGAGCTGGACAGAGCAGGTTGGAAAAGACCCTTGGGATCATTGAGTCCAACCATCAACCATATCCCCCAACACCACATCTAAACAACCTTAAACCCCTCCAGGGATGGTGACTCCACCACCTCCCTGGGCAGCCTGTTCCAGTGTCTGACCACTCTTTCTGTGGAAAAAATGTTCCTAATGTCCAGTCTAAACCTCCCCTGATGCAGCTTGAAGCCATTCCCTCTTCTTCTATCACTAATTACGTGTGAGAAGAGACCAGCACCAACCTCTCCCTCTTCAGGCAGTTGTAGAGTGATGAGGTCTCCCCTCAGCCTCCTCTTCCTCAAACTAAACAGTCCCAGCTCCTTCAATCGCTCTTCATAAGATTTATGAATGGCACCAGCACCTCGATCTCTCTCTTATATTGAGGTGCCCCCAAATGGGCACAAGACTCAAGGTGTGGCCATCGCACATCCCATGTTGGGACTTCCTCTGGTCTGGAGAGCCCCAGGCTGGGCTAAGGGGACCCTGCATCCCTCCTGCTGTCCCTTGGCACGGTGGCTAAGCCAGGGCAGAGGGGTGGCCGGGCTGGTGCTGTTCTCTCTGGCAGGGGCAGCTCTTGGCCAGCATCACTGGAAATAACCTTGACACACACACGGCTGGACTGACGCACGACCCGGGGGACGCCGCCACCGTCCCCTGCCAGAAGCGACGTCAGCCCGAACCACCGCAACCTGACCTCGGCACCCAAAAAAAGAACAGAAAGTCACGTCTGGCAGCAGCTGCGGAGCGGCGCTGACGCTCCCCGAGGGTCATCCGAGGAACCATCCACCTCACACCTGCAGCAGAGCGGCTGCTGGAGGCAGAGAAGCCGCTGAGGCCACCTCAGATCTCCGCTGGGAAGGGCCCGGAGCACACCTCAGATCCCTGCTGGGGAGGGCTTGGGGCNGAGAAGTTCTCTCCCCCCACCCCACTAATTTAAATCAACATCTGACTCTAATTTCAAGAATAAAGAGAGGCTGCATTTTTTTCCCCCCTCTCCTGTACTCACCCGTCCCTCAGCTGGCAATAGGGCAGAAGCAGGGGGGAGATGGTGATTTATAGGCCACTGCCTCTTTGGGAAGCCAATGAGAACCCGACAGAAAGGAGGAGCTGGCCCACACCTTCCAAAAAAAAATAAAAAAGGCAAGAAAGGAGAAAAAAAAAGGCATGTGTGAGAGAGAGCAGCAGCCAGTGGGTATCGCTCACTCACATCTGCTTGGTTTTGAAATGTCTGTGTCCTGGTGATAGGCAGAGGACTCTGAAACTATGTCTGTCCCTGCCCCTTGGAGGGGGGGTGGAACTGGCTGATCTGGAAGGTCCCTTCCAACCCAAACCATTCCAGGATTCCAAGCAGGCTCCTTTTAAATCATCTGGGAAGGGCAGTTCTGAAGCTAATTGGTCGCCAGGCGAAGGATTAGTCTAAAGCAAACCCCATGTCTGAATGTAAAGCAATAATCTGTCTTGGGCAGTGAGGAATTTCTGAGTTTTGTAAGGAGATTAAAGCACAGGGAGAGGGAAAAGGGGAGGAGGGGGGGGAAGAAGCAGGTTCCTAAAATGACATTTAGGAAGTTAAGTGCCAGCTGCTGTTCCTTTGTAAGATTTCCAACGTGTTACATAAGCAGCAAGCACCTGTTGCTGGTCTAAAAGACAAAAACATGTTTCTAGAAGCCAGTGTTAAGTTATTAATAGAACATTTGGTGATAAGGAAGATAAGAAACTCAAGGGGTTGGGCTGGAAAAATCCCCCAATGGTTAAGCTCTAAAGAAAAGAGGAAAGAGGGAGGAGAAAGAAGTCAGGAGCAACCCCCACGTCTCCCACAGCATTTCTGGACGCTCCTCCACAGAGACAACCAAAGGAGTCCAGAGCTTGTTTCTTTTCAAGAAGGTCCAGACACTCTCCAGGGCACTAGAAAGGTTCCCAACAACCAAGATCCTTGGGCACATGTTCCACACCAACACACTGAGCTCCTCAAGCTATCGTTCTCAACCAACATTTGTCCCCAAAACTCCAGTTTCTCCTTCAGACCTTACACACTGGAAAGCCCCTCTACTTTTCCCAACTGTACCAAGAAGAGCTCAAGTGAAGGTTGGGCTAGATGATCCTTGAGGTCCCTTCCAACCTGGCATTCTATGATTCTGTGAAGTGGAAAGACACTGCCCAAGGAAAGCCTGACTCCCTGGTGCCCAAGCTCTGCCAACTGGAAAATCCATCAGCTCACCACATTTGGGAGCACTGCAAGAACTAGGGGACACTCTCAGCTCAACCAACAGCCTGGAGAGCTGGACAGAGCAGGTTGGAAAAGACCCTTGGGATCATTGAGTCCAACCATCAACCATATCCCCCAACACCACATCTAAACAACCTTAAACCCCTCCAGGGATGGTGACTCCACCACCTCCCTGGGCAGCCTGTTCCAGTGTCTGACCACTCTTTCTGTGGAAAAAATGTTCCTAATGTCCAGTCTAAACCTCCCCTGATGCAGCTTGAAGCCATTCCCTCTTCTTCTATCACTAATTACCTGTGAGAAGAGACCAGCACAAACCTCTCCCTCTTCAGGCAGTTGTAGAGTGATGAGGTCTCCCCTCAGCCTCCTCTTCCTCAAACTAAACAGTCCCAGCTCCTTCAATCGCTCTTCATAAGATTTATGAATGGCACCAGCACCTCGATCTCTCTCTTATATTGAGGTGCCCCCAAATGGGCACAAGACTCAAGGTGTGGCCATCGCACATCCCATGTTGGGACTTCCTCTGGTCTGGAGAGCCCCAGGCTGGGCTAAGGGGACCCTGCATCCCTCCTGCTGTCCCTTGGCACGGTGGCTAAGCCAGGGCAGAGGGGTGGCCGGGCTGGTGCTGTTCTCTCTGGCAGGGGCAGCTCTTGGCCAGCATCACTGGAAATAACCTTGACACACACACGGCTGGACTGACGCACGACCCGGGGGACGCCGCCACCGTCCCCTGCCAGAAGCGACGTCAGCCCGAACCACCGCAACCTGACCTCGGCACCCAAAAAAAGAACAGAAAGTCACGTCTGGCAGCAGCTGCGGAGCGGCGCTGACGCTCCCCGAGGGTCATCCGAGGAACCATCCACCTCACACCTGCAGCAGAGCGGCTGCTGGAGGCAGAGAAGCCGCTGAGGCCACCTCAGATCTCCGCTGGGAAGGGCCCGGAGCACACCTCAGATCCCTGCTGGGGAGGGCTTGGGGCCCAACATCCCCCTCACACCCCTCCAGGAGGAGATGGAGGTGGGGTAGGGGGGGGAAACCGGCTCCTTGGCTCCTTCCCCGGGTATGGCCGGGCTCCCCCC
>VYZX01006588.1:125736-137421 GCA_013401335.1 Brachypteracias leptosomus
TGGAAGCCCCATCCCTGGACATTTTGAAGGCCAGGCTGGCTGGGGCTGTGAGCAACTGATGTAGTGGGAGGTGTCCCTGGGCATGGCAGGGGGGTTGGGACTGGATGGTCTTGAAGATCCCTTCCAACCCTGACAATCCTATGATTACACACAGCACTGTCCTCTCAGCCTCCACAGGGTGGTTGGGGATTATCACATCGATCTGGGGAGTGTCCTTGTGTCAGCCCCAGCAGATGGGCTCGTCCTTCAGTGGGCAAACAAGAACAGACCGTTCAGGACCGTTTGCTCTGAGTAAACCAGGCAGAGGCAGGCTGGGGAGGAGGAGTACAACAGATGGAGGCCACCAATAGCATGTGATGGGCTGAGAAACACCAGAAAGAGACTCAACACTGAGGTGGGAAAAGGAGTGTAGAGAAGCTGTGAAGAGACTAAGTGAAGGAGAGCATTGGGGAGAACAGATGAGGGGACTGGAGCATCTCTGTGACTGAGAGCCCTGGGGCTGTTGAGCTGGAGAAGAGAAGCCTCAAAGGGGATCTGATCAATGCTGAGCAAGAGATAAAGGGTGGGGGCAAGAGGATGGGGCCAGACTCTTGTCAGTGGTGCCCAGCAAGGGGCACCGGGCACCAACTGGGACCCAGGAGGTTCCATCTGAACAGGAGGAGAAACTTGTTTGGTGTGAGGGGGTTGGAGCCTGTCCCAGGCTGCCCAGAGAGGTTGTGGAGTCTCCTTCTCTGGAGAGATTCCAAAGGTGCCTGGACATGATCCTGGTCCCCCTGCTCTGGGTGAGCTGCTGGAGCAGGGGGATTGGAGGAGATGATCTCCAGAGGTCCCTTTCTCTATCATTCTGTGACACAGAGGTCCCAGGTAACTTATGGCTTTCCTGCTAGGCTACCAGTGGGAGAGGCTCCAGCAGGGATCCTGGTGTCTCAGGTAACATACCTCCAGGCCACTGGGTCCTTAAGGGGTGGGGGAGCTTCTGGGCCCTCATTTTACCCCCAAGGGAGCCCTTTGCTCCAGCTACCTCCAGTCATGTGGAAAGATGAAACATCAGTGCAAAAGTGCAAAGGGGATCAACATGGTGCAACCTGAGACAAGACAGAGACAGCCCAGAGACCTTGCACACAGATGACTATCTATGTGGGGCCAACTTGGAAGGCATCTGACACCCCAGAGCCAACTTACACTGATGCATTTGGGGGTAAGAAAAGGATTTGTGGGAGGTGAGACACTGGCAGAGGTNAAGAAAAGGATTTGTAGAAGGTGAGGGTGGGGAGACACTGGCCCAGGTTGCCCAGAGAGGTGGTGGAAGCCCCATCCCTGGACATTTTGAAGGCCAGGCTGGCTGGGGCTGTGAGCAACTGATGTAGTGGGAGGTGTCCCTGGGCATGGCAGGGGGGTTGGAACGAGATGATCTTGAAGGTCCCTTCCAACCCTGACAATTCTATGATTCTATGATTCTAAATTGCTTTCTCTGTTGTTGCTGTGGAATATGTAGGCAAGTGCTTCAGGTGAAGACCATTTCCCCAGAATGGCAAATGAAGAGGCAGAATTTGTAAGCAAGAAGCTCCAGAACCTCAGCAGAAAGAGCTTTGGAGGACATGGGAAGGGAAGAGGTAGGACTGTGTTTTCTTCTGAAGGCTGGTCAGCTCCCAGGCCTCGTTCCTGTGGTTGAGATCCAAAAATGTTGAACCTAAGTTAGTAACCCATGGAGCCTTCTTGGCCTGGAGAGAAATTTGCCACTCATGTTCCAAATCAGCATGAAAAGAAATGTCTCCAATGGGGAGGGACTTTTGAGGCTGTTGGGTAGTAGCAGGACTGGGGGGAATGGGTCAAAACTAGAGGAGGGGAGATTGAGATGAGACGTTAGGAAGAAGTTGTTGCCCAGGAGGGGGGGGAGACACTGGCCCAGGTTGGCCAGAGAGGTGGTGGAAGCCCCATCCCTGGACATTTTGAAGGCCAGTGTGGCTGGGGCTGTGAGCAACTGATGTAGTGGGAGGTGTCCCTGGGCATGGCAGGGGGGTTGGAACGAGATGATCTTGAAGGTCCCTTCCAACCCTGACAATTCTATGATTCTAAAAGTGCCACCCTCAAGATACCTGATGCCAAACAAATTCCCTTTCTCAGACTCTTTTAGGATAGACTCTTACAGCACCTGAGCAATAACCTGGTCCCAGAGTCCAACACTCAGTGGGATCCTTGCAGCTCCACTAACTTTGTTCTCTCCATGGCCTCCTCTTTAGAAGAGCAAGAGTGTTGATAGGATGAGTTTTCTTCCTGGAATAGCTTCACCCATCTCCTGCACACCACCAGCCAGAAGGTTCCCTCTCATGATATGCCAGAAGCTGCAGAGAAGTTTGCTCAAGAGCTGCCAGCTGGGAGTGTGTGCACTGATAGGGTGTATCTCCAGCTGTGAGGAGCATTGTCACAACTGTCAGGCTGTGTGGGGAGTGCAAACACAGACCCTGTTCCAGCAAAGATCCTCTTCACTGAAGAAATTCCCCCTTACGTTGGTTTCTGCTCTGGTGGGAAGTGGGACCCATCCTCCTTCCTCAGAAGCACTGAGGAACCTCATCTGAAGGGGACCTACAAGAAGGGTGGGGAGGGACTTTTCACAGAGGCCTGAAGTGATAGGTCAAGGGGTGATGGGTTCAACCTGGAGAAGGAGAGATTTAGGTTGGAAATTAGGAGGACATTCTTCACTCTAAGGGTGGTGAGACCCTGGCACAGGTTCCCCAGGGAGGTTGTGGATGCTCCATCCCTGGAGGTGTTCAAGACCAGGTTGGAGCAACCTGGTGTAGTGGGAGGTGTCCCTGCCCATGGCAGGGGTTTGGAACTAGATGATCTTTGAGGTCCCTTCCAACCCAAACCATTCTATGATTGCGTTTAATTAAAGGAATGAGCTTGATGCTCTTTGGCTGAATTAATTTGCTTTGGTTCTTGATTTTTCTTTTACCTGAGAGGTGAAGCTCTGAGTGATCCATGGATGCCTCGTGTTGAAGATCACTCACCTGGCATCCTTCCAGTCCTTGTGAGCTCCTGCAGAGTGACAAGGCAGGTGTGAGCCCTTCAGATAGGCTGAGAAGGGGACGTGCTTCTGCTGGTAGCATCTTCCAGCCTGGCTGCTCCTCACTCAGGGTAAGCTCACTGCCTGAAAGATAACGTCTTCTTCTCAGAGACTTTCTGCAGCAGCTTTTACCCCAGCACATTGCAGGGACTGCAGTGGCTGAGGTCACATTTCTCTGTGTAAGGGGAGAGTGCAGCACCTTGCATGGTGACACACCAGGGTAAAGCCTTCAGGGCTCCCCAGGTGCTTTCGTGTTGCTGCCTTCTTAATATCAACATCTTTTTGTTGGAGTCCTGCAAGGGCAGCTCCCCTTTGAGACAGATGTTTCTCCACCAGTGTGAGACACACAATGATAGCAGAAACCTTCTCTGGTTTCTTTTGAGGAGCACCTGGGGGAACTGGGGTTGTTGAGCTTGGAGAAGAGGAGGCTGAGAGGAGACCTCATTGCTCTCTGCAGCTACCAAAAGGAGGTTGTGGTGAGGCTGGGATTGGGCTCTTCTC
Source organism: Brachypteracias leptosomus (assembly GCA_013401335.1). Lineage (NCBI taxonomy): Eukaryota > Metazoa > Chordata > Aves > Coraciiformes > Brachypteraciidae > Brachypteracias > Brachypteracias leptosomus. The sequence continues at coordinate 129,302 of VYZX01006588.1, forward strand.
CCAAGGAACTCATGACAGGACAAGAGGTGATGGCCTCAAGTTGCACCAGGGGAGGTTTAGGTTGGCCATTAGGAAGAAGTTCTTTGCTGCAAGAGTGGCCAGGCCCTGGCCAAGGCTGCCCAGGGAGGTGGTGGAGTCCCCATCCCTGGAGGGGTTCAACAGATGAGTAGATGTGGTGCTCACAGACTTAAATCCCCCATCTTATAGTGACCTTCCAGTGACCTTCCTTCTAGTGACCTTCCAGGACCTGAAGGGGCTCCAGGAAGGCAGGGGAAGGTCTGTTCCAAAGGGTTTGTAATGACAGGACCAGGAGTGATGGTTTTAAGCTGGGAAAGGAGAGATTTAGGCTGGATATTAGGAAAAAGTTCTTGAATCTGAGGGTGATAGATGAGTGGAATGGGCTGCCCAGAGAGGGGGTGGAGGCCCCATCCCTGGAGTCCTTCAAGGTCAGGCTGGATGGGGCTCTGAGCAGCCTGCCCTAGGTAGAGATGTCCCTGCTGGTGTAGGGAGGTTGGCCCAGATGACCTCTGGAGGTCCCTTCCAGCCTAGAACATTCTCTGGTTCTATGATCTCTGAAGCCCCCTGTTCAGTCAACCTCAAAACTTCAACTCTAAGATAAATCTGACTTTTGGCAGAAGGCCTTGGAGGGACAGAAAAGTGAAAATGCACTTAAAAAGAAACCTAAAAGACCCATGGCGGGGGGGTTGGAACTAGATGATCTCTAAGGTCCCTTCCAACCCTGACAATTCTATGATCTCTGCAAATTGAGCCATCACCACAGCTACAAAGTCATTTATCAAGTGCTAGGAACATGCTTGAGGCACCCAAGAAGATTTGGACACCTTTCCCACAGACCCACCAGCCTCTCCCAGCTCTTGGGACCACTCAGAGCATCAGTGTCAGTGAGAAACCAGCTCAGGAATTTCTTACCTTTGCTGGAGGGCAATAAGGGATCGTGTTATGAGCTAGGGAAGGGCAAAGGCATTGAAGAATTCCATTAGGAATTAGCAGATAATCTCTATAATCACTCATGATGCGTCTGAAAATGTTGCTCTTAAAGTTTAAGAGTCTCATAATTGAAATAAAGACAGTTTATTCCTTCTCATGTGATGTCTCTCAGGCAATGGGTGCTGCACCTCAAATCACAGAATCACAGAGTGTCAGGGGTTGGAAGGGACCTCCAAAGATCATCCAGTCCACCCCCCCTGCCAGAGCAGGATCACCCAGAGCAGGTCACACAGGAACCCGTCCAGGGGGGTTTAAACATCTCCAGAGAAGGAGCCTCCACAACCTCCCTGGGCAGCCTGGGCCAGTGTCTGGCACCCTCACCAGGAAGAAGTTTCTTCTCCTATTGAGGTGGAACCTCCTCTGGTCCAGCTCACCCCCATTGCCCCTTGTCCTATCACTGGATGTCCCTGAGCAGAGCCTGGCTCCATCCTCCTGACACTCTCCCTTGACAGATTTATAACCATTCCTGAGGTCCCCCCTCAGTCTCCTCTTCTCCAAGCTAAAGAGCCCCAGCTCCCTCAGCCTTTCCTCAGCAGGGAGATGTTCCACTCCCTTCAGCATCTCTGTGGCTCTGTGCTGGACTCTCTCCAGCAGTTCCGTGTCCTTCTTGAGCTGAGGGGCCCAGAACTGGACACAAGATTCCAGCTGGGGTCTCCCCAGGGCAGAGTAGAGGGGCAGGAGAAGCTCTCTCCACCTACTGACCACCCCCCTTCTGCTCCACCCCAGGCTGCCATTGGCCTTCTTGGCCACAAGGGCCCATTGCTGGCTCATGGTCACCCTGCTGCCCACCAGCACCCCCAGTGATCCAGTCAGGATCTTTCTGCATTTACAGTGAAGTCTCCTGTAGGACAGGTGGTGGGGTTGGAATTATATGCGATTTTTTTATTAGTACAATTTTGGTGTCATTCCAACAGACTGAAATGTAATTTATGTTTTGCCATCTCTAGAAAATCATGGAATCATAGAATGGGTTGGGTGGGAAGGGACCTTCCAAGGTCATCTAGTGCAACCCCCCTGCACTGAGCAGGGACATCTGCAACTAGAGCAGGTTGCTCAGAGCCCCAAACAACCTCCCCTGCAATGGTGCCAGGGATGGGGCAGCCACCACCTCTCTGGGCAACCTGGCACAGACTCTCACCACCCTCAGCACCAACAATTTCTTCCTTCTCTCTAGTCTGAATCTCCCTCTTTGAGTTTCAAACCATCACCCCTTGTCCTGCCCCAACAGGCCCTGCTGTTGGCGTGGGGAAGGGCACCACGTGCTGCCTCCAGCTCTTTATTTATCCACAGCTCCATTGTTGGAGTGAGATACAAACACACCTCAGCATATGTTTGAGCTGAAACCAGGAGCTTGCCAACTCCAGCAGGTTGGGAATTTTCCATCCACAGAAAGAGCAACCTCAGCAAGAAAAGCAAAAATTGTCCTTGGGGGCAAAAAGGGGATTTTGCCTCCATCATTCCATTTTCTTCTTGTTCTCCTTCAATTAAAAGTTGGCCTTTTCTTGAAGTAAATCCAAAGTGTTTCAAAGGGAACGTGGGTTCAAGAGGCACTTTGCAGAGGAAAGCTCCATAGTGGGTATTAAACATGATAATCCTCAATAAGTCATTGATATACCTGTGCCTGGAGCCTGGGGTGTATCCCAGTCCTATATCCTCTCCTTAAATATCAACTGCTGATGGGCTGGAGGTCAAGTGTGGAGATAGAATAGAGTCACAGAATTATTTTGGTTGGAAGAGACCTTTGAGATCAAGTTCAGCCACTAACCCAGCACTGCCAGGGCACCACTAACCCATGGCCCTCAGCACCACATCTCCAGGGCTTGGAAACCCCTCCAGGGATGGGGACTCCACCACTGCCCTGGGCAGCCTCTTCCAGCCTTGACAACCCTTGTAGGGAAGAAATTGCTCCTCACACCCAACCTCAACCTCCCCTGGTGCAACTTGAGGCTGTTTCCTCTTGTCCTATCACTTGTTCCTTGGGAGAAGAGCCCGACCCCACCTGGCTCCAACCTCCTGTCAGGGAGTTGTGCAGAGCCAGAAGGTCTCCCCTGAGCCTCCTTCTCTCCAGGCTCAACCCCCCCAGCTCCCTCAGCTGCTCCTCACCACACTCCTGCTCTAGACCCTTCCCCACCTTCATTGCCCTTCTCTGGCCACACTCCAGCCCCTCAAGGTCCTTCTGGGAGTGAGGGGCCCAAAACTGACCCCAGGATTTGAGGTGCAGCCTCCCCAGTGCCCAGTCCAGAGGGACAACCCCTGCCCTGGTCCTGCCCACACTATTTCTTCTACCTTCTCTGCATGGCCACTCTGCAGTGCTTGCCCAAAGCCAGCTCAGCTGTTTCTCCTGGAGCTGGGCTGCTCCTGGGAGATGCTGCCTGGGCAGCAGCCAACGCATGAAAACACCACATATAAAGTATCCCAGCTCAGTGAGCTGGAACCTTTAGCTCAGCAGCCCAAAAAGGAATCCTTGAAATATCAAAATGCTTTTGTTAAAGGCACCTAAAGGAAAGATTCCAGCGAGCTTGAATAAATAATGAATAAAAAAGCATCATACAAAAATATGCACGTAGGGCAGGGGGAGGGTTGAGGTCTTAGTTTTCATTTGGGACAAAAGACCAGCAGTAAAGAACCAGAAACAATTTCCCAAGAGGGAAAAACTTTCATAGAGCTCTGCTGGCAAAATAAACCCCTCCACTGCTCACCCAGATCCCCCCAGCCCGGAGATCAGAGGCAGAGCCAACCACATGTGACAGCTCCTAAGCACATCACGTAGTGCCTGGCTGGGCAGGACGTGGGCACAGCTACAGGGGGTGACCAGAGTCATGGAACCATAGAATGGGTTGGGTGGGAAGGGATCTCAAAGATCATCTAGTTCCAACCCCCCTGCCATGGGCAGGGACACCTCCCACTAGACCAGGTTGCTCCAAGCCCCATCCAACCTGTCCTTGAACACCTCCAGGGATGGAGCATCCACAACCCCCCTGGGCAACCTGTGCCAGGGTCTCACCACCCTCTGAATGAAGATTCAAGTGAGTTCAGAGTTAGGACAGAGATTTTGTAATTCCCCCCCAAAAAAGAATGAAATGTTTTGGGCCCCTCACTCCCAGAAGGACCTTGAGGGGCTGGAGCGTGGCCAGAGAAGGGCAACGAAGGTGGGGAAGGGTCTAGAGCAGGAGTGTGGTGAGGAGCAGCTGAGGGAGCTGGGGGGGTTGAGCCTGGAGCAAAGGAGGCTCAGGGGAGACCTTCTGGCTCTGCACAACTCCCTGAGAGGAGGTTGGAGCCAGGTGGGGTTGGGCTCTTCTCCCATGAAACAAGAGATGGGATAAGAGGAAATGGCCTCAAGTTGCACCAGGGGAGGTTGAGGTTGGACGTGAGGAAAAAATTCTTCCCTGAATGGGTAGTCCCAGGCTGCCCAGGGCAGTGGTGGAGTCCCCATCCCTGGAGGGGTTTCAAAGCCCTGGAGATGTGGTGCTGAGGGCCATGGGTTAGTGGTGCCCTGGCAGTGCTGGGTTAAGGGTTGGTCTTGATGATCTGAAAGGTGTTTCCCCACCAGAATGATTCTACGGAGCTATTTCAGAGCACTTCCAAGTTAGGAGAGCAAACAGAGCAGGACTGGCCACTATCTCCAGGGCTTTCAGACAGTAAGGACCAGCCAGTTTTCAAAGCCTCAGCTCACAGGGTGTGAACATCTCTGGAAAATCCTGGTATAACAGAAGCTGCAGGGGGAAAATCCTCCGTTGAGTGCTCCCAACTCCTGGCTCACCAAGTGTCTAATTGTCAAAGAATTGTCAAAGAGCTGTTAAGTACCATCCTCCAAACCAGCTCCTTACCTTCACCATGCCAGTGTATCTTAGGCCTCCATGGTGTCATCACCTCAGCAATCACTTCTCCAGGCTGAGGAGTCTGCCACCAAATGAAAGAGAAGTAATTGAAGAGCAGACTCCATGGCTGCTCTCAGGAATGGGCACAAAGTGGAACCCAAGGAGGTTCCATCTCAACCTGGGGAAAAACTTTCCTGTGAGGGTGATGGAGTTGGAGCCTTAACCAGGCTGCCCAGAGAGGTTGTGGAGTCTCCTTCTCTGGAGAGATTCCAAACCCACCTGGATGTGATCCTGTATTAGCAGGGGGGTTGGAGGAGATGGTCTCCAGAGGTCCCTTCCAACCCCCACCATTCTGTGAGCCAGCAGGAGGTGATTTAATACCCCAGATACCTCCCCCAGCACCGAGGCAACCACCTGGAGCATTAAACTGGATGGAGCTTGCAGCAAGCTGGCCCTGAAACCACCTCGTCCTCCAGGTTCAGCTGCAACCCAAGGTCTCCCTGATAGGGCCCAGCTGGGGCACCCTGTTGGGAGAGCCAAGGAGATTGCCAAGGTGTGAGAAAGAGCACAGAGCCCTGCAAGATAAGAAAGGTAAAACCAAGGTCAGAGGCAGGATTGGGTTAGGGAGGGACTTTTGAGGCTGTGGGGTAGTGGTAGGACTGGGGGGAATGGGTCAAAAGTAGAGGTGGGGAGATTGAGATGAGATGTTAGGAAGAAGTTGTTGTCCAGGAGGGTGGGGAGACACTGGCCCAGGTTGCCCAGAGAGGTGGTGGAAGCCCCATGTCTGAACATTTTAAGGCCAGTGTGGCTGGGGCTGTGAGCAACTGATGTAGTGGGAGGTGTCCCTGGCCATGGCAGGGGGGTTGGAACGAGATGATCTTGAAGGTCCCTTCCCACCCTGACAATTCTATGATTGTTGAGAGGTAGCAGCTCAAAGGTGCAAGAGGCAAAACCTCAACATGGGAAGGAAGAAGATCCTAAAGGGGAGGATAACCAACCCTATGTGGATGGTGACATCTCAGCAGCTTGGATATTCCATTGCAGCAAGCAGCCAAGACCAACCCTCCCATCTGGGCAACAAAGACACTTTGGGTGTCTTTCTCAGTGGTCAACAGAGCCTTTGGAGCTCACAGAATCCCCCCACATGAGAAAAGACCCCCCAAAAACTGCTCCAGGGAGAGATGAAGGGTTACAAACCACGGAGACCTTTGTACGTTTTATATTTTTCATGGTATCTGGATTTTGAAGCTTTGTGGCTTTGGTTGGGGTGTTTTAAAAGCCATGTCTGAGAGACTCCAAACCAGAAAAGCCAGCCTGAAGTTCAGAGACATATTGGAAATGCAGGTGAGAAGAGCCAAGGGGAGGAGAGCAGGACATGCTCCAACAAGCTGCTCTGCCTCTCAAGGCTGTGATGACAGCAAAGGGAAAGTCAGACCTGGGCTGGGTCCTGAGGCAACATTCTCATCAGAAAGAAATCCAGGGAGCTGAAGAAAGGGAGAGAGGAGGGTGAAAGGTTGATGTTAACTCAAGGAGGACAGAGGCACCATCATGTCTTCACCCACACAGGAGGTACCATCCTATAACAGCAGCTAATGCTCCTAATCCAGAGAGCAACCTAAGCAGCCAGCCTCTAAAATGATATTTATTAGCTAATCCTATTTCTTTGTCTTCCTTCCCTCCCCAGATGGCTCCAAAAGAGCAGCAATTTTAGACGTGGTGTCACTCAGGTTGACCACAAGCCCCAGCAATGGCAGTGTAAAGATCTTTCCCTTCTTCTGGGATCTTCTGCATGTGGTGGGGCACTTCTCTGAGCTGGGACTTGAGTGTAGTGCAGCTAAAAGTGGGGACTAGAGCTGCTGGGAGTGACTTCTGCTGTTGGGAGTCTCCAGGAGCACACCAGGACTGTCCATCCATCCTCTCATAAGGTGCCATGGAGTTGATTCTCCCACTTCTCACCGCTGCTTCTTCCTCCCCTTTTCCATGTAGCACCCAGAAGAGCTCTTCAAAGCCTCCTGCAACAGCCTCGCCCAGAGCCTCAGGCTTCATCTCCCTCCCACACCTTCCTCCTCCTCCTCGCTGGGTTTTCATCATCTTGTCCCTCCTCCTCCTCCTCCTCTGCCCACTTGCTGCAGTTCCACACCTTCCTCACCACCCGCCCTGCTTGGAGAGCTGAGCCAAAGGAGCTCTTCACAGCCTTTGAGGACACCTCCTGGAGACACAAGAGAGCTCTTGCTATAGACACAACCTGGTAGGGGTTGGAAGGGACCTCTGGAGATCATCTCCTCCACCCCCCCTGCTCCAGCATCTCACCCAGAGCAGGGGGACCAGGATCATGTCCAGGTACCTTTGGAATCTCTCCAGAGAAGGAGACTCCACAACCTCTCTGGGCAGCCTGGGCCAGGCTCCAACACCCTCACACCAAACAAGTTTCTCCTTCTGCTCACATGGACCCTCCTGGGTTCCACTTGGTGCCCGTTGCCCCTTGGCCTGTCCCTGGGCACCACTGACAAGAGTCTGGCCCCAGCCTCTTGCCCCCCACCCTTGAGCTCTTGCTCAGCATTGATCAGATGCCCTCTGAGGCTTCTCTTCTCCAGCTCAGCAGCCCCAGGGCTCTCAGCCTGTCCTGGGCACAGAAGATGCTCCAGGCCCCTCAGCATCTTCGTAGGCTTTGTTAGATGCTCTGCACCACCTCAACCTTCCTTCCATCCAGCACACACTTCAGTGCTTAAAGGGGGCCTGTAAGAAAGATGGGGACAATATTTTTAGCAGGACCTGTTGGGACAGGACAAGGGGTGGTGGTTTGAAACTCAAAGAGGGAGATTTAGACTGGATGGAAGGAAGAAAAGTGTATATGATGAAGTTGGTGAGAGCCTGTGCCAGGTTGCCCAGAGAGGTGGTGGCTGCCCCATCCCTGGCACCATTGCAGGGGAGGTTGTTTGGGGCTCTGAGCAACCTGCTCTAGTTGCAGATGTCCCTGCTCAGTGCAGGGGGGTTGCTCTAGATAACCTTCAAAGGTCCCTTCCCACCCAAACCCCTCTTCTACCACATGTTCAGCTGTCAAACAAAACACCCATGAGCTGAAAGACCCAGAAGTTTGAGGCCAGATCTTACACCCAAGCCACCCAGACACCCCCCCTACACTAACCAGTGGAAGCAGGACTAACAAAGAAGACCCAGCACTGTAATTAAAGAACTTTTTAGAGTCCTTCAAGGCTTTAATTTGAACAGACACCTCTACTGTGTTCTCCACATATCTACAGCAAAGTTTACAGCCACTTTGTACCTGTGTTTTCC
>VYZX01006588.1:137453-155910 GCA_013401335.1 Brachypteracias leptosomus
CCCCCCAAACACCCAAGCGAGTGGAGCCAGGCTGAGTTTTTCTCAGGTTTGCTGCAATATATTCAACAGCAGAGCAGCTGGGTGTTAACAGCACACATCTAAACACAGCACACGACTCCCAGCCCTGCTAGGGAGCTCATTTTTTCCCCAAAAACACACCTCAGGAGTGCAGCAGCCAAGTCCAAATGGCAACCCCAGATGCCTGGACAGAAGCACACCCATCGCTTCGCTCTCTACGGGGTCACAGCTACTCAGCACACATCACACAGTGCTACTAAGTCAGTGCCACACAGTTAGAAACTCAAAATAAAACAGGGAATTGCTGGTGGAGACAGATTCCTGCTCACACCCACCACTCCCCAAGGCTTGAGCAAAGCAAACAGCAGCTGCCACGGGGTGCAACGTGGACCGTAGTGCGCTGAAACCGTCGCCACATTCAAGAGTTAGATGAAATACAATCAAAATATTGAAGGTATGGAGCTTCCCTTATGAAAAACTGTGCAAGATAGTTCCTGTTCCCTTTGTTTTCTTCTGGTTTTGGTCAATGGCAGAGCGCCCCTGGTGATTGACCCCCCCCCAAGCCTTGGGGGGAAGGGGCTCAGGGGATTGCATCGATATCTACGTGCAAAAGAGCAGGGGGGTCAGGAAGAGGAGGAGGCTGAAGAAGCTCCTGCAGCTCAGGGCAGCTGCAGAGAGGGTGGCAGTGACATCCTGGGGAAGATAACCCCCTCTGGGAGGGAGGGAGTCAATCCTCAATGGTAAATAGGTGGATAAATATGGTGGACATGCAGGTAAGTGATGAATGGAGCATCTCGGGGTGTGTTACACCAGTAACCACCAGCCTGGAGCTTGGGAAGGGGGATGTGCAAAGCACCTGAGAGGAGGTCTGGGAACTGTCTCCTCCCAGGAGGACTGTCAAAGGTCCTTACATCTCATCTCACCTCACAGGGAACACCTCAGGAGGGTGATGAAGGTTGAAGTTCAGCCTCCAGCTCCTGCTGGAGCCCAGCAGAAGAACCAGAGAAGAACCTGAAGGACACTAACACATCTCCTGGAGGTTGTGACCCACACCAGCACCCAGCCCAGGGCAAGCAGCCAACACTGGGGCTGGGGATTCAAGCCCTGAAACAAGTGGAGGATGAAAGGAGAGGATTTTCTGCCTTTTGTTCCCTCTCAGAGCTGGTTATCCCAGCTCCTGCAGCTTGCATGAGAGCCTAGAGCAGCCAGGCAATTAAACCCCTCCCTCAAAAGAAAAAAACCTCTTTGCTTCTCTATTATTTAGCTCAATATATAATTACTAGGTTGGGAAATTACACAATCCTTAAGTGTGTTTTCTGTATAGGGAAAATAGTGCCCTCTGAATCCTTCCCACCTGCCTCCAGACAATGCAGAGGCACCACAGAAGCTCTGAATTGGGTGAGGACACAACAGCCAGGCAGGTGCAGAGCCCACCAGACCATAATTTAAGGGTGGGCAATGGTTTTAAGGGCTTCTCTTTGCAGCACACCCCAGAAGGTAGGTCCTGGAGCCAAGGTCTGGAGGTGGGAGGAAGGCACAGCAATGTCAGGCTTGATTTACTGAGCAAAAACTTGCTCTCCAAGCCTAAAAAATGGGTATTTTGAGTAGGGGGAATTATTTTTCTGCCTTAAGTGAACAGTTTAAAGGGATCTTTGAGGTTTTTAAGCCCGACTTTTAGTTTTTGAAGCCTGACTCTAGGATTAAGTTGAGGTTACTCAGAGATTAAGGAAATGAGGGAAGTAAAAGGTGTCAAGGCAGCACTTAAATCACTACCACATCATTTTACATCCCCTCCTTGCTTAGAGGACTTTTTAGACCCTATTTAGTGGTTTTTGCAGAAGAGTCCACTCCAGCTCCTCCTCCTCCCACCCCAGATAACTCCATTGTCACATTTATGTACCTATCTTTCCATGAAGCAGCTTTTAACTGAAGGCAGCTTCATTCCAAAGCATGGTGGAAGCTCAAGAGCTTCCAGAGAGCTCCAGCCCAGCTCTGTTCCCTTCAGGAGAACCAGGAGAGCCCAGCAAGAGCCTTTTTAGGATCATCCCAGCCACGTGTGCTGTTAATTCAAGTCTTCTCAGCCATGTGCTGGGGACTCAAGCTGAACAACTGCCTGGGTGAGTTAATATTTCAGAGCTCTCTTCTCTGTCCTTTTAAAAGGAAAAATAAAAAGAGGTCTCTAGGGAAAACATTTTATAAGAGCAGATTGCAGCCAGAGAAATGCCAAGATCAGCTATAAAATAGTTACTTAGAAGAAAAAAAAAATCCAGTTTATCCCTAAAGTCTTTAAGCACTTTTAGCAGCTATAAATGATCTGAACTATTAACACCTTTGTAGTGTGATGGCCTCAACCTGCAGCAGCAACTTGACTTCTTAGACCACTTTCCACCACCTTCTGCCTTTGATGGGTCTCAAAACATGTAGTAAGAGCATGAGAGGAAGAAAAAACCACCCCAGGTGGAGCCAAAGAGTTTTGTTGAGCTGCAGCTGCTCAAGATGTTGAGATGTGGCTGCTCTTGCAGCCCAGCAGTGCTGGGAACCTCTTCCAAGAGCCAGTGAGGTTCAAAGCTTCAAGAGGGCAGCTTGAAAGGACAGCTCTGAGCCACCACTTTGCCAGTGAACACCTCCCCCAACTACTCAACCTTCTGCAGGTAGAAAAAAGTTGGTTAATCCTTAGGAGGTATTTGTCCATGAGGGACAATCCCCCCCTGAAGGTCATGGCTTCAAGATTAGCAGCAGGATCCCTACTTCAGTCCCATATTGCACTGAAATGTCTTGCTCTGGTTTGGGATTATTCAATTTACTGCTCCCAAGCCAATGCTTAACACAAAAAAACCCCCCACACCCAAGTGTTAGATGTGAAGGTTACTGAGAGTATCAGACTGGTAGAACCTGGAGTAAGATTAAACCATTTTTCTGGTTCTTCTAGGAAACTAAACTAAGCTGCCTTATGGAATCTTGGAGAGAAAAAGGTGCTTTCAGACAAAATGCCTCTGCCCATCTGTCTACAACATCCTACCTCAGTTCTGCCAAGGGTTTGGAGTTCAACACAAGAAGAAGTCCCAAATAAATGAGAAACATCTTGTCTCTTGGCCCATCTTGGTCATCCATGGAGTTGGGTGGAGGTAAGAAGAGAGGCCACAATGCCCCAGCTGTGTGTGTCTTCTGTGAACCAGAAACCCCCTCCCAGAAAGCAGAGTGGGACAGAGAGGGAAGGGTTGAGCAGTGGGAGGAACTGAGGGTCAACTCTACCCGGAGGGCTCTGCAACACATGCACTTGCCATGTTTAGTCTTCAATGCAAAGGGGACCAAGGAAGACCTGAGGCAAAGCTCTGCCAGCTCACAGGTTCTCCTGCATCCTATCATCTGTCTCCAGCTCTGCCAGCTGCCTCCTCAAGGCATTAACCTTGGCCTGCAGTTCCTTGTTGTATTTGATGATGTTGATCATTTCTTCGTGGGCTTCGTCCAGGAACTTGGAAGGTCTGTTCCACCTCAGGAAGACACCTGGAAGGGCCAGAGACAGCACAGGTCACAAGGGGGGTCTTGATGCAAGGAGGAAACATCCACATTCCCTCAGCTCTCAAGTCATGTTCATACTGTTTATGCATTTTTTTCCCTTATCCTTGCTCCTAAATATCATTTAGAAACACTGATCCTCCTCTCCAAGTTCTCCATCCTATCAATCAAGGTTAACAAAGAAAATATGAGGGGGTTTCATTCCTTTTTTCTCATATACTGATCAGACCAGCCCATAATGAGTCTCCACACTGCCTGCTTGCTTCACTGGAATTAACTCTTCAGCCTGCAAGGGATGGAGAAAGCTTCTGCTGCAGGAAACCTCCTGTCCCTCTGGACCAGGCACCTTGAAACCTGGGGTCAGTTTTGGGCCCCTCACTCCCAGAAGGACCTTGAGGGGCTGGAGTGTGGCCAGAGAAGGGCAACAAAGGTGGGGAAGGGTCTAGAGCAGGAGTGTGGTGAGGAGCAGCTGAAGGAGTTGATCCTGGAGAGAAGGAGGCTCAGGGGAGACCTTCTGGCTCTGCACAACTCCCTGACAGGAGGTTGGAGCCAGGTGGGGTCGGGCTCTTCTCCCACAGAAGAAGTGACAGGACAAGAGGAAAGGGCCTCAAGTTGTGTCAGGGGAGGTTTGGGTTGGACATGAGGAAAAACAGCTTCATGGAAAGGGTTGTGAAGGGCTGGTGGAGTCCCAGAGCAGAGGTGGAGTCCCCATCCCTGGAGGGGTTTCCAAGCTGTGGAGATGTGGTGCTGAGGGACATGGGTTAGTGGTGCCCTGGCAGTGCTGGGTTAGCAGTTGAAACTTGATGATCTTAAGGGTCTTTTCCAACCAAAAATGATTCTGTGATTCTAAACCTGCTGCACACAGTCAGTAATGGAGGCCTTAGGAAACCTTAGGCCTGCAGAACATCTGCAGACTAGACATCAATGCAGAAATACTGCACTAAGAAGTTAAGTGACACTAGGAAGGCTCCTGGGCAAGGAGCATCATGTCCCCAAACCTCAGGAGGAGAAAGCATTATGCCTCTGGGGATGGCACATGCCAGGAATATTTCTGGAACAGATTTCAAAGGGTTGGAGGTTCCCATCAGCTGAGACAGATGAAGCATGAGCAGAGACAGGAGGGAGTAACTTGGGCAGCTTTACAAGCAGCCACAAGATCATAGAATTGTCAGGGTTGGAAGGGACCTTCAAGATCATCTAGTTCCCTGGGCAGGGACACCTCCCACTAGAGCAGGTTCCTCAGAGTCCCATCCAGCCTGGCCTGCAAAATGTCCAGGGATGGGGCTTCCACCACCTCTCTGGGCAACCTGGGCCAGTGTCTCCCCACCCTCATGGGCAACAACTTCTTCCTAACATCTCATCTCAATCTCCCCACCTCTACTTTTGAGCCATCCACTCCCCAACAGCCTCAAAAGTCCCTCCCCAGCTTTCTTGTAGCCCCCTGAAGATGCTGGAGGAATCCCCAGCACAGGGCAGCCAGACTTACCTTCCCAGAGCTGCAGGCTCTGGGGGGCCACCGAGGGCCAGATGACAAGGCTGTTGGCCTCAAAAAGAGGGTTCTGGAACTTGCTCAGCTCCTCAGACCTGTTCACCCAGGACCACAGGGACATGGTCTTCTGCTGCAGCTTCAGTTTAGACCTAAACAAGCCCAGAGGAACAAGTCACCTTTTGCTTTTGTACTATAAAACCTCATTTTTTTTTGGTCAGAACCCCACAGACCAGAAGATCATGGGCTTTCCTATGAGCTACTGGCTCAAACATCTCAGGTGAACCCCTTCCATACCCCCTTTAGGGTGTAAACCTAAAGCAATTTCCTCCACCTGGCTGATTACAATTCATTTGGCAGAAAAATGGGGAAATCACATCCAGAAGTTGGGTGGGAGTCACCTCCCCAGAGTGGTTTGGCCACCAGGTTTGGAAGAGGTGTTGAGATAGAGCTGGGAGGTGTGGTAGGTCTCCAAGGAAGGACCATAGAGAAGTTCTCAGAGCACTTTATAGCTGGAATTATGCAATGGGCACGACCAATTAGGTCCCTCTGGTGGCTGGAAGCATCTGAACACAGAGAAATTTGCTTTTTCCTGGGTTAAATCCACGTCCAGGAGTTACAGGGGTCTCTATTCCTCAGATTCTGCAAACCTCAACCAAAGTGGCAGGAGATCCACCATCCCTGGGACTGCTGCAGGCAGCACGAGCTTCACCTCAGACCTCAAACACTTCTTGTGCTCACAGGTTTAAGTGTTCAGATGTCCCAGGCAGGTTATTACATCTAATATTCAAATTTCATCTTATTGGTTTCAAGTCTAACTTGGTTTTTGCAGGTTTTTTAGCAGCCCTGCAGAAGACACAAGAGTCTCTTCCAAGCCAAGATTACTATAAAGGCAGAGAAGTGTGTAGGAAGCTTTAAATTGTCTTCCTTATCTCTAATATTAGTTCTATTTTCCCTTCTACTCATTCAGCTCAAGCTGGAGACCATCAGACATGGTCCTTCTGGCCTCAAGAAGCCCTGGGAACAGAACTGCCAAGTCCAAAAGAGGAATCCAAACCTCTCTGGCAGCTGCCACCTGCCATGGGAGCCTCCAGATCCTCTGGAATCCCACCCTGTCCACTGCTCCCAGCTGGAATTTCATGGCAAAACCCACAACCTTCCTTTTTTAGGGGGGTTCCAGAGTCAGGTTCCTCCCTGATAGTTAAAGTAAGAACCAGACTTTCCAGCTTTGGCCTCCAGCTGCCTTGACCTTCTCTCTCCAGGCCTGCATGGACAAGTTTGCTCCCCACAGCTCTGACTCACTGAACTCTGTTTATTCTTTTAGGGAAAGTTCTTCTGCAGTAAGAGACTATCTTACAGTGGGTGGAGGTTTTTCAAGGCCACGTGGAGAAACAGAGAAGACACTCTAAGGCATTAACTTGGCCAAGGTTAACTCAACTCCCTGACCATGCTGCACGTTTCTTTGGCCACTCTGTCCCACTTGGAAGAGGGACAAGCTCCCAACATAGCCCCAAACAACAAAACTGCAACAAGAGGAGCTCACCCAGTGCTTAGAGACACCACACAAGAGCCCTCACTGAAAAGGACACTTCTTTTTGGCAGCAACAACCCCAAATTTAAAGGTTTCAAACCAAGCATCCTCACCAACCTTTCGTTCTCATTGTTTCCCAGGAAAGTCCCAAACTGGGAGGCATAAGCATGTTCAAAGAGCATGATGAGGAACTGCTCATTGAACTCGAAGGAGCAAGGGAACTGGCGGAGGATCTGCCACACACAGTCCAGGAAGAGGAGGAACACGGGGGCCTCCCACTTCTGCTTGCTGTTGGAATAGGCTGACTGGGCACAGCGCTGCTGGAAGGGGTGACCAGCCTGCAGGGAGAGCCAGAGAGAGCAGCACAGGGTTATGGGGTGTGAGCACAAGCAGCAAAGAGTCATAGAATGGGTTGGGGTGGAAGGGATCCCCAAGGGCAGGTTGCTCAGAGCCCCAGCAAGCCTCACCTTGAAGGAGTCCAGGGATGGGGCCTCCACCACCTCTCTGGGCAGCCTGTTCTAGTGATGCTCAACCACTTTTTTCTAATATCCAACCTAAATCTACCCTTTTCTAGCTTGAAACCATCACCCCTCATCCTGTCACTACAAACCCTTGAGAACAGGTCCTCCCCCACCTTCCTATAGGCCCCTTTCAGGTCCTGGAAGGTCACTGTAAGGTCTCCCCAGAGCCTTCTCTTCTCCAGGCTGAACAGCCCCAACCCTCTCAGCCTGTCTTCATAGGAGAGGTGCTCCAGCCCTTGTAGACCTCCTCTGGACACATCCCAACAGGTCCACATCCTTCTTCACCCAGAGCAGGTGCCCAGGATCACATCCAGGCACCTTTGGAATCTCTCCAGAGGAGACTCCACAACCTCTCTGGGCAGCCTGGGCCAGGCTCCAACACCCTCACACCAAACAAGTTTCTCCTCCTGGGTTCCAGTTTGTGCCCATTGCCCCTTGTCCTGTCCCTGGGCACCACTGACAAGAGTCTGGCCCCAGCCTCTTGCCCCCACCCTTTAGCTCTTGCTCAGCACTGATCAGATCCCCTCTGAGGCTTCTCTTCTCCAGCTCAACAGCCCCAGGACCCTCAGTCACAGAGATGCTCCAGTCCCCTCAGCATCTTCAGACCCTCTGCTGGACTCTCCCCAGACAACAATGACTCAATGATGCTGCTCTTGGGACAAAGATCATTCACAGCAAGGAGAACTACAGCAAGTCCCAACCTGTTTGCTGCTTCTCAGGCTATTTCTCAGCACAAGTGTCACTGGATGGATGGCTGGTTGGTGCAGAGGCATTTCTTACCTGCAGCCACTCCCTCACAACCAGAGATTCAAAGCCACGGATGGTCCTGCACCTTGGATCCAAGATAATCTGTGCCAGAGAAGTCACCTGGAGTGTTGAATCAGTCCCTTCAGTCCCATGGACCAGCACTGAGGCACCTTCCCTGTGAAAGGAATAAGAGTATGACTGAGTAGAGCACACCCCAAGGACATAGACATCCCATGGTCACCAGTGTTGCTACTCTGATAATGCTGAGGTTTTGGTGGCTCTTCATCTCTTCTTCCCACCCCATCCCACACAGGAGCATCCCCTCTTCTGACCTGGATCCTCACCAGCACTAAGGAGAGCTCTGCATCACTGAAGGGTTGGTTTTTGGAGGATAGATTTAGATTAGGTAGAAGAAAGACTTTTTTACAATGAGGATGGTGAAACACTGGCCCGAGGTTGCCCAGAGAGGTGGTAGAAGCCCCATCCCTGGAACCATTGCAGGTGAGGTTGTTCCTTGGAAGAGACCAATCTCACCTCACTCCAACCTCCGCTCAGGGAGCTGTGCAGAGCCAGACGGTCTCCCCTGAGCCTCCTTCTCTCCCGGCTCAACCCCCCCAGCTGCTCCTCACCACACTCCTGCTCTAGACCCTTCCCCCCCTTTGTTGCCCTTCTCTGGCCACGCTCCAGCCCCTCAAGGTCCTTCTTGGAGTGAGGGGCACAAACTGACCCCAGGATTCAAGGTGTGGCCTCCCCAGTGCCCAGTCCAGAGGGACAATCCCTGCCCTGGTCCTGCTGCCCACACTGGTGCTGATCCAAGCCAGGAGCATCCTGTGAGGAGATCCAGGCACAACCAACAGGATGACTTCAAGTCTGTGCCCTCCTCAAAGTGAGGCACACCAGGAATACACTATTTTCCCCATTCATCTTTCAGGCTCTAGATCTTTAAGGTGCTGCAAGATCTGTCCCAGCTCTTCCCTCCTCACAGCCAATACAGCAGAGCCATTGTCAGCTCAGCTATGACCTCCAGGCTTTGGATCATAGAATGGGTTGGGTGGGAAGGGACCTTTAAAGGTCATCTAGTGCCACCCCCCTGCACTGAGCAGGGACATCTGCAACTAGAGCAGGTTGCTCAGAGCCCCAAACAACCTCCCCTGCAATGGTGCCAGGGATGGGGCGGCCACCACCTCTCTGGGCAACCTGGCACAGGCTCTCACCACCCTCAGCACCAACAATTTCTTCTTTCTCTCCAGTCTAAATCTCCCTCTTTGAGTTTCAAACCATCACCCCTTGTCCTGTCACAATTGGAGATTGTCTCCATCTTTCTTATCAGTGCCCTTTAAGTACTGGCAGGCCATGATAAGGTCTCCAAGTGAGGTGAGCCAGGCTCCAATGCTGACCTGGCCTGCCAGGGCTCCAGGTAAACAGAAAAAGCCAAGCTGGGATGACAAATGATGAAATTGTCCCCTGTCCAAACAAGCCAGAAGAGTTTCGTCAACGACGTTTCTCATGATGCACATTTAGGAAAGAATTAGAGATAAAACTATTGACCCAGAGCAATCCCTGCCTGGCACCATCAATAATGGAACAGGCACCATCAGCTCTTTCAGAAAGCTCAGCAGTGAGATTTTAATGGTGGAACATTCTTCTACCAATGAGACTGAACTTCAGCCTTGGTTTGGGTTGGAAGGGACCTTCAAGATCATCTAGTTCCAACCCCCTGCCATGGGCAGGGACACCTCCCACTAGAGCAGGTTGCTCCAAGCCCCATCCAACCTGGTCTTGAGTGTTGGTGCTTCTACAACCTCCCTGGGCAACCAGTTCCAGGGTCTCACCACCATCACAGTGAAGAACTTATTCCTTATATTTAATCTAAACCTGCCCTCCTGCAGTTTCAAACCATCACCCCTTGTCCTGTCACAACAGGCCCCACTAAAAAGTCTGTCCCCATCTTAAAGTCCTGAAAGGCCCCAAGAAGGTCTCCCTGAAGCCTTCTCCAGGCTGACCAAGCCCAACTCTCCCAGCCTGGCCTCCCAGCAGAGGCTTCCAGCCCTCCCACCATTGCTGGGGCCTCCTCTGGCCCCTCTCCACCAGCTCCATGTCCCTCCAGAGCTGGATGCAGCAGCACTTGTGAAGCTGTTTAACACATTCCCTGGCTGATAGAAAATTTGGGGTTTCCCCTGAGTTCTGAGAAGAGATTTCCCCTCTCAGAGGCACAAAGAAATGACATTTAGACCCTTGGTCTCACAAACCCTGGCTCCTGACAGGCAGCTTCTGCTCTCCAGCCTGAGGTCTGCAGAGAAATGTGCCCAGTCAGCAGGATTTATTAAAGAAAGAGCAGGTTACAAGAGGTCACAAGCACTTAAAATGGATGGACAGGGTTGATTCAATAGGACTAGAGATATAAAAATTTCAAGAGGAAAAAGCACTGGACCAATTCCTGGGGAAAAGAAGGAAAAGCCTCTGGTTTAACCCCTTGAAATGAGGTGAGTTTTCCTTCCAACTGATAAAAAAGGACTTAAGAAAAAAAAATATTCTGTGCTTTCATTTTATTAGGCTTCCAAACAGCATTTCAGATGAGCCTCTTCTAACCTAGACCTTCAATAAAATGAAACAAATGAAATTTGCTGCATCAGACAGGGGAAGTCACCACAACTGGATGATCTCATATCTATTCTTAGCCCAGATTTCCTCCCTCAGGCTTGGACTTCTACAAATGCAGGGATGATTTACTGCAGGAACATTCTTTAATCCTGATGAAACAGCATCTAGCATGGGTAGGAGCTGGAGAGTTCATGGTGAGCACTTACTACTGGAGTTAAAGGGGAAGTAGAGTCATCTACAAGGGGTAGAGGAGAAGCTCAAGGCTTTCCAATAAAGAACCCCCAGCACAAAAAGGGTGTGGAGATATTGGAGTGTGTCCAGAGAAGGGACCAAAATGCTCAGGGGAATGGAGCATCTCTGGTGTGGAGACACTGAGAGAGTTGGGGCTGTTCAGCCTGGAGAAGAGAAGGCTCCAGGGGACCTTAGAGTGACCTTCCAGGACCTGAAGGGGCTCCAGGAAGGCAGGGGAAGGTCTGTTCAAAAGGGTTTGTAATGACAGGACCAAGAGTGATGGTTTTAAGCTGGGAAAGGAGAGATTGAGGCTGGAGATTAGAAAAAAGTTCTTGAATCTGAGGGTGATAGATGAGTGGAATGGGCTGCCCAGAGAGGGGGTGGAGGCCCCATCCCTGGAGTCCTTCAAGGTGAGGGTTGCTGGGGCTCTGAGCAGCCTGCCCTAGGTAGAGATGTCCCTGCTGGTGTAGGGAGGTTGGCCCAGATGAGCTCTGGAGGTCCCTTCCAGCCTCAAACATTCTCTGATTTACCTGTCAATGCACTGAGCAGCCAGACAAGCTGCAGTCAGGATCTCCTTGATGTGAGTGAGCCAGTTGGAAGCCTCCAGTTTGCTGAGCCAACGGTCCATGTTGTGGGACTGGTCGTTACAAGCTTCCACCAGCTTGATGAGGCTTTCCTGCAGGATGTTAAACCTTGGGGAGAAGCAAAATCCTGCTGAGAACATCAGTGGTAAAGGAGCAACCAGGAGGAGGCACTTAGAGAAATGAACTGAGCTCAAAACAAAGCACTGGGAGTTAAAAGCAGTTATTTCAAATTAGGAGCCTAGAGAAGTCATGTCTCCATTCAGCAAAACCTCCTGTCTTGGGACAGAAGTGGTCTCTTCCCTTTCAAAAGAAGTTCCTTCATAAGGCATTAAAACATCAAGGGCTTTCCCTTATCTTATAGAATCATAGAATGGTTTGGGTTGGAAGGGACCTCAAAGATCATCTAGTTCCAACCCCCCTGCTATGACAGGGACACCTCCCACTAGACCAGGTTGCTCCAAGTCCCATCCAACCTGCCCCTGAACACCTCCAGGGATGGAGCATCCACAACCCCCCTGGGCAGCCTGTGCCAGGGTCTCACCACCCTCTGAGTGAAGAATTTCCTTCTCATTTCTAATTTCCAATCTAAATCTCCCCTCTTCCAGTTTGAGCCCATTACCCCTTGTCCTGTCACTGCAGGTCTCTGGGAAAATCCCTCCCCAGCTTTCTTGTAGCCCCCTTCAGATACTGGAAGGTCACAAGAAGGTCTCCCCTGAGCCTTCTCTTCTCCAGCCTGAACAACCCAAATTCTCTCAGCCCTCTAATCATTTTTGTTGCCCTCCTCTGGACCCTCCCTAACAGGTCCATGTCCTAACAGAATCATAGAACAGCTGAAGATCTTGAAGAGATGTTCAAGATGACCAAGTCCAACCATTCCCCCATCCCTGTCAGGGCACCACTAACCCATGTCCCTCAGCACCACATCTCCAGGGCTTTGAAACCCCTCCAGGGATGGGGACTCCACCACTGCCCTGGGCAGCCTGGGACAGCCCTTCACAACCCTTTCAGGGAAGACATTTTTCCTAATACCCAACCTAAACCTCTCCTGGTGCAACTTGAAGCTGTTTCCTCTTGTCCTATCACTTGTTCCTTGGGCAGAAGAGATAACCCCACCTGGCTCCAACCTCCTTTCAGAGAGTTAAGAGCCAGAAGGTCTCCCCTGAGCCTCCTTTTCTCCAGGCTCAACCCCCCCAGCTCCCTCAGCTGCTCCTCACTGGCACAGGTTGCCCAGGGGTGTTGTGGATGCTCCATCCCTGGAGGTGTTCAAGGCCAGGAGCAACTTGGTCTAGTGGGAGGTGTCCCTGCCCATGGCAGGGGGGTTGGAACTAGATGATCTTTGAGGTCCCTTCCAACCCAAACCATTCTATGATGACTGCAGCAGAACAAATCCTCACCTGCAGACATTTTCTGGCAAGGGATGTCCTCATTCCTGTGTGCTACCCCAAAGGGGAACACAGGAGGGCTGGGGTGCAGCCCTAGAAGGCCAGAGAAAGAGCTGCCAGAGCCATCATCTGACATCTGAAAGCTGCAGGAGGTTGTGCAGAGCAAGGAACCAACCCCAGCTCTCCAAAGCCACATCAAATAAGGTTATATATGGAATATAAAGTTGTTAACAAGGACCCTGGGGAGAGGAACCAGGACATGCAGCCACTTCCCACAGAAGCAACCACTTCATGGAACTACTATGGCTTCTACCAACACAACCCCACAAAGCCAAGTGCAGAGGAGCCCCTGTGTGTGACTTCACCCACCTCTCAATGCATTTGTGAATCCTCCTCCACTGGGGATAGTGAGCTTCTTGTTCAAAGCCCCCTCCTTTGGCCCTGGCCTGCTGGGCAACGTTCAAGGACCTGGTATCAATGATGTAGCCACGTTTGCCAGGCCTCAAGGTGGCATTAATGAGCTTCTCATCTTCTTTACACCTCCTCCCGTTGGTCCCTGTAAGAGGTTGGCTGCTTCTCATCATGACCTGTGGGGACAAAGCACCAGGGATCAGGTACTGGAAGTGGAGAGACTTAAGATTGAAAGTCTTGGGGCTCCAAGCCAAGAGAATTAAACCCACTATGCTAAAGGACACCCCTTCACCAGAGGGTTTCTTAGAGGTCTGTCAATGCAGCCTGATGTGTTAGGTGGTTGGGTCTCAATGCCAGGCATGAAGAAGGATGATCAGAGGCTGGAGCACCTCTCCTATGAGGATAGGCTGAGAGAGTTGGGGTTGTTCAGTCTGGAGAAGAGAAGGCTCCAAGGGGACCTTCTTGTGGCCTTCCAGTACCTTATCTCTCTCTCTAGAGGCTGCTGAGATTCACTCAGGATATTCCTACTTTCCATAAAAACTCAGGTCATTGTAAATATCCCAGCATGGTGGGGTTGGAAGGGACCTCTGGAGATCATCTCCTCCAACCCCCCTGCTCCAGCAGCTCACCCAGAGCAGGGGGACCAGGATCATGTCCAGATGGGTTTGGAATCTCCCCACAGAAAGAGACTCCACAACCTCTCTGGGCAGCCTGGGCCAGGCTCCAACACCCTCACCCCAAACTAGTTTCTCCTCCTGCTCACATGGAACCTCCTGGGTTCCAGTTGGTGCCCGTTGCCCCTTGGCCTGTCCCTGGGCACCACTGACCAGAGTCTGGCCCCAGCCTCTTGTCCCCACCCTTTAGCTCTTGATCAGCATTGATCAGATCCCCTCTGAGGCTTCTCTTCTCCAGCTCAACAGCCCCAGGGCTCTCAGCCTGTCCTGGGCACAGAGATGCTCCAGTCCCCTCAGCATCTTCACAGCCTCTGCTGGACTCTCTCCAGTAGCTCCTTGTTTCTCTTGAACTGGACCCAATACTCCAGATATGACCTCACTAGGGCAGAGTAGAGGTGCAGGAGAACCTCCCTTGACCTGCTGCCTCCACTCTTCTCAATGCACCCAATGCAAGGATGTTTACAGGAGAGCTCAACCTTAAACAGCTTCCTCCATCAGTTCAGGGGTGAAATCCAAGTGGGGCCCTCCTGGATCTCCAGCTCTTCTGGGGAGTTACACCAGTAAGTGCAGTTCTCACCTCACCACACTTTCTATTTCCATCTGCTTCAAGTTTGACCCCCCACACCTGGACACAGAGCAGCAAGCACCTGATCTGCATGGTCTCATGCATGGACATGTCTCTCTAGCTTTTCCTCCAGCTGCTCTTCTCCCTTGCCCTGAACCCTTCAGTTTTTAAGTGCAACCCCTTGCAGGGACTGAATTTATTTCAAAACACAAGCTAGAAATGCTTGAATTGAGCCACCATTAAACCACAGGCATCCTTAGATGCTTAATCCCTTTAATTATTCCTGTAGCACCATCTTTGTGAGCCACTGAACAGGCTTCCTGCTGAGGGCTCCTTCATAAACCAACATTTTTCAGGATTGTCACCTTCAAAGCCCCTTCTCAACTCTGTTTGTGAAGCACTTGAGTCATTCACATGTTGAAGATGCCTCTTAGGTGCTGTTTTACCCAGTGCCCAGACCAATAAACTTTAGGTCCATGGTTTTCTGAGCTGAGATGTCTCTTTGGTAGCTGCTTTTCAACCCAAAAACCATACCAGGGGCTCCAAGAGTAAGTGCAATGTGAGGGCAGCCAGGCAGCAACCCCAAGAGCCCTTGAGAGCTCAGGAGGACATCGTGACAGGCAGTGTTGCTGTCACAAGCTCAAGCACCCTCAGCCAAGAGCTATTATGTTCCTCACACTTGGAACATGCACAATTCAGAGAGATAATGGAGCAAATCTTCCCTTCAACAGCTTCCAGTCGAGCTGAGGAAAAAAAGCAAAGCAGCAAAACTGTGATGAAGTTGGTGGATGGCTGATTTTAAAGCAAAGCTAAAAAAAAACCCCATCCCAGAAGTCAGACCAGTTGTCCTTTAATTGAGGGTTTGCAGATCTTGGCAAGAGGAGGTGTGAAAACATTAGAGCCTTTGACTCTGAAGCTGGGATCAAATTCACAAGCTGCAGGTTGGACACCCCAACATCCTCAGGACTGGTGACATCAGCAAGGGATCCAAAGAATTGCTCAATGATTTCAGCAATGATTTCTTCATTCCTCAATTAGCTTTGGGCTTGTAGAGAGGTGCCAAAGGCTGGGTAACACCAGGAGCCTGCTGCTCCTGAAGAGGAGGGGAACAGAGGCTTGGGGAACAGATTGTTCTGATCACTCCTCCAACAGTTCCACAGCAGAAAGGATGCTGGCTCTGAGCACACTTGCTGTCATCACCACTCTGCCACGCAGGAGACAGTCCCACCACCCCTAGACAGGCCCATGTGGTTCCTGCCATCCCTTCAGCATGAAGCCTCTTGGCAGATGAAGCAAGTGAGGGTGCCAGTGGTGGCTTGACAAGTCTCCTCTTGCTTGGTGAGCAAGCTCATGCTGCAGACTCTCCAGAAAACGTGGATTAGCAGCTCATTCCAGGATGGAATCATTCAGGTTGGACCTCTAGGATCATCAAGTCCAACCTTTGTCCAACATCTCCTCGTTCCATCACCCAGAAAGTTTCACCACAATGTGATATGTTGATGAGCATCTCACGAACTGCATGAAATCTAGAGCCCAAGTTGTATTTTTTTTCCATGACATGGGTTCAACCACTTCCTCCAGGTCCAACCACCACCCCAACATGGTTCTCTTACCATCCCATTCTTCTTGTGGTAGTAGCTGAGGACAGGGAAGCGGCTGCCGTGGCGGAACAGGGCGACCTTGCGAAGGGCTTCGTCATCAATGGACTTGGGGACAATGACAACGGGGGGGTAGGAGGGACAGACAGAGAACTCCTTGTTGATGCAGCTCAGGCGCCACTCGTCTGTCTGGAAAAGAGCAGAACAGAGAGGGGGTGGGTCAGGAGACAGGGGGTTAAATAATCACAGAGTGGGTTGGGTTGAAGGGACCTTTAAAGGTCATCTAGTGCAACCCCCCTGCACTGAGCAGGGACATCTGCAACTAGAGCAGGTTGCTCAGAGCCCCAAACAACCTCCCCTGCAATGGTGCCAGGGATGGGGCAGCCACCACCTCTCTGGGCAACCTGGCACAGGCTCTCACCACCCTCAGCACCAACAATTTCTTCCTTCTCTCCAGTCTAAATCTCCCTCTTTGAGTTTCAAACCATCACCCTTTGTCCTGTCACAACAGACCCTGATAAAAAGTTTGTCCCCATCTTTCTTCTAGACCACCTTTAAGCACTGCAAGGCCACCAGAAGGTCTCCCTGGAGCCTTCTCCTCTCCAGGCTGACCAAGCCCAACTCTCCCAGCCTCTCCCAGCAGAGGCTTCCAGCCCTCCCACCATTGCTGGGGCCTCCTCTGGCCCCGCTCCACCAGCTCCATGGCTCTGCTGTGCTGAGGACTCCAGAGCTGCCCCAGCACTGCAGGGGGGTGTCCCCAGAGGGGCAGGATCCCCTCCCTGCCCTGCTGCCCACGCTGCTGGGGAGCAGCCCAGGAGGACATTGGCTGCTGGGCTGCGAGTGCATCTCCAGCTCCTCACCCCCAGCACCCCCAAGTCCTTCTCCCCAGCCCTTCACCCCCAGCCTGTGTTGATCCTGGGGGTTGCCCCAACCCATGTGCAGGACCTTGCACTTGGCCTCGTTGAACCTTGTAAGGTTCACACAGGTCCACTTCTCAAGCTTGTCCAGGTCCCTCTGGATGGATCCCATCCCTCAGGCACATCAGCTGCACCACTCAGCTTGGTGTCACCTGCAAACCTGCTGAGGGTGCCCTCAACCCCACTGTTTATGTCATTGATGAAGATATTAAACAGCACCAGTCCTAGTATGGACCCCTGAGGGACAAGTATCACCAATCTCCTTCTGAACATCAAGCCATACTTCCACATTCAGGATAAAGTGCACACAGAGCAACATTGGTGACCTCTTCCACCCACACCACAAGAAAGCTGAGTTGTCCCTACTGGAATAACCACTTCTGTTCATCCAGGAACCACCTCTAGTTTTGATCCACAAGACCACAGCAGCCAAGAAAGCCAAGAGCCCCCCCAACTCCAGCCAAGGAAGCTGCTTTGAGGTTAAAATCACAATTAAACATTTCCAGTTTGGTTCTTTCCATGGGCTCTGCTTTATGTCAACCACACAAAGCTCCTCCTCCAAAAGCACCTCCTGGAGCTGGCACAGCACTGAAGCTCAAAGGTCTCATCGTGACCTCCTGTTATGTAACTTCTCAGCTCCCAGCAGCCAAACCCTTGTGAAAGAAGCACTGAGAGTTGGCACCTTCCACCCTCACAGGCACTTGGCAGGAGGACTGGGGCTACTTGATACCCGGGGTCACACACAGGACATGGTTCCATCTTGGGTACAACCAAAGGTCAACGAGAGGCCTCAGCAAGGAGGAGCCCTCACTTGCTGAAGTCCAGGCTGGAAGAGCCTGGTACCACACCAGGAGACCATCCAGGGACCTCAAATGACCACGAGGCAGGCTTGATGGGGCTCTGAGCAACCTGCCCTAGGTAGAGATGTCCCTGCTGGTGTAGGGAGGTTGGACCAGATGAGCTCTGGAGGTCCCTTCCAGCCTGAAACATTCTAGGATCTATTTTCCCCAGCACACAGCAGAACCTAAAGTTTGGCAGGGACCTGAGCTCATGGTCCTCAAGAGCAGGATGGTGGCTTGGCTGGGCTCTATCTTCAGTTGGTGAAGCCTTGTCCTGTTTTTCTTACAGTCAGTAAAACCTGGGTGGGGAAGGTGACCCAGAAGCCTCCACAACATGTTTTGGTTTTAAGAGCAGTGTTAAAATTCTTAAAAGTAGAATCACAGAATGGTTTGGGTTGGAAGGGACCTCCAGAGATCATCTGGTCCAACCTCCCTACACCAGCAGGGACATCTCTACCTAGGGCAGGCTGCTCAGAGCCCCAGCAAGCCTGACCTTGAATGTCTCCAGGGATGGGGCCTCCAAAGCAGCAGCACAACAGCAGTTAAGTTGCCAGTAAAGGCTCCAGATGCAAAGAAGTTCAAATGAAACAAAAATTTTCAAGAGGAACAGACTTTCAAGGTGGATTTTGGGGTTTTTGTTTTTAGTTCCTAAGCACTGACATGGTGTGAGAAAGCAAAAAACCCCTCAAGGAACTCCTCAGCTGAGGTGGTTTTGGGTACAGGCTGGAAGGCATTTGGTGCCACTGTAGCAGGGAGAGACCTCGTAGAGATGCCACAAAAAACTCTGCTCGTGGGTCCAAAGACAGTTTAAGTTAGATCCTAAGTTAGATAGATCC
>VYZX01006589.1:0-62083 GCA_013401335.1 Brachypteracias leptosomus
AAACTCCACAGAAACTCCACAAAGCTCCACCAAAAAAGACCTGCAGAGGTTACAGACACGGGCATCTGTGTCCTCGTTGTGCATAAATGCACTTGGGTCATCAAAACACATTTTCTGAGGCTTCCCAGAGGCAAACCCGTGTAGGATAAGGCAGAGATGTGATGTCACAGAGCTGCTCCACTTCACTGCATCTTTAACCTCCTCATCAGCCGCACGTTGTCACCGAGCCCAGCAGAAGCGGCTTCGCTGCGCTCCAACCCCATTAGGGGAGAGGCTCTCTGGAGAACGTGTCTTTGCAGCACGCTCAAGGGTGCAGGAGGCGAATCCGTGGCAGTTATTCACTCGCCTGTTTGATCAACACCCACCCACCCGCTGCCACTGCCCACCCACCCCGTCCACTTTAAACACACGTTGAAAAGCCCCGAAGAGGTGCCGTGCTTTGCCTGGGTGCAAAAGCTCCTTTCTGCTGCAGCAAATAATAGAATGAATTAAAGCTGCTCTTGGGCGCCTGAAGAGCTCAGGGAGAGGCTTCCAGGGGCCACCAGAGACACACCAAACACCTTCGCACTGGTACATAGACCCTCAAGAATGTTTTTTCAGCCCCTTCCCTGAGAACTGAGGGTGGAAAGCCCGGGGGAAGCTCGTTCCTGGGGACTACGCTGACCAGAACAAGGCTGATGGGGTTCAGGGAGCCAGAGGTGACTGGGATGGGGGAAAGATCCCCCAGCATCCCTGAGCAGACCCCCCCCAGCCCCACGGGTGGGATCAGAGCTTGGTCACACCCCGCAGAAGAGGGGGTGGCAAGGACCTGACGGGCACATCGTTCCGGTAAAGGAGGTGGCAGCTCAGCAGCTGGATAAATCGGGGGCTTGGCAAGAGTTTGGTGGTAAGCTTGAACCTGCTTAAGCAAGCAGAGCTTTGCTTGCCAGAGACACACCATCATTTGCTGGAGAACGTCAGAAAAAGGTGAAAATCCATCAATCTTTTCAAGCCCACGTGCAGCATCTCCATAGAACACCCCGCCAGCCCAGCTCAAGCACCCTCCTTGGGTCAGGCTGGCCTTACCAAGCTCAGCAGTTGGTTCCTTTTGCTTCTCCAAATCAATTCACGCACTAGAGCTGCCTGGGAGCAGCCTCAGGCCATCATCATGGTCACAGGGGAAGGTTTTCCCCCTCTGCTCCCCCCTCCCCACCTTACCCCAGCCTAAGGTTTGCTCCAGAGGCTGACTGCCCACGTCTGCACCCTCTCCCAGCGTGAAGATCCCGGGCAGAGGAGGTGCAGTGTCTCACTCTACACCACCACAGTGGGCACAGCTCACGGAGGTCTCCCAGCAACCCCTGACTTTGTTTCCCGGGACCAGGCAGCAGCAGTTCCAGAGAAAATCTCCTCATCTCCTCCTGGCCTGCTGGCACCCGGCCGGGAGCAGATGGCACCGTCCTCCAGGGGAACAGAGATGGGCTGAGGAGAATCGGAGCGTTCAGACCCGTTCATCTGATGAGGAACGAAGCCCTGAGCTGCCAGGGCCCTTCCCGAGGTGGCAGGGGCAGCAGGTGAGCCCAGAGGGACCTGGTGCTGAGCTCTACATCTCCTAAGCCCCCACGGTGCCGGGCAGCTGTCTAGCTGGACTCAGCACCTCCTCAAGGCTCAGCCATCAAAGATGCTGAGGGACGAGGGACAAGTCTCCTGTTCGGGGACCTCTGCAGGGATTACCCACCAACAGGGTTCTCTTAATCTCTTCTGGATTGCTGCCTGTAGCCACAGCAACTGAGAAACCTTCGTCCCCTCCCAGGCCAAGCGCTGCTCACTCAAGAACAGGGGCTGCCTCTGGGATGGGATTGTTTCAGTTCCCTCTGCCCAGCAATCCAAAAGCCCAGGGTGAGGAAGTCACAGCCTGGTCGAGGTGCTCCCCACATCACCCTCACCCTCCAAAGCACCTCCCCAAGAGATCGCTGCACCAGCAAAGCCCCGGCCCCTGCTCTGGGGCTCAAGGGTGGCCAGAAG
Source organism: Brachypteracias leptosomus (assembly GCA_013401335.1). Classification (NCBI taxonomy): domain Eukaryota; kingdom Metazoa; phylum Chordata; class Aves; order Coraciiformes; family Brachypteraciidae; genus Brachypteracias; species Brachypteracias leptosomus. Next base: position 2,002 of record VYZX01006589.1, read on the forward strand.
CTCTTTGCCGTGTGGGTTCAGTCGTGCCCAGGGGGGTGGCCGGGGGGGGACACACACCCTGGATCGGACCCCGTCCCCTCTGCTCTGGGGTCTCTCTGCCTGCCCAGCGGGGTCAGTGGGGAAGGAAGGTGCAGGGGTGGGTTTCTCAGAATCACCTCCCTCCTCTCCTTCCTTCCACAGAGAACTAAAACCATCTGAAAAAATAAAAGGGGGGGGGGAAAGGGAGTTGCGTCCTCCCCACAGCAGCAGCAGCCCCGGTGACAGAGGCAGGGCAGGAGGTTGGGCTTGGCTGCCTTTATTCCTGGGGGCACCACAAAGGCCACACGCCCCGAGCCTGCCCAGCCCTAGTCCCTTCAGCTGCAAGGGGCTCTATTGGGCAGTATTAAATCATTACAGCACGTGGCTGTACAGATAGAAATGAGGGTCATCTTCTCAGCCCTCCAATTAGATAGCTATGCAGCCTCCGAGGCGATGCTGCCACAAGAAGAGACAAATTAAAGGTCTTTTTTGGTGTCACGAGCACTCATCCTTCACGGAGATTGAAGACAAACCAAAAAAAGAGAGTTTTGAACGCTCCCTGCCAAGCCCTGAGGTTCCCCGTGAACTGCTCTGAGCCGTCACTAGCCCTGACGAGCAATTAGTCCACGAAATACCCTCTGGGATCTCAGTGGGTGAGGTGGTTTCCTACAAGGAAAGCAGCAGAGGGAGGCCAGGCCAGGTTGGGGGAGCCCCGAGAGGGCTTGAGCTCAACCAAGGGCTGGGACAGGTCCTGCTCCTGCTCCCCAGGGGGCGTTCAGGGGGGGACTGATGGAGCTGTCAGCTACCAACGGCCCCAGACAAAACCCCGGAGGGGTTCTGACGGTGTATGTGCAGCACCGCCCTTCCCCTCCCCTGCACCGTGAGTTTGGCTGACACGAGGAAGCTGGTTCTTCATCGGCCACATTCTCTGCTGGGCAACTTTATCCCCATTTACAAAGGATTTCTCAGCTTTCCCCCTCCAGACCAGCAGGTGCCTGCACACTTCTTACGCCACTGAGCCCCACAAATGTCTGAGGGGATCCCTGCCACTGAAAAATAAAAAAGAGATAGTGGCTCAAGAACAAACCCCTGATGGAGAGGAGTAATTTTACTCCCCAGATGTGCCTGGGCACAGGCAGCCCAATCGACCGATATTTAAAAAACCGGGTTTGGCTAATCTCGGTAGGGAAAATCAAGGGAATTTACTTCTTGCCACTTTAGCAAACTTTAATGCAAGGCGACAGAGACCCGAACACTTCAGCAGAAGCAAATGGCATCAAAAGAACAAACCCCAAGCCCTGTTTTGGAACGGGCCTCCAGTTTTGGAGAGAAAACAGAGCTGGTCCCTCCTCAGCCTGGTCTGCTGAGTAACCCCCCGGGGTGAACTCCAGCCCTTGCTACGAGCAGCAGGGGCTTTTGTGGGGTCTCCCCCCGCCCCCGGAGCTGGAGGAACCCTTTAGGCAGGGGTTTGATCAGCACCCATTGCTCCTTGGCTGGCAGGAGGGGTCTGAGACGTGCCGGCGCAGCGGGGATCGAGCTCTGCAGCTGAATCAACCCCCCCCCCAGCTCCACGGGGCTGGGACACCCCAAATGACAATAAAAGGNTTGGGTTTAACAGGAATTCCTGAGGGGCCACGGGGAGGTGCGTGTGGTGCTGCACGGGAGGATGAGCCGGGCCAGCACCCCTGCCCTCAGCTCCCCCCACACCACAGCTCCTCCATCTCTGCTTCCTTCTCCAAGAAAAAGGCAAGTGAGCAAGGGCAGGAAAGCAAAGTGTCCTCCAGCCTCTCTGTACGTCTATTTTACAGCTATATTATCTGCACATCAGCTATAGGAGAATGCAAAGAATCCTGTCTGAACATGAAATGACTCCTCACCTCCTGAGAGTTGGGCTTCGGAAGGAGGAACTCAGCACATGCAGGGTTTTGCTGTTTAGGAACAATTCCCTCTTATTTCATACCAGAGGATGCCCCACAAACAGCCCTTTCCAGGGCTAGGGTCACAAGGGGACACTCCCAGCAAAGAACAAACTTTGGAGCGAATAAATGACTTTAAATACCAAAATAAGCAGCAGTGGGGAATGCGAACGTGCTCTTCCCAAGTCTGCTTGGTGCCCGTGGCAGCAGCCAGTCCCGTGAGGAGCTGTACCTGCCTTCAGGGCCACAAAACCCCATCATTTCTCCTTCCCAGCACAGGTCTGGTCTCCACCCACGGCCGAGACCCCCACACCAGGATGGGGGGGCAGGGGAAGGGTCCCCCCTGAGGGGTGGGTGTCTATGGAGCTGAGCTGGATGGAGGCAGGAGCAGCCTGGGAGCTCCTGCTCTTTGAGTGGCACCTTAAACAGAGAGCCCCCGAGGGCTGGCCAGGCAGCCTCCAGCACCTCAGATGCATCAGAAGCAAAACTGCCTGAACAGAAGCAAATATAACAACTCAAATCAGCTTTTCCATTCCTCTCCTTCATCCAATGCAGAGGACGGGCAGAGTTCAAGCCCTGAGCAGCATATTTGTGCCTGCAGGCCCTATTTACTATACACAGCTCATATCCTGCTCCCGAGACACAGTTATTAAATTCCCCAGCAACTTGTCCCTGCCTCCACCCACGATATTGTCTCTGAACAACAGAGACAAGGGATTTATTTGTACAGCGGGTGTCCAAGGACAGGGACGCATCACAAGAGGTACCAGCATTTCCTACAGGGGGGGCGTGAGGCCAAAAGAATTTGGGGTATGTAAGTTAAAGAGCCAGGACCTGAGAGTTATTTCATGTTGAGAAGAGCTTCATCTATCTGCAGCATCAATGACTCTGGTTACTTCAACCCCAAGAGTAAATATTTATCTTTTCTACAGGATGGGATCTTTCCATATGGACAACTGAGGGGTGTTCACCTCAAACGGAATTGCTGTAACAAGGCAAAAACCCTTTTAGCTGAAGAACATCCCATTGATGGCTGGGACGCTGCTCTTGAAAAAGGGACACGTGTGTCTAAAATCCTCCAGAAAGGCAGAAAATTGGTTCCAGCTCCCCAGTCCTGGCAGCAAGACCTAACTGGGAGGCTCTCTGGAAAATAATGGGCAGTTAACAGCCTTTCACTTTAAAACTCCCCTTAATTTGCTTTCATTTTCTTGAAAGCTTTCCCCGCTTAAATGCAAAGAAGGGGGAAAAAAAAAAGGCATTTTGGGGGCTATCTTCAGCCCAAACTCCAAAGGTTTTTCCTTTCCCCCCCCATTTTAACAGTCATTTTCTCAGCACTCACGTTGAGGCAGAGAAATGAACCTTTTCCCCTCCCTCAGCTCTAAATCAACACCACCAATGGATCCCTCCAGAAAATCACCAAATTGTAGGAACGCCTGACCGGTCAATAGGAGGATTCCCAGTGCGGGGGTCCACAGGAGGAGAATATTCAGGGCAGGGTCTGGCCCTCAAATNGGGACACCCCAAATGACAATAAAAGGGGTTGGAGCAGGGTACCGATGGTGCTGCGCACACCCTGCTGCATCCCAGCACTTCTCTGGGGTATCTTTAAGGGGAAAACAGAACCCTGTAAACCCACTGGAGAAGGAGACCCGGTCCCAGCAGTCTGAACACAACGGTGAAACTCAGCACCAACCCTCCCACTCGGTCTGTAGCTTGCAGCATCTGTCCCCCAGATGGTCCTCGGAGGATGCCTGGAATGGCTGAGGGGGGAAGGGGGATTTGGGGGGCTTGGGNGTCCCGTGAGGAGCTGTACCTGCCTTCAGGGCCACAAAACCCCATCATTTCTCCTTCCCAGCACAGGTCTGGTCTCCACCCACGGCCGAGACCCCCACACCAGGATGGGGGGGCAGGGGAAGGGTCCCCCCTGAGGGGTGGGTGTCTATGGAGCTGAGCTGGATGGAGGCAGGAGCAGCCTGGGAGCTCCTGCTCTTTGAGTGGCACCTTAAACAGAGAGCCCCCGAGGGCTGGCCAGGCAGCCTCCAGCACCTCAGATGCATCAGAAGCAAAACTGCCTGAACAGAAGCAAATATAACAACTCAAATCAGCTTTTCCATTCCTCTCCTTCATCCAATGCAGAGGACGGGCAGAGTTCAAGCCCTGAGCAGCATATTTGTGCCTGCAGGCCCTATTTACTATACACAGCTCATATCCTGCTCCCGAGACACAGTTATTAAATTCCCCAGCAACTTGTCCCTGCCTCCACCCACGATATTGTCTCTGAACAACAGAGACAAGGGATTTATTTGTACAGCGGGTGTCCAAGGACAGGGACGCATCACAAGAGGTACCAGCATTTCCTACAGGGGGGGCGTGAGGCCAAAAGAATTTGGGGTATGTAAGTTAAAGAGCCAGGACCTGAGAGTTATTTCATGTTGAGAAGAGCTTCATCTATCTGCAGCATCAATGACTCTGGTTACTTCAACCCCAAGAGTAAATATTTATCTTTTCTACAGGATGGGATCTTTCCATATGGACAACTGAGGGGTGTTCACCTCAAACGGAATTGCTGTAACAAGGCAAAAACCCTTTTAGCTGAAGAACATCCCATTGATGGCTGGGACGCTGCTCTTGAAAAAGGGACACGTGTGTCTAAAATCCTCCAGAAAGGCAGAAAATTGGTTCCAGCTCCCCAGTCCTGGCAGCAAGACCTAACTGGGAGGCTCTCTGGAAAATAATGGGCAGTTAACAGCCTTTCACTTTAAAACTCCCCTTAATTTGCTTTCATTTTCTTGAAAGCTTTCCCCGCTTAAATGCAAAGAAGGGGGAAAAAAAAAAGGCATTTTGGGGGCTATCTTCAGCCCAAACTCCAAAGGTTTTTCCTTTCCCCCCCCATTTTAACAGTCATTTTCTCAGCACTCACGTTGAGGCAGAGAAATGAACCTTTTCCCCTCCCTCAGCTCTAAATCAACACCACCAATGGATCCCTCCAGAAAATCACCAAATTGTAGGAACGCCTGACCGGTCAATAGGAGGATTCCCAGTGCGGGGGTCCACAGGAGGAGAATATTCAGGGCAGGGTCTGGCCCTCAAATATTTACCTTGAGAATGCAATGCAAAAGACACACCCGGGTGCTAAGTGTCTTCTGGGAAGAAATGATCATTATATGTGTATCTTAACGAGCGTTCACTGCAAAACGGGCACGGGAAGGAGCTGAAAAAATGATGGAAAAGCTGCAATTTCTAATAAATCTTCCAGAGTATCTTGAGTGGGAAGCTGAGAGAAGGTCTCTGGGCAAAGGCTTCCCCAGGGAGACTCTCCCGGCAAGTCCCTGCTCCAGTGCAGACTAACGAGCTGGTGGGGAGGAGAGGGCAGGGATGGACCCCACCTCAGAGACCACCACCACCCCAGTTCCCCTTGGGCTCTCCCTGGGGACTAACAACCTTCCCGAGGCTGCTCACACTGGAAACAGACACAAACTCGGATTTTCCCCGGCAAAGCGAAGGAGCAAGTCCCTGAAAAAAGGAGAAGTGGTGTCGTCGTCAGAGAGCTGGGCTGCAGGTCCCAACAAAACCCTTTTAAATCGGGGGGCAGAGGGTGCCACCTACCACGTTCCACCACCAAGGATGGAGATGGTTTGAGACCCTCCTGCCAGCTCTGGCTGTTCTCCTGAGCCTGGAGCAAGGGGAACAGACTCTGCACTTTCCCGGGTAACCCGAGCAGAGCCCAGCCAGGCAGGGCTGGGGGGATCACACCCCACTTTGAGGTGTTCTCTGCACATCTCGCCCAAGGCCACGAAGCTCCTGTCAGGCTCAATCACCCCGTTTCTTCCCCGGCTGCTTCTCCAAGGTGTTTTGTGCAGCTCGGGGCCTGAACCGCCGGGGTTTACAACCAAACACCTCACCAGAGCCTATAAATCAATTTACTCTTATTAACAGAGGAGCTTTGCGTGCTGCTGCAGCTCGACAGCTCCTCCTCCTAGCAGGAACCAGTGTGTTCCCTCATCTGTCCAAGCCCACAAACAGACACTCCCTTTACCTGCCTGTCCCAGCTGCTGGAAGAGCAGATGCACTGCTGCAGGAGCTATTGGAAAATCCAGGTTTGTGTTGGGACACCCCCCCCATATCCTCCTGCCGAGGCTTCTCCACCTTCCCCGTCAGCCGCACCAGCCCTGACCCTGGGTGGTGGGCACTAATCCCACAGCCCTGCAGCCCCTGGAGCAAAACCAGTGGAGAGAAGCATCCCCAAGGGCTGTGGGCATGTCCTGGCAGCAGATGCTCATCGGAGACACAGTTTGGGTAACCCTCTGTGCTCTGGAGGTGGAGGAATCAAGCTCGGGCTGTGCTGGCGTCCCTGGGATGCCCAGAGGATGGGGCAAAGCCCCTCTCAGACAGTTCTGGCATCTCTGGGATGCCCAGAGGATGGGGCAAAGCCCCTCTCAGACAGTTCTGGCATCTCTGGGATGCCCAGAGGATGGGGCAAAGCCCCTCTCAGACAGTTCTGGCATCTCTGGGATGCCCAGAGGCGATGGTGATGATGTCTTTGGCAAAAGCAAGGCTGAGTCTGGCCTCAGCTGAAGGTACCTGGTACATCTGCAGTTTGAAGTACAGCTCACAGCAGCTTTTGACTCCCACACCTGACAGAATATGCCCGATATAGAGACTGGCTTGGTTAATAGAGGATGAGAAGCGCTTCTCAAGTAATCTCATCAACACCAGCCCTGCTGCTGAACAACCACGCACGGCTCAAACTCTCTGCTGCTGAGCACCACAGGGGCCTTGGGCAGCACGGGTTGATGCCAGAACTGTCTGAGAGGGGCTTTGCCCCATCCTCTGGGCATCCCAGAGACGCCAGAACTGTCTGAGAGGGGCTTTGCCCCATCCTCTGGGCATCCCAGAGATGCCAGAACTGTCTGAGAGGGGCTTTGCCCCATCCTCTGGGCATCCCAGACGCCAGAACTGTCTGAGAGGGGCTTTACCCCATCCTCTGGGCATCCCAGGGATGCCAGAACTGTCTGAGAGGGGCTTTGCCCCATTCTCTGGGCATCCCAGAGACGCCAGAACTGTCTGAGAGGGGCTTTACCCCATCCTCTGGGCACAGGTAGATGCCAGAACTGTCTGAGAGGGGCTTTGCCCCATCCTCTGGGCATCCCAGGGACGCCAGCACAGCCCGAGCTTGATTCCTCCACCTCCAGAGCACAGAGGGTTACCCAAACTGTGTCTCCTCGGCCTCTCCCGGAGGGTTTTTCTCAGGAGGTGAAATTTCCAACCTGGGTTCTCCTTTTCAAAGCCCCTTGCTGGGCTGCTGTCACCTCGCAGGGGTCTGAGGCTGCTCCCTTATCCACACAGGTGTCTTTTGGGAGGCCAAAGGACTGAGGAGTGGAAACACCCCTGGGATGGACTCATCAGAAAGAAATGTACGGCTGGCTTCAGGGACCATGGTGTGAGGGGTGACACTCGTTCTCCGGGGCTTGTCAAGAAATGTGCTCCCCCATCCGTATCCCTGTGTAGAAGAAAAGTTTCCCCTTTCAAATTTGCAAGGGCCAGAAGTTTTTGCAGGCTTTGTGGCACGAGCTGGGGAGGCCGAGGGGGCCCTTGGAGGCGTGACAAGTGAAAACGTGGAAGGGGGGAGGCCAGGGGATACCGAGCCCTGCAAATTCCGCTCCACCCCTCTGAAAGTCTCCCAGGAGCTCAGGGAAGGTGAAGGGCAATTCCTGCAAAAGCAGGAGGAGCAAGGTGTTGGGGTTTCCCCAAAGCCACACAAATGTTGAGGGCAGGAGTACGTATGTGTACACACACACCTGGCTCCCAGTGACACACCACCCGAGCCCAGCCCTTCCGAGCTTGCACATCCCCTTTGGCTTCAACCCTTTGCAGTTTTGGTTCACCTCGGACAGCAGCGGGGGTTTAAAAGCAGCCCAAGAATAATCTGCGTATATTTCAAGGAACAGATACTCCTCGGATCCCTGCCTCAGGTGAGGGAGGAGGGCAGAGGGTGGGCACCGCAGGTGCCACCCAGAGCTGGCCAGAATCACCCTCCTCATGGCGCCAGGCTGCAGCACAGACACGCGCATCACTGCCTTCTGGTTTGCACGTAAAATCCTACAAAAAGAGGCTACTGCTGGATCCCAACCCGGCAGCCAACGCATGTGTCACTAATCCAAACCCATAGTCAGATGGAAGGAGCTGGAGGGAGCGAGAACGACTATTGCTGCCAGTAACTCCTCCGTGGCGCGACACTAGGTGAGCCAAGGCAGGAACAATCCCTCTCATCTACATCTGGGCACGGAGAAAGAGAAAAATGCAATCAGCCCGTAGTGGGGTGTCATTAAAGATGTATGAGCCAGTGAAACCTGCTGTAAATCAGCCAGGCCCCGCTGAGCAGGGCTGGGGGCAGTAAACCTGACACGTCCCACACGTGTAAATGTTCGTAAGGGGAGCTGAACCCCCTTGAGTCCCGCGCTGCTGAGAAGGTGGCAGCTCCAGGAGACAGAGGGGCTCCTCCTTTTGTGAGGAGCAGCCTCCTCAGGCCTCCGCTGCCCTTCATCTCCAGCAGACCGGAGGGAAGGAGCAGCCAAGAGCAGCGAGAGGGGGAGAGCAGGGGAGGGGCTGCGGCTCTGGATGGGGCAGAGGCTGGGTCCTGAGGCTCCCCTGCTGCCCCTGAGCCGGGGCAGAACCACGGGACCTCCTGGGTGCCGGGGAAACCAACCCTGGGTGGGGAAGGTTTGGCCCGGCGAGGTGCAGCTCACCTCAGCCTGCCCCTCAGGCACTGCTGCAACAACAGCCCCTTTATTACTAATAACAGCAATACTGCTAATAACCACTCCGCGCGCCAAGCCAGAGTTAACAACCTGGGAACCTCATCACCCTGAACCATCCCCTGCACCTCCCTCAACCCCCAGCGTGGTGCTGGAGGAGCTGGAGGCACCTCTGTGCCCGAGCTGCTTTTATCAGGGCCGCTCTCTCGTGGGCATCGCCCCGGCCACGTTTGTCCCCAGGTGCCTGTAAACTGCCAGAGAAATGAAGGCAGAAGGTGACTCCCTGGCTGGAGCTGCCTCACTGCCCAGGCAGCTGCTGATAAAGATGTCACCATCTTTCCTCCGCTGTAAAGCCCGTAAAAGCCTCCAGATATGGAGCAAGGCTGAGCTGGGAGCCCTGCAAGGGTAGCTGTGCCCGGAGAGCCACCTTCTGAGGAGGTGACAGGGCAGCCCCTTGGGGCCTCGGCCCCTTGGGGTTTGCTGTCCGAGCACAGAGCTTGCTGCCCCAGCACATCTCCTGTCCCCCAGACTCAGAGCTGTCCCCACACGGGTCCTGCAAGGTCCGTGATGTGCCAGGAGAGGGGTCCCTGCACGGCCAGCAACGGGGGTAGCCAAGAGACCCGCAGAGAGGGCCAGGGGCTCCCTTTTCCGTTCAGTATTTCTACACGGGGGTGAAAAGAATTCAAAAGACGACAATTGTGCAGAGGGGTCACCCTAATTCCGTGGGTCACGCGCTGCTGTGCCAGAGCTGTCCCAGCGTGGCAGGCACTTGGGCTCAGCAGAGGAGAACCAGCCCTTCCTCTGCCTCACCAGCTCAGCCACAGACCCCACAACCCACCACAGCCCCAGCCCAGCCCCTTCTTACACGCCTGAGTTCTCAGACGACAGGGGCTTGGCTGCACCCTGGGTGAAACCGATGGGAGTCCCTCCTCATCTTCACCTCGCCGAGGGATAGCATCCTCCTCCTCCTCCTCCTCCGAGCACCAACAGCCAGCCCGGGAGTGAGCTGGGGCCCAGCCAAGCCCTGACCAGCCACGGATGCTGCATGGGGCCGTGGTGAGGAGCAGCATCCAGCGGCTGCCAGACAGGGGCCACGCAGCTGGGAACCGTGCAAAATATGGAGCAGAGCAGGGTGCATGTGACCAGACCCTCTGTGGGGGAAAATCCCCAGGGCTGCGTGAAATTAAATAGGATTAGGGCTCGCACTAAGCTGCAGCCAGTGTGACCATACAAGGGTATTAGTCTGAGGATATTTAGGGGCTCAGCTCTGCAGTGATCAGCTGCCTGAGCCCAGCCAGGGGGAAACACCCCAGAGCAGGTTATTTACACTGCCCCCGTGAAGCACACTGAGCACAGCTCAAGGCATTGCTCCCTTTGGGGTCAGTGATGGGGGCTGTGACCGGGCTGAGCTCCCCTGAAGCTGTGGGTGACGCTCCACCAGCCTCACGGGGACACCACCCGAGCCCTCACCCCTGCTCCTCACGCCCAAGAGGCACAACCGATGGCCAGAGAACAGGACATGGGACCCAAGCCTGGCCCACGCCACCTCCAGCCAGGCTGAGGACGGAGGAGCTCGGTGGGACAGCACTGACACTTTGATGGTTCCCTCAGAAAGCAGCAGACAGACAACTCCCCTCACACCTGTCCCTGCACACACACACACACACGTGTATAATATGCCTACGTGCTCAGCTGGAGGACATTGGGAGCTGCCCTGAACATAAATCCTTGGAGTGCCCCATTCAGAGCAGAAAAAGGGTCTGAGCCACAGCCCAAAGTCAGGAATTTCCCCACTGATGTCAGCGAAACAAAGATTTTCCTACCCTGTGTTAGACGTGGTGTCGCTTCAGTGCATGGAGGACACAGGCTCTTTCTTCTATTAGTTTTTTTGCCATATTTTGTGTTAAACACAAAAAACCCCCTAACGCTACATCTCCAGTGATCTTAGATAGATAGATCTTTAGTTATCTTAGAATTTCTACCCCAAATAAAACTGATCATCAGCTTCCTTGAGAAGGACTCAGCCCAACAGGGGACTAAACGAAAACGACACTTTTCCCATTATCATTCTGTTCTTACAGCATTCCCACCTGTGGATTTTTCAAGCTTCAATTACACATTGTGTGGTCAGCACTGTTAAGATAAAGCAATAGGTTCAGCACCTCCCCATCCCATCCCATGGGCTAGTGGTGCCCTGGCAGGGCTGGGGGATGATGGAGCTGATGATCTGAAAGGTCTCCTCTGGCCACAACAATCCTGCGATCCTGTGGTTTGCTGGTGACCCCAATTAGATATCTGGGAAACTCCTTAGGACGCCCCAGCTGATGTTTCCCTGGCCCGGGCAACCACCCAGCCAGCCTTTTAAACCCAAGGGGTCAAAGCAATACAGCCAGGAGCTGGAGCCTCACCAGGCTTCCTCAGACAGCCTCTCCCAGAGCCACCAGGAACACTCTTTGTGCCTCCCCGAGCTCCCAGGATGCTTTCCAGGAGGATGCTCTGGGATCCAACCGAAATCAAGGTGTGCCTGGGCAGGTTCCTCAGCCCACCCTGGAGCCACCGGAGCTGCCAGCGGCTCCCGAGCCAAGGCCAGGGCTCTGCTCCAGAGCACACGGGCTCTGCCTGCTCTTGCCTTCCTCTTTCTGCCCGACTCCAGGGGAAATTCCAGCCTAGGGAGCTGGAGACACTTTGCGATCACGCCTGCCACGCCAATGTCAGGCGGGCAGATGCTGAAGCACACTTCATTCAAGAGGAGGGCCAAGGAGCTGCGTGAAAACCCGTCGGATGCCCGCCAGTGTGTTCTTCAAGCAGAGATGTTCTCTGGAGGCCTCGTCCTGCCTCGCACCAAGTAAATCCTGATGCTGTCACGACAGGGGCACCAGGCAGGGCTGCTTCCAGAGCTGTGCGGAGGGACCACGGGCAGCAGCATCCAGGGAGCCCAGGCACTGCAAGGTGCTCGTGGGGTCCTCAAACCACTGCAAGGGGGCCAAGGGCAAGCAACCAGCGCTGAGAAAAAGGGGCTTCTCAAGGGCCAGCACCTATTAAGTGCACCGAATCCAGGGGTAACTCCAGCTGGTGCTCAGCACTGAGGTTCATTATGCTCTAGCAATTACTTTATGTGGGGAAAGGCAGCTCCCGTTTCACCCAGCCAAGCAGAGAGCACTCTGTCTACGTGCCTGGGAACCTAAAGAGCAGCAGAGCAGCCCCTTTACACTAATAAAATGTTATCTCTCCGTATCGTATATATATATAATGATATTGTAAATAGATTTTATATACAATATCATTTGCAGCGCTGTCACCTGCCCAACCAGGAACAGGGCAGGGGATCACCGCGCCCCTCTTTGTCATTGCTTTTACACAGCAAGCCTGTTGCCAATGAGCATCTGTGTATCTTGGCTTCCTTTCTTTATTTTTAGGAGTATTTTGAAGCCTGCAGGTGGTCACTGTACCCAGGTAGATGGGGGTGCCAGGGAGGATCTGCCAGCGCTTTTACCTTTACCAGCCCTGTGCCGTCTTTGCCAAGGGGGCAGGACACACACAGTTCAAACCCAGATGCCAATACATCGACTCACGGCAAGCCTTGAGGTGGAAGGGAAAAAAAAACCCAGGCTGGCAATCACATTGTTATAGACACAGCTTAAAGGCTAAACCCATCCTCCTTCTACAGCCCCTCCTGGCCTTTATCTGGGTGTCAGATCAATAACAATGAGATATTGGCAGATGTGAACAAACCAAGTTACTCCCAGCCTCTGGGCAGTGTCTGTGCCGTCCAAAAAGTCGGGTTAAAACGAGAAGAGCTCTGAGAAGTCCCCTCGACAGGAGTGTCAGGACCAGCCCCCCAGTATAATGTAGTTGCTTACTTCAGCTGTGGACACGCCACCACAAACCTTCTCGGGGGAAAATGAATCCTGGAGACACTAAACCAATCAGTTAGCAGGCACGGAGCTTGCTTCTAATGCCCTTACACCCTGGGAATCCATCTGGAGTTACGGGGAGGGATGCTTCAGATCGCCGGGTGCGCCACCCACAGCTCTGCAGGGATCCCTCTGCCCAGCCCCACTGCAAAGGCACCTGCGGGACACGGTCCCTGCAAGCACCGCTTGGGTGTGGGGGAGAGAACAGGACCCACCTCCCTGCCCCAGCCCCCTCTGCCTTCCCCGGGGGTGCACCCATCACTCAGGTCAGCAGCCGGAGCTCCACGGAGCTCTGGAACCCATCCATAAATCACCATTTCTCCGGCTCAAACCTCCTTTTCTGCGCGAGGTGAACTCTGGGAGTTCCCAGTTCTACACCCAGGACCAACGTTGTGTCTGACTTAAAGGGCCCGTTAAACTCCCTTCCAATCCCTGACATTCTGTGATTCTGTAAACACCCAGCAGAGCAGAACCCACCAGCAGGGACCTACAGGCACGATGCTTATCCTGCAGAACCACACAGAGAAACCACCGAACCAAACCCCTGATCCAAACCTCCTTCTTGTGCAACGAGACCCCGGGTTTTTGGGGGTGCACACAACACAATTCCCCACAGGGACTCCGGCAGAGCTCAGGCTGAAAGGGTTTCAAAGGTGGTGCCAGCTGCAAGGCCTCGGAAATGACTTTTTCTACCACAAAGCAGAGTTTCAGGGGGCTGTCTCCTCTATCGGGACCAGCAAACCCCAGCACACCGGCTTCTCCCCCAGTAAAACCACTCAAACCCCTCCCCGTTCCAGCAGGGACACGGCTCAAGGACACACTGACACAGCAGAAACACAAAACCCCATCAGAAACCACAGCAAATGGGGGTATTTACAAAACAACGAATTCTTCTCAGGCAGAGTCTATCAACAACGTGCTGTTGGCTCCAGAACAGAGACATAAATACCAACACCTCCGTGCCACCAAGTGCATCTTTTACCTGTTGTGAAGCCCCAGTTTCCCTCCTCAAACGCTCCAGATGAGCTAACGACACGTGCTTGCACACAGAATTAAAAGCTGGAAGTTTCAGGTAAACGACTCAGCAGTTTTAACATTTTGGGGGGGGGGGTTAAACAGGTGACACTAAACCCAAAATCAAGGCAGTTATTAGAAGCGCAATCTTGCCGAGTCTATGAAGCACAAGTTGTGCCGAAAGGGCAACTCAAACCCACCGCGGAGGAGCCTCAGCTGAGAGCAGGAGGGAGGACAAAGCAGCAGCCCCACGCTCCCCAACCCCATTAGAATAGTTAATTGCCCCCATTTGCAGCGGTTCCATAATCTGCCACTATGGCAGCTGCAGGGAGGGGAGGACCGGGGGAAGTCTTGGCAGGGAAGTCACAGGATCCCTGCTGAAGGCTTATTAAGAGTATTTAATCCCTCTCCCTGCTGGCCCTGGGTTGTCCCCCATTGTCCACTGACCTAGCTGGGACACCTCAGGCGATGGGAATGTCTTCAGCTCCCCTCGGGGATTACTTCGTGTCTAAGGGATTCCACCGGCAGAGCAGCTTTTGGATGCCCTGCCTGCATTACTTTATTTGCCCAGGAAAGGCTCCTGCCTCCTCTTTCTCTTCTAAAGGCAGGAGATCCACCGCACGTCCACCTCTAGCCCACGCCCAGGACTGAACTCCAGCTCTGTCACACAACGCCCCCTCCCCAGCACAGACGGAGCAGAGGAGCCCCAGGGCTTGAAACGAAGCCTGATTCGCTGAAAACAGCCAAACTGACACCAATATAAAGTAGATAAAAGCACCACACTCACCCCAGGGGACATCCAGCAGTGACGATAAAGGCGAAGGTGGATCCTCAGGAGCACAAAGAGCAGCAGGGCCAGGAGGAGCTGGAGCAAAAAGGGCCCCTCTCCCCCAACCTGCCCTTCTATAGCGGGCGTGGTGTTAACGAGGTATCGGATGCACCTGCAGCCAATTAGTTCCAGCTGCCCTGACTCAGCCGCTGATGGCTGCAGAGCCGGCCCAGGGCTCAGGGACACCCGTGGGCACCAGAGCTGCCCTCCCTGCGCTGCTCTTACACCCGTGGGCAGAGTTCGGGTGAGGGTTCCCCCCAGACACGACACCAGCCCATGTTCCCCATCCCCACGGACACACTTTGTCCTCCCGCGGCCGCGGGGCCGCCGCCCGTGGCTCCCACACGGAGCCCCCCGGCCAGCTCCTTGTCACCAGCCTCTCCTGGGGGTCACGCTCACCTCCCACCCCTGGTTTTCTTGCTGGAACCAGCTCGGCCAAGCCAGTCCCAGCGGGGAGGTGCTCTCACCCAGCCCCTTCTGGCTGGCGCGGCCTGAACCACCCCCAGCCCCATCGCCCCAGGCCGAGGGGAGGGGGGTGACCCCCCGTGAGCTGCTGGAGGCCCTGGGTGCAGCACGAAACGCAAATGGAAACACCCACATTTGCCTCCCTGCACCTGATGTCCTGCGGAAAGCGGTGACAGGAGACGCCTCCAGCCTGCAGGAGACAGGCTGGGCTCTCCCAGGCTGCTCCTGGTTAAACCAGGCCTAGCTGAGCTCGGCACAAGCGCCACCACGGCCGTGGCACGCCCACCGTTTGCCGCCTCGCTTGCTTTGATAAGACTGCCCAGAGTAAAACGCACTCTGGGGAAAAAAGCCCCGGTTTTGGCTGGCCATAGCTCTGAGAAGGACTCACGCAGGGTTGGCTGTGTGCTCCCAGGGGCCGTGGCTGCAGGCGCTGCCCCTTCCAGCCCAGCCTGACCCAGCAAGGGGAGGGACAAAGTCCAGGGATCATGGAACCACAGCCTGGTTTGGGCTGAAGGGACCTTTAAGGCTCCACTGCACTGAGCAGGGACATGTGCAGCCAGAGCCGGCCAACCCCATCTGCAACGTTCCAGGGATGGGGCAACCCTGGCCAGGCTCTCACCCCCCTCGGGCAGCAGCCAGTCCCTTCTGTAGAGAAATTAAACTCTGTTTGCTTCTTTCCCTCCTTCCTAAACGCTCCAGGTGCCCCCAGCAGAGCCAGCAGCCACCTCGGTGGCAGGAACCGCTGGGAATTAGGCAGCAGCACTTCTTTAACCCACCCAACACCACAATTTCCTCCTCTAAAGCACAACCCCCATCACAAAGCCAAACATTTAGGGCTCTACAAGTGCCTGAGGAGGGGGTGATAAGCGTGTTGGGTTTTTCCTAGGCCTGTTCTACGTGATGATGCTTTGCCAGCATCTCCCTGTCAGTTCCCAGCGTGACAGATCCAGGTCCCCAGCAGCTCCTGCTCTGTCTGCACAGCTCCTGGGGTGGCTTTGCCAGAGGGGAGAGCTGGTGTTGGCTGAGCTTTCGTGGCTTTGGGCGGTGGTGTGAGCTCCTGCTGGGGGTGCTCTGGGGATGGTGGGGCCGGGGGTGTGCTCCCTGCATCCCCTTTTAATTAGTGCATCCATCAACGCTTGAGAAATGCAGCTCAGCAGAGGCTGCTGCACTCACCACCATCCCCAGCACTGCTGCTCCCATGCTGCTCCTGAGTGAGGACCTCCCCACGTGTGGTGGCACCTCTGGGGTTTCATCTCTTCTTCTTGCCCTGCTTGGCAGCTCCGAGCCTCCAGCTCCGTGTTTGATTCAGTCTCTCCTGGCTCTGCCAAAGAGATTTGGGGATTTATTGCCACCTAAGCTTAACCAGGAATTCTTTCTATAAAAACAAACAAGCAGACAAATGTTTTAGTAAATTCAGACGCTTCTGGAGTGTCCTTAATTTGCCCCCGATGCCCTTTTCCCCACATGTCACACCCGCTGCTCCCCCAGGACCCTGGATGCTGCTCATACCTGAGGTGTCTGTAGCCAGACCCGGGGTCCAGCAGCTGTTTCCAGCCTCGGATGGTTCCTGCTCCTGGTCCCTGTGTGGCAGCTCCTCCCGGTGCTGCGCGACCTCCCTGCTCACGTCCAGCGTCCTGTCTCCATTACTGCCACACCAGGGACGCTTGGCAACGCTCATGAAACGTGTATGTTGTGCCCTCTACAAACAAAAAGGAGATAGAATACTCCTAAATGCAAACGTCGATACATATTTCATTGAAATTCCCCTAAAAAGCGCAAACTGAAGTTCAGCCGAGCCAGTGAGATGTGCTCCTAGCAATAAAGATATTCCCCGAGGAAGCAGCAGCAAAGAAAACCTTCAAGCACTGCCCTGGGAGTGCCCCCCCAAGCTCTCCCTCCTCAGGAGGGATCATTTTACCTTCCCTAGCCGTGGCAGGACGAGCTGTGCTAATTCCACCCCAGGAGAAATCCACCTCTGGTCACCCTGCAATGTTTGCTAATAACTTAATGAACTAACAAGCTTAGGCTCTGAGGCGCTTAGTGCTGCCAGTCCCTCCTCACCCAGATCTGGCTGCACTCAATTGGCTTTGTCAGAGAGCTGCTCCTCTCCTGCCGCCCCGGGGCGCGACACCACCTCAGCCATGGCCAAGCCTGGGGAGACCATGGACATCTCAGTGGTGGGATGTCCCTCGCTAAGCACATCTGGATCATCACGAGCCAAAGTGCCACGAGATATGGAGGGAGAAATCTTTCCACCTCTGTAAAGGCTTCTCAGTAGGAAACGAAGCAAAGGCTGAAGCTTCTCCAGGCAGAGGTGGTGGCACAGGAGGTCGCCGTCCTACCGAGCTGTCCTCACCGGGCAGGACACCTCCCTTCCAGAATCAGGGATACCTGGGGAGAAAAGCTGGGATCACTTTGTCACCCTCCCTGCTGCCCCTGCCAAGTGTGGTGCTGCTCCTAAGGCGGGCAGCCGCTCAAAGAGAGCGGAGCAGGGACAACTCCCTCTGCACCCCGTGAACCACTTCCTAGAGGAGCCACAGCCCTCCCCTGCAGCCTGAGGGACGCCTCCCATCAGCCCACCACAGCCCAGCTCCTGCTTCCCCAACAGCCACCTCAGCTGGGCTCAGGCACCCGGCTGGGAAGGAGCAAAAACTAACCTAAGCAGACAGGAACGGGAGTCTGCACAGAAAGGGGGTGGGAAGGGAGCTCTGGAGATGCTCTGGTGCAGCCCCCCTGCTCCAGCAGCTCCCCCAGAGCAGGGGGACCAGCAGCCTCTCCAGCCACCTTTGGGATCTCTCCACACAAGGAGACCCCACAACCTCTCTGGGCAGCCCGGGCCAGGCTCCAACACCCTCACCCCAAACAACCACCTCCTCCTGGGTTCCACTTGGTGCCCGCTGCCCCTTGTCCTGTCCCTGGGCACCCCTGACCAGAGTCTGGCCCCAGCCTCCTGCCCCCACCCTTTAGCTCTTGAGCAGCAGTGACCAGATCCCCCCTGGGGCCTCTCTTCTGCAGCTCAGCAGCCTGTCCTAAGCATGTTCAACTTCTTTTAACCCTGTTTAGCACCTAGAAACGGGCCACAGCTTTCCCTGGGTGGCTGGTGCCAACCCAGGGGTCGCTCAGCACACCGGGAGCAGCCCCTGGCTGCAGAGAAGGACCCCGAAGCCGGGGTAGACGGCACCTGAGTGGGACACCAACCTGCAGCACCTTGAGTGACCCCTCAGGGTGTGACCCACCCGCCCAGAGCAGGCCTGCAGGGAAGGTCCCACCCGGGATTCCCTCCCGGGGTGACCTCGGTGGGGGTGCCCAGCCCCGGGAGTCCTGCTCCGACCCCAAACCGCACGTGGGTCACTGGAGCTGCTGCTCCTCCGGGCTCCTGGTGTCTCACCCCCGCCCAAGCACAAAGATTTTCCAGCAGGGTGTTGAGCTGTGGCTGACTCAATGGGGTGTCTGTCAGGGGCTGGCTGGGGAAGAACAAATAAACAAACCAGGCCAGATTAAAAAGGCAGAAACATTTAATTTCCCCCACAATGAGGAGGAATCCCTCCAAACCTCCCCCAGGGCTCCCTCTGCTCCCCTCCCCACCCCACCCCTTCTCCTCCCTTAATCAGCAGCATTTTAAGCTCATTTTCAGCTGGGCAATTAATAGCGACCAGCTCACATCACCGGGGTGGGGTTTTTTTTGGTTGTTTATGGGTTTAAGGGAATTTCCTTAAGGAACATTTAACGACTGGGTGCTGGAACTGGCCCAGTTTGGTCCACAAACATCCCTAGGAGGGACCACCCCCATTGCTGCTGCATCTCAGAGGCTTCCTCCAGACCCCTGGGAAATGCTGAGGAAGGGGCAGGGTGGGGGGGGTGATGGGTTTGTTTAGTCTAAGTCAAAATTTGGACGATTAAAACAAGTTTATTTTAGGAAAATGATTTATTTTTGTTGCCCGATCGCCTCCGTGGCACCTGCGGGGAAACGTTTGGGTAAAGTGCAAATCTCCTCACAAACATCAGCTGCGGTTGGTGTTGCTTGGGGCAGCTTTAGAGGAAATAAACCCACAACTTTCCCCAGGTAAATCGCAGGTATTTCGCTCCTGGGGGGCCAGAGCAGCGACGGGGATGGAGGTTGTACTAGAGAAACCAGAATAAGATTCATCAGCAGAGCCACCACAGGCAGCCTCCGCTCGTTACTCCTAATTAATAGCCCTCTATAGGCAGAGGCATTAAAAATCTCTCCCCTCTGCCCCACTGTTCAGGGCAGGGATGGGCCAGTAAATGTGAGACCTGAGGAGTTTGTCCCCCGTGGAGATCAAAGTTCCAACAGTCACTCACCCACTGGAAACTTGTGCCCCCCCCCCCCGGCCTATGGGCAGAGCAGTTACTGGGAGCACTGGGCAGCATCTCCCGCAGGCAGGTTGGGCTTTCACAGCAGCAAAATTAATTAATGCTGCCCAGAAACGAGGCAGAAAAACCTTCCCCGTGCTGGGGACCAAGAGACTCCAGCAAACACACAAAGCCGAGAAATGTCCCCAGCTCCCCCAGACTCGTTTTTCCCCCGGCACCTTGGGAGGGAGGCTCCAGCTCCAGCTCCTTCCCGATTTATAGGGCTGGGGAGGGATCCCTGTCCCTCGGCAGGCAGAACCTTTCTGGGGAACTCTTATTCACATCTGCAACTCGCACGTGGTGTTTGCTCCTGACACCGCCTGCACTGTCGGTGCCACCTTTGCCTGACTCGCCACCACCATCAGTGCTCCTCAGAGCCCCTAAGTTTGGGGAGAGCTCAGAGAAGGATGCTGGAGAAGCTCAGGATATCTCCAGCATGAGCTGCCAGCCCCCTGCTGAGGGTTTGATCCCTTCTACGCGTCCAGCAGGGCTCACAGAAAGCACCCGAGCCCCCCTTCGCCTTCCTCGTCTCTCCTCCTCCCCGAGAACTGCTCCAAACCTCCCTCACTTCCCAAGCTGAGGGACAGACGTGGTGTGAAAGCCTTTGTCAGATGTATTTATGTGATTTCTGCCAATAAACACAACCTCGCGGGGATTAAAGCACAATAAAGCACCCTCCATATGTGCCGAGCAGCTGCCCCTGCTCCGGGAGCCTCCCCTTCTGATGGAGGCACTTTCATCTCTCATTTTATGTGGGGATTTCTGGCCAGGAGTTAATCAGATAATTGTGAGGGGTTTACATGGATTTCAGCCCGTGCCAAGGGGCCACCCCACACTGCTGGGTGGAAACAGCTCCTGCAGCTTGGTTCTTATCCCCACCTTCCCGTTGAGAGGCTGCTGAGCAGCAGCAAATCCCCCGTTCCGATGGGGGTGACACGAGCAGAGCCCCTTCTCTGCCACTGCTGCCTCCAGCACAGCCCTGGCAGCCCCATCAAGCCCTTCCCAGCCCCGCACCAGGTCACCCCATGACCCTGCAACCCATCTCTGGGCTTGGCAGGTGGCCACCTCGCTGCCAAACCCCTCTCGCCTCCCTTCAGCCCTGGAAAAAACGCTGCTGAGGAGCTGCAGGGGTTTCCATCTCCACCCCAACCAGCCCCGAGCCCTCCTCTATTTCAGGGGCTGTCAAACACCCCCCAGCACTTGGCTCTTCTGGGGTTTCAGGAGAGAGAGAGACCTGGAAGAGCTGGGGAAGGACGGGGTGGAACAGCCCCTCCAGCCCCTTCCAAAGCTGGGGAAGGATGGGGTGGAACAGCCCCTCCAGAGCTGGGGAAGGACGGGGTGGAACAGCCCCTCCAGAGCTGGGGAGAGCTGCCACAAGGGATGCCAGATATCCCAACACGCTCTGTCCTCTCCTGCTGCTAAAGGACAGGCGGGGTTCTCTCTTCCCCCCCATAAATCATCTCACAAAGCCATTCTCAAGCTCAATTTTCCAGCCCCAGCCTGGCCATCCTCTAACACTCACCCTGCCAAACAATCCCCTGCAAGGGCTGGATTTATGTGCTGCTAAAGGAGCCCACGAGCAGGGTTAGCAAATAAAAATCCCTGCTCGGTTATTTGTCACCAGGGCTTTTTTTTTTCCCCCCTTTTCTTTCTTCACAGAAACTCCTCACAAGCACTAAACTATTTCTTACTAATTGATGCCTATGCTGGGGGCAACCTGCTGAGCGTGGCAGGGCAGGATTGTGCTATGGACACGAGTTTAAACTGCATTTTAACAGCATTTCAAGGGTACTTTACAGCCTCCTGAGGAGGGATGGAAGGTCTGGGCCAGGCTCCCCAGGTTGCTGCTCAGCTCCTCAGCCATAAAATGGGCTCGAGGATTAAAGAGTTTTAGTCATTTGTAACTTTCAGCTGTATTTGACAGGGAAAAAGACAGGTGGAAGTGCTGGTTTAGGGGAGGGGGTTCAGGGTATGCAGCTAGAGCATAAAAAAAGACAAAACTCTTTATAAGGTTTGAAATAAGTTTGGGGTTGCACTAATTTGTGCTGGGAATACGACCTGTTACCTCCTGGCCACGCTCCTCTGGGTCCGTCCTGCAGGTTACAGGCAGGACACAGCAGGATTCATAAATAAGATTAACTGATTTTATGGCCTCACCTTGTCACCCTCCCACAGAAATGTCACCCAGCAGAGGTCAGCTGCAGGTGGCCCCGTTTCCAGCCTGGGTACCAGGAGGCTTCTTATGGTTAGACCTGTAATGATATTGAAAAACCACTCCAGGGAAAAACGACCATAAGCAGGCAGACTTCACCCTTTTGGGGGTTTTTTTTCCAGCCTTGATGATTTTTCTCCCTTTGCCTGGCTATGGATAGGGTCGGCTGCCCCCAGACCCACCTGGGATTTAATCCCAGACACACTTTGTGGCTACCCAAGCCCTGCCCCAAACCAGAGCTGCTTTGGTCCAGCTGAGAATACAACCAAACGTCAGAACTTTGCGCTGAGGGACAGAAAGGGGGCAGTTGTGCTCTCACTCTGGTAGATTTTTAGGGGTTTCCATACTTGAGAACAACTGCAGGCTGAATAAAAGGCACAATAAACTGATAACACTCGATATAATTGATACAGTCCCTTACACCAAGGAACTATCCACGAAGAGTGTGTGTTCTTTGCCCCCTCCCCAAGGTATTTCCCCTCCTGCCTGTGGCACGGTTTTGATTCAGCCCTAAAGAGAAGCACGTCCAGGATTCAGGGTGTTTGGAAGCCTTGCCCAGGCAGCTCCCCCCCTGCAGAGGCTCCTGGCTGACCCCAAGCTCCACGTTGGATCCCTGCTGGTCCCCCGGAGCCGAGCCAGGTGGACTCTCCCCATCCCCAGAGCCCCTCTGCAGCCCTGCCACCTCCTCCTGCTGCTCCCAGGGACCTGGCAGAGGGTGGGGAGGACCAGCTGAAGGTCCTTGGCCGGGCTGTGGAGGGTGTCCAGCTCTCCTCTGCTGCAGGGACCTCGTCCCTGCCACTCTGGGGGAGAAAACTGCCAGTGCTGCCCTTAGAAACGTGCTGGGCTGGGATCTTCTGGGGAAGGGGGGGGAGGTGAGAGTGGCTGGGTGGGCCCAGCAGGCACTAGGGTGAAGGAAAACCTGCTTAGTGCTCTAGAAAAACTCACGTTCACTCCCCAAGGAACCTCCTTCCACGGAGGAAGGGGAAGAAGATGCAAAACTGGTGAAAGCAACGACACTTCTACAGGGGACACCATCCAGCGCTGGGGCTGGGCACTGCCAGGTGCCATCAGGGTAAAAACTGGGGAGAACTCGAAGGAGAAGAAGGGATCAAAGAGTTCCTGACCCAAATGCAAAAGAGTGGGGGAAAGCAGAGCCTGGTGTCCACAGGGGGGGTTTTACAGCTGTTGTTTGGGAGCTCTCTGCCCACCACAAGCCCCTTTCGAGGTTGCACTCGGAAGGAAGGGTCTTGCTGCATGGGCCACTTGGGCTGCACCTCCCAGGAAGAGTCATATCAAGCTTCATGACTCAGGAAATGCTTCTGATTCTCATCTTAATTGATTTTTTTCTGGAAGCTGCTCACCCCACCTCTGCCCCGTGCTGGGAGAGGGATGGGCACTTATATGGGAAGAGTTTTGCTGCTGGCTCTTCTGCCCGGCTCCTACCTCACCCCAGCAAGTCTGAGGTCTCTTAAAAGTACCTGATTTGGGTTTTTCCCCCAGTCTTTCTCTGCCTTTGCCCCCAGCTGGTTCTGGATCCCTCCTCCTTCCCTACCACGGCCCCCAGGAGCCACTCGTGGCACTGAAGGACTAACACTGAATTAAACAGCGTTTGGTCTCTGCTCCAGCCCACATTTCACAAACAAAACCTTTCCTGCTCTCCTCCCAACCAGCAACTTCTCCTGCGAGCTCAGAATGTCCAAGGAAAACAACTTGAATGTCTCTCTAATCACCTGGGCTGGGGGGGTTTAACTGTTGCTCCTTGCCCAAGTCCAAAGAGGACACTGGAACTGTCCCGGGGTCTCTACAGACCAGCAGGGTGAAGGAAAATGCCATTTCCTCAGCTCTCAATTCAGGCGAGGAACAGCAGAGGGAGGGGGGTGATAAAGAGGAGCAGGAATTGTGTGTGTGCACAACTCCAGCAACTGCAGAGTCACCCGAGCACCAGCTAGTCAGTCACAGATAAATTAAACTATCCCCCCGAATCACCCACACTTCAAATGAAAGGCAGACTGTGAATTCTTATTTTTTCACTTGCAGGCTACAACTAATTGCATAATAATGATATTATTGATATCAATAATAATACCACCACCACCAATATCAACAACTATAATAATAATAACCACCTCTGTTATTAATAATAACGGCCTCTGTCTAGCACTAAGAACTACACTTATCATCTGAAAACTAGTGCCCGAACCTTAGGAAGGTCTCTGTGAAGTTAGAGCATAAAAGATGAAAGAATATTTCCGATCTGAACAGAAAATGTTGGGATAACAGGGGTGTGCAGTGGTGCTGGTCAAGGTGCCTCTCAGCCAGATGCAGGAGTGGGGAGAACCAAGGGAAGGGAGGCTGAGGGAACAAGCCCTGAGCTGTCTCTGCAGCTCTATCCCTTCCTGCCTCACATGAATTAATGAAAAATACAATAACCCCCCGTCCCTCCTGGGCAACACGCTCGGGACAACCAAGCAGCCCCCGCAACCCACCCCCTGCAGGGGAAGGACTTTGGGGCCGACTCAGAACCAGCCCAGCAATCTGAGAGATTCCCAGAGAGATTTATTCGTGTCCTGCGGCACCAAACACACACAGACCCTCACGGTGCAGGGTTTAGGGAAGCTGTTCTGAAATACCTCCTGCCTCATCCCGTGAAACCTGCAGCTCCTCAGCCCTGGAATGGCCACAGAACCACGTCTGGATGGGTGTGAGAGCATCCTTCCCTCGGGGGGAATGGTCAACTTACCTGCTGCTTATACAGAAATTAATTGCCATTCCCTCTTTTGGTTGTTGGGGTTTTTTTGCTGGCTGCGGCCAACAGCTGTGATTAGGGAGAGAAGGAAGATTTAAGGCATTATGCAGAGGGAGGAATCCAGGGTTAAAGCAGGAAAGGCTTTTAAGGGTTGTAGAGCAAGAAAAGGAAAAGGAGAAAGAGGAAAAGGAAAAGGAAAAAGGAAAAAGGAAAAGAAGAAAAGGAAAAGGAGAAAAGGAAAAAAAAGGTAAAAGGAAAAGGAGAAAAGGAAAAGGAGAAAAGGAAAAAGGAGAAAAGGAAAAAAAGGTAAAAGGAAAAGGAGAAAAGGAAAAAAAGGTAAAAGGAAAAGGAGAAAAGGAAAAGGAGAAAAGGAAAAAGGAGAAAAGGAAAAAGGAGAAAAGGAAAAAGGAGAAAAGGAAAAAAGGAAAAAAGGAAAAGGAGAAAAGGAAAAGGAGAAAAGGAAAAAAGAAAAAAGGAAAGAAAAAAAGGAGAAAAGGAAAAAAAAGGAAAAAAGGAAAAGGAGAAAAGGAAAAAAGAAAAAAGGAAAAAGCACACAAGGAAAAGAAAGTTGCCTTTACCACGACCCAGCTCTCCAAAGAACTTCTAAAGAACTTCCAGTAAAAGGCATCAAGATCCCCCAGGCTTTCTAAACCCCAGTTTGTGTTGGTGGCAGCGACTGGCACCCGAGGGCGCTGGGCTCTGACACCTTCATATCCACACTGGGGAAGGTGAAGACGGCCAAATGTCCTAAAAAAACCCAAATCCCTGCTGGGGGGATCGCTGCCGGCTAAGGGACCGGAGTCCAGGTGTCATCTTGGACCACATACCCCATGTGCTTTGGAGAACAGCCCTGGGAGAGAACCACGGAACTTGTGGGGTTGGGGGTCGTGCAGCGCGGGGACACCAGGGACACTCCTCTGGGACACACCAAGAGGCCACCAGGACCCACCTGTCCCTACAGCTCCGAGGCTCCCGGGAGAAGCAGCAGATCTCCCCAGCTAACCGAAATATAACTAAGTTAAATACCCAAAAAGAGGCCTGGGAAGGTTTGGGGCTCGTTACGGGGGAATGTTCCCACCTGCACCATTAAAGATGCCGCTTTGCTCCTGGCTCCTGCCACCTTCCA
Organism: Brachypteracias leptosomus; assembly: GCA_013401335.1. Lineage (NCBI taxonomy): Eukaryota > Metazoa > Chordata > Aves > Coraciiformes > Brachypteraciidae > Brachypteracias > Brachypteracias leptosomus. The sequence continues at coordinate 27,371 of VYZX01006589.1, forward strand.
AGCCCAGCTCTTCACCCCCTCCTCAGTGATGCCCTTTTGGAGTGGAACTGACTGAAACCCGGGTCTAACAGCAGCTCCTCGGCCCCAACAGCCTGTGGAAAACTCCACAAATGTGAAATCCATCCCACCCAAACGCCTTTGAGGGGATCCTGCTGAAGGTTCTGGGGTTTCTGCGCTGGTTTCTGAGGAATCCGCGTGTAAGAGGAAACAAATCTGATCCCCCTCTGGCCGGGGGGGGTTTCCTGGGGCTTCCCTGGCTCTGCCTCACCACGAGCTGATGATGCTGCAAATTCTGGGCTGTGGTGGGCACAATAATCCACTTAAATGAGTCAAATATGCCCCGAGTCAGCACAGAGGGGGAGCAGGGACCTGCTCAGGGTTTAACTTTCAGAACTCGGTCCTTCTTAAAGTGCCCTGAACTTTTTTTTCCTGGGGAGAACTGGTAATATTCCAGCTGTAAGAAAACATCACATTTTTCTCCTCGGTTTCTGGAAGGTTTTCAGCTCTTGCTGCAGTTATCAAAGGCAGATTTTTGTGGAAAAAAAAAAGGGTTTTCTTCGTTCTCTTTTGCTGGGAACGTGTCCTCGGAGGGAACAGGAGGGACCCTCCTCACGGCACCAGGAGCTGCAACACACCCAGAGGGCTCTCCTGGGGGTTCTGTCTGGTACCACGACAATATCCCAAGTGCTGGGAGTCATTTGACTGTAGGGAAAATGAGAAAGAAATCCCCGTGGCTCCGTTGAGACGCTTGACAGAAAAATGCTGGCCTGCCCCAACTGTACTCATCATTTTTCTTTTCACTTCTAAGTCTTAATAAAAGCCAATAAGACTCGTCTTGTTTAAATGTAATAATAAAAGAAAGAGTAAAATTCCATTTCCAATAGGTGCGTTGCATGTTCCCATCCGATCCATCGGGAGGAAACGACTCCAAGCCCCAAAGTTCCCCGAAGTGTGAAGAGCTTCTAAGAAATGTGCTGAACAAGCAGTGCTGGGAATGAAGTTCCCAAAACTCCTCCTCCACTTGCTCCTGCCCCAGCAGGTCACACTTCTGTGTTCCATCTACGCTCTACTGCTGCTTCTGGCAAGTGTCACGCGAGGAAGATGCTGGACAAGCCTGATGTGGCTGGAATTAAGCCATAGAAAAGCCCACCCCTGAATAGATGCAGGTATTTTCCCCTAACCCCATTAAGTACTGGTATTTCTCCATCAGGTATTTAACCCCATTAAATACTGGTATTTCTCTATCAGGTATTTCCCCCTAACCCCATTAAATATTGGTATTTCTCTATCAGGTATTTAACCCCATTAAATACTGGTATTTATCAGGTATTTTCCTCTAACCCATTAAATATTGGTATTTCTCTATCAGGTATTTTCCCCTAACCCCATTAAATACTGGTATTTCTCCATCACTTATTTTCCTCTAACCCATTAAATACTGGTATTTCTCTATCAGTTATTTTCCCCTAACCCCATTAAATACTGATATTTCTCTACCAGGTATTTTCCTCTAACCCATTAAATATTGGTATTTCTCTATCAGGTATTTAACCCCATTAAATACTGGTATTTCTCCATCACTTATTTTCCTCTAACCCCATTAAATACTGGTATTTCTCTATCAGTTATTTTCCCTTAACCCCACTAAATACTGATATTTCTCTATCAGGTATTTTCCCCTAACCCCATTAAGTACTGGTATTTCTCCATCAGTTATTTAACCCCATTAAATACTGGTATTTCTCTATCAGGTATTTCCCCCTAACCCCATTAAATATTGGTATTTCTCTATCAGGTATTTAACCCCATTAAATACTGGTATTTATCAGGTATTTTCCTCTAACCCATTAAATATTGGTATTTCTCTATCAGGTATTTTCCCCTAACCCCATTAAGTACTGGTATTTCTCCATCAGTTATTTTCCCCTAACCCCATTAAGTACTGGTATTTCCCCATCAGTCATTTATTTTCCCCTAACCCCATTAAGTACTGGTATTTCTCTATCAGGTATTTTCCCCTAACCCCATTAAGTACTGGTATTTCCCCATCAGTCATTTATTTTCCCCTAACCCCATTAAGTACTGGTATTTCCCCATCAGTCATGTATTTTCCCCTAACCCCATTAAGTACTGGTATTTCTCTATCAGGTATTTTCCCCTAACCCCATTAAGTACTGGTATTTCCCCATCAGTCACAGGCACCAGAAACGCTTTTCCTGCCATCTGCCAAGAGAGTCGAAGGGGATTCCCCTGGAAGCAGTGGGACGAGTCTGAGGGAAACGGGAGGAACTGCCACGAACTGAGATCTCTCTGTCCCCCATTAGCGCTCTAATTCTGCACCGCCCGGTCACCCAGAGGCTCTGGGGGGACACTGAAGTCCTGCCATGCCCAGCTTCATTCGCCCCGGCACCCATCGCTCCTCAATTCCTCCTTAGGACACGGAGGAAAGAGTTTCCAGGCACTATCCCAGGGACTTCCCTGGGTCCGGGGGGGGTTTGATCCCCAGGTCAGGAATTCCCAGACTTTTAGGTGCCCACCTTGGTGCTTCAGAGCCTCGTTCCTCCCCACTGCATCCTCTGCAGGAGCCCCAGGTCCTGGGTAAGCCACTGGGAACGCGCAAAGCAAATGAGCTCAGCAGAAACCCCATTACGCCAGCAGAATAAAAACCTGCTTATTAAATTAAATGCTTCCTCCCTGCTTCGTTAATTAATCAAACCAGTGGGATCCTGCCCAGACAGAATCATTGGAGTGGAAGGGACCTCAAGGACCCATCGAGTTCCAGCCCCCCTAAGACACTGTCGGTTCCTCAGGGTTTGGAGAAGTGTCTTAAAAGAAAATTTATCAGGTCATGGAGTTTTCAGGTCTCAGTTTTTACCTGTTCTTGTCACGGAATTTCCCGATGAGGCAAATTCACACGTGCCCAGCAACTGCTGCCTCTGGAATGGTGAATGCTGCAAGTAGGAAAAAGAAGTAAAAGACCTTTTTAATAATCGCTTCACCCGTTTGGCCTTCAAAGTTCCCAGTCAGGTTTCTCCTGCGTGTATCTGTTCCTAGTGATCCCAAATTGCAGCTTACGACCCGACGCTAGAAGCCAGTGGCGCTTGCCCACATAAATGCCAATGACCTTCCCTGTCCTCATCCACACCCTAAGGGGAAAGAGGAGGCACCTCTGTCTGCCCCTCGGGGTGTGCAGCAAACCCAGGGAGCTCTTAACCTGCTGAGGGAACGAGTTTTTCTGAAGCAGCAGGACCAGTAACCCACAGGCTGCCAGAGGGGGGCAAAAGCATCACCTGCCTCTGCACCAAAGGACCTCAGCTTCCCCCTTCCCCTACAGCACGCACTGCACACCCCAGGGAATGAGGTTTCTGGAGCTGTCTGCAGAGCAGCTCGGTGCCTGCAGGGAGGGTGTAAAGCCCTGAATCACCCAGGCAGGGAGGAGGAGAGAGGCGATCCTTCCCCATGCCCAGGCAAAGCCCAGGGCCGGCGAGGGAAGAGCCCCCTGAGGCTGCTCCTGGTGCAGTGACACCAAACCCCAGCCTGGGAACTCGTCCCACCAGGACTGAGCACGCGTAGCTCTAGCTCAATCCTGCACCAAGCTCGGAGCATCTTTAGAGAGTCAGGGAAAGGTCCAAGAACACACTTCAGGGCGATGAGAGCATCTTTGGGGTCACGGGTCCAAGAACAAACTTCAGGGCTGCCCCACAACACAGTCTCCTGCCCAGCTCCCTCTGGGACGGGCCATTTCTGGCTCCAAGCAGGAGCTCTGGTTCTTTCCATGATGTCCTGGACTCCCACCCATTAGAAGCCAGAGCAGGGTGCTGGGGAATACCCCAGGCAGCTTCTCCACCCTGCAAGGACGCTCTGGAGCTCCATGAATGGCGGAGGGGCTGGGAACTGGGGTTTGGCCCCTGAACCACTCAGTGTAACTCATACCTACAGGTCCTCAGCCTGGACACGTGGAGAAACAGGAGCGGGACCACGTGTAGAAGGTGCTGTTGAGTGACAGGAATTTGCCCAGCCCGAAACGCAGGTTCTGGAAAGACAGAGCCCAGGGCAGGGGAGGCTCCGGCTCGGGGCTCCTCAGCTTCCCCGGAGCCCTCTGGCTCAGCCGGCCCTTTCTAGGAGCACAGCGACTGCACTCAAGGAATCCCTTGGCTGAGGTTCTGTTCCTTGCCTGCTTGCCAAGCTGTTCGTGAAGACGTCGAGCCAGAGCTGTAGGGCTGGAGGGGAATCAGAGGGAAACGTCCGAGCTGCCGGCGGAGCTGAGGACTCTGGGGTGCTGCATCTCCAGGAAGAGATGGGCAAAGGGACAACTCCTGCTCTGCTCAGAGCCCCCCACACCCTGCTCCACAACAACCCCACCTCCCCTGGCAGCTGGGGCTGGGCAGGGTGGTGAGAGCAGAACAACCTCCCTGCTGGAGAAAGTGGCAAGATCCTCTCTAAAACAAGGTGGTGGGAGGACATCACTTAGTCCTATGTTTGCTCTCACAGCAAGAGGCTCCACAGGTCTCTGCTCTCCCCAGCAGCAGCAGAACATCCCCCAGAGCAGTGCAGAGCCTCCCAGGGACCATCCCTCTGTCTCTCCCCACCACCCTGAGTGCCACGGGTTTGGCTCCAAGGACTCACACCCAGGTCCCGACTCTTCCCCAGCTCCTCCACCCCACACCAGTGAGCCCCCGACGTGTCCCTCCAGCCACTGGCACACGTGGTCTTGTCCCTCCCTGCTGGATCCACTGCCCAGATCTGAAGGAGCAGAGTTGCAGGACACCAAAGTGATCCCTGGTTGGCCCTAAAGCACTTTAGAAATGATGCATTGACCCCACCAGGACGCAGCCCTTGGTGCAGCTCATTAAACCAGGCACTTGCCTCCTCCTCGCTTGGTCCTCTGCATGGGGAAAGGAGAGAAAAGCCATTTTTATCTCCTCCAAAGCATCCCCTGCCACCTGCCCTGGGAAGGAGCAGCCAACCTCTTCCATTAGAAGGGGACTATTTCCCTGCTCTCACCGGAGAAGTTCTCGTATCGCGGAGTTGATGTGAAGCACCTTTATAAATTCATGATAAACCTGGCACTATTCCCCCAAACCGACCTGCCCCCTGAGCCATAGAGGGGGTCTGCGGCCCTGAGGGGCGCTCAGAACAGCCCCAAAGAGGTAGCTGGGATTCTTCCCAAAGGAGAAGAGGCTGGAGCTCGGGGGGCACTCCTGGGGGGGCTCCTCTCTCCCAGGTGAAGGGGTGTTTGGTCTGGTGAAGCTCTGCCTGCTGCTGCAGCCCACCCAGGCTGAGGGCACAGGTCAAACCGCACATTTCAGACCCCTCAGCTCGGTGACAACAAGAGTGTCAAGAAAGAAATGGAGGAGTGATGGGCCTAGCTCAGACACCACCAGGTACTGAACATAAACTATATTTACATTTATTTTACTCACTCTATGCCTGCAGTAAGCTGAGCAGGGCCAAGACTAGGCTTGACTCCTCAGAATATTCCCTGCACCCATCACAGCACGTTCTATTTGTAGCATGATCATTACCAATAGTCATTAAAGGGGCGTAAAAGGAGTGACATTATTGACAAACACACCAGCCTGAACTACATCAGCTTCACCCCGAACACGTTTTCAGTATCACCAACACTGCCCTCAAACTCCCAGGGGATTTTCTCTCATTATTTCTCACATACAAGTGAGACAAAGGGCAAAAGGAGCAGAGTTACCAGCAGACACATCAGCCCCTCTCGGGTACAGATACACCCATTTGTTCAGACACGGCATAAAAACCAGAGACTAACCCAGACAAGGGTCTGAGAAACCCACCCCAGAGCTCTCAGGGATGAGGAGCACGGCCAGGAACCTTTAATAGCAGGACTCTCAGGTATTAATCACGTTGCCAACTGCCCTCCCTGGGCTCAGAGCCCTGGCACTGTCCCCCCAGGCTCCTCACAGAACGCCCGATTAATCCCCAGTTGCTCAGTCCCAGCTCCAGGCAGCTGTGGAGCAGGGACAAGGAACAATTCACACACAGTCACCTAATGAAGGTGTCAGCAAACAGCACACTCGGCTAATTCCCTCAGCTACTTGTCCTGGCCCTGAACAAGAATTAGAAGGAGCTATTTTTAATATTGCTCCATCCCCCCCATTGCTTTTTGTGCCAGTGGGAGATGAAGGGTTGAATTGGGTATATTTATTTTTAATGCTACCAGTCGCACGAACTAACCAGGACAGAGAGTTGGGAGCCTGGAAATTAGAGTTTCTTTGTTCCCTGCTCTCTTTTTTTAGAGCCTCTTCACACCAGCTCTATTCCAGGACCTCGTACCATGTGTTGTCTGCCCTAGAGTGTGAGGGAAGGAGGAGGAGGTTTCCTGCAGCTCTGACACGGTGAGGAACAACCACCCCCAACGTGATGCCTTAATGGATATAGAGATTAACACGAGTCACCCGGGAGGCTCTGCAAGCACAGAATTTATATCAGGTTTATCCAGGGCTGCATCGGTAGGGGAACGACCTGCACTAATTACAGCATGTCGTCCTGGGAGCCTGTTAGAGCAAATACTCTGCAGCACAGCAGCTCAGCGAGCGCAGAGCAGCCCCTCGGGGTGGCTAATGCTGATTCCCCCCCCCGGTGAGGAGAACACTGCTCCCTGTCAGCACAAATCACCCCCGGCCAACCCGACAATCTGTGATGCCCGAGCTGCTGCAGGGGGCCCGGCCCTGACACGGAGGAGCTTCCAGCACCCCCAGAGCATCCCAGTTAAACCAGCGTGCGACTGGTATCCACGGGGGACGGAGGGCTGGAAGCAAGAGCCCTGCCTCGTTAGTGCTGGCAACCATTAAACACCCATGAGAAATCAGGCCCTGTGCCCCGAGGAGGCAGCAAACCCACCGGCGGGCATCCTGGCAACACAAATAGGGTGGGGAAAAGAAAAAGGGGGGGACTGTGCTGCATGAATATCCAGCTCCAGCCGGGAGCGAGTCTTTGAAACAAGGATGTAAAGGTTGCATCTCCTTTGGAAATGTCTCCAAGTGTCCCGTGTGCCCTCCCCAGGGATCATGGCCACCCTCAGAACTGCCAAACACCCCTGAGACTGCATTTATGGGAGCTATGGGGAGGCTCCTCATCTTCCCACCGAGTCACCGCTTTATGCTGCTCGATGCACAGAGGAGATGAAAAGGAGAGAGGAGATAGAGGAGATGAAAAGGAGAAAGGAGATAGAGGAGATCAACCCCCTTGCTGCTCATGCAACACCAGAAAAACCCCAGAACCCAAGTGCATCATAAATCCCAAAGCTTAGAAACACTGAGGGGACAGGAAAAGTGCTGCTGTTAAAGAGGCAAAGGTTCAGGCAGCTCTCTCCTCATTTATTTGAACCGTGGGTTTGTTCTGGAGACCATGGCCCTGGGGTTTCCCACTGGTATCTCCCCGCACTCCCACATAAAGCTCTTTTTTTTTGCCCTGGTGAGCACGTTCCTAAAGGATGCTGGTTGTACAGAGCTTACTGGCAGCCCGTTCGGATTGGGAATAAACCTGGGTGGGCCATTGCTCCAGACCCCGTTGGGATGCTCTGCAACGTTCTCCAGGACAATTCCTGACCGATTCCTCTCCTGCCCGTGCAGAACTGGCTGGGTTTGGGGTGGCATCACAAGCCAGGTCCCTAATTCTCAGACCCTTTCTCCTAGTGCGCCACAACTATCTGAGAATGTCACCAGAGAAGAAAGCCCTGAAACTCTGGGAGCCGCCTCTGAGAGCAAGACAGAGCCAGCAAGGGAAGGAAAACGAAGTCATTACCTTTCCCTGCTAGTTAAAGGCTCATGATGTGGCCAATTTCTGCAGGGCACGGGAGGGGTGGGTGAATAGCGGGCTCCATTTCCCAGGCAGAGCACACACATTACAAATAATCACACATCATCCTCCTTAATACACTCACCAAGCCCCATCCTGAAACAGGAGCTGGTTTCGCCCATTATGTAGATATTATAGATATTATAGATAACCATCCACTAATGAGACAAGAAAACCGAGCCAGAAATGTGATGATCGATCGAGAGTCTTCCCTTACAGAAATTACAACCCATTTACACCCTCTGCATCCCACAATTCACACGGATTTTCTCTCTCTATTGGCAGAGAAAAATCTGCTTTCTCCTCACCCATTTCCCCGCACTAAAAACCAGGACAAGCTTTTTTTTTTCACCCTGGCTCTTCCCTCCCGTGAAGGAACAGGAGTTTTGGATGCCTTTATTGGGATGTTACACAAGGGGTTTGTCTCACAGCAGCTCTGCTATTTCTTTCCCTCCCTCTCCCTGCTTTTCGGGACACCACCTCCATCCCCGACCGGGATTTTATCACCTCACTTATTTTCTCCCCTGCCACTTCTAAACGTCCCCGTTGACTTCCCAGCCTCTCTTCCCACAGCCATCAGGTGCTGATTTACTCCTCTGGGGAACCTCCTCACTCCACAGCCCCAAGGGGGACAACAAAGGAGAAATGATTTGGTCACTCAGTGGTGAGAAAGTCTCTCTCTGTCCCTTTCAGTCACAAGAATTATCCTAACCACACAATCAGAGAGGCGTCAGACCCGCAACACAGGCACCCACCACCCCTCCCTACAGCTTCGGTGGCATGAAATGAGTGAATCTGCTGGGGAAAAGGATAATTAAGCAAATATTCCACTTTTCGGAGGTGCTGGATAAGTCTAGCGGGACCAAGCCAAGCTACGGAGCTATGAACTCAAATTAAATGGGTTTAGGGCTCTGCGACACCACAAGTCACCATCCTCTGCTGGAACCGAAGCAGAAGCCACTGCACAAAGAAGACCCACCCCAGACATCCCCACAAACAGACCCTAATTCTCCTGCGTCCCTGTGTCTGGTGACCAGTACGCTGCTTTTCACAGTGCCGTGGGGACGTGCAGAGCCTCCATCCCCTGCTTAGGGTATTCCTTCTGAAGCTCTAGGATCAAGCACTTAATGAGCCTTCCAACATCATCTATTCCCTCCAAGTGGCAGAGTAAAGGCTTCATAGAAAAGAGCCTATTTGATCTAATATATATATATATATATACACACACATATATTTTTATATGCCATTATGAATTCCACATTATGCCTTTTGATGTAAGTTCCCATGTGCAGCCCTCATGGAGCCCCTTATAATTATTTCAGGCCGGTGCTAAATCACTCCCCATCACCAGACGGGGATCGGGGCTTGAAAAATAGGATTTAGGCATTCCCAGAGCTCATGGGAGGGCAACAGGAACGCCAGCGAGCTGCCTGGTTCGAGGCACGAGGCGTCCAAACCACCCCCAGCGGGGCACCATGAGCAAGAAGGGGGATAAAAGGTGGGTTCTGCAGCAGCATCTTCCCAGGGCTGCACCGGGGCTGAGCCCAGACCCTCCTGGTGAGGGGGGCAGAGCTCAGCCCCTGGGCCTGCTCCTCTCCACGGGCTCTTAGCCCAGTTTATCCCCAGCCCTATAAAAACAGCGGCATTTCTCCCAGCCTGGATCTCCACTGAGATGCTTCCCCTCTTGCTCTGGCCCCTGGTTCTCCTCTCAAACAGCAGGTTTTGGGGTGTGCTAGGGGACTGACCTGAATAAACCTGACTTAAAATGCTCTCTTACAGCATCCCCTGCTGCGGTGGGAGCCCCTGGGGTCTGGGCTCAGCCCCTGCCTGAGCTTAACCAGCACTTGTTCCATCACCTCCTGCCAGGGGAGGGGAGCAGGACAAGCAGGGGAGAGCCACGGGTTGAACTGAGAAGGGGATTGGGCGCAACAGCCAAATAAACCCCAAAACACAGCATCTAAAGCCAGACTCAGCCCAGCACACCCACCCAACAGGAGCAGGAGCAGGAGCCCCCACCCCAGTAAACTGCCCCTTGATACCGGGGGTGATGGTGATGGACACAGCTGGAGCCAACTCGCTGCAGCTGCCCCGTGATCGTGTCCCAGCCCCACCAGCACATCCCTGAGGTTCCTCTCCCCTGCGACACCCCAGGGCGGGACACCCAGAGCCTCCCACCCCATCACCAGAACAAAGAGACATTTAGAAATTGAAGTTTTCTCAGGTGCCTGTTCCCATCTGCTGTCAGAAGAGGAATGACCGTGTTTATCTGAACCCCCCCCCGGGTTCCCGTGGCCCCAGCAGCTGCGTGTGAAACAAACCCCCCCCCGAGCAGCATCACGGGGAGTTCACCTGATGTTGTCTCCCTGCAGTCCCCAAACCCCCTCGGAGGCTGCAGCTTACTAGAAGCATCCCGCAGAGGCTGGTGGAAAGCACGGTCAGGGGGCTCTGTCTGCAGTGAAACCTCCTCCCTGCCTCTGGCACGGCCCCATTTGCTCCCCCAAATTACAACTAACACATTTATTTAGGCTGCTTCTTAAATACGGAACAAGGAACAGCCTTACAAGATATTTCTCCAGCCCAAGGGAGGGTTTTCTCTCCCAGTAGCCCCCAAAAAGTTTAAAGCTCTGCCCTTAACACCACTCATCATCCTCAGTTACTTCTAAGGCACAAAATCTACTCAAAGGGTGTATGGCAGTGGGAGAAAGAATCATTTGTAGTGTTCTTAATATAGGTAATATTTTTAATATTCTTAATATATAATATATGATACATTCGATATATATAATATATAATATATATTCAATATATATGACATATTCAATATATATAATATATAAGATATATTCGATATACATGATATATTCAATATATNTATTATATACATGATATATTCAACATATATAATATATAAGATATATTCAATATACATGATATATTCAATATATATAATATATAAGATATATTCGATATACATGATATATTCAATATATATAATATATATTATATATTCAATATATATGATATATTCAACATATGTTATATATAATATATTGAATATATATGATATATTCAATATATATAATATATATCTATAATCATTATATATAGAATTAACATAAACTGACAACACACCCATTTTTCTCTGGCCTTTCAGGAGGTCTGGGAGCTTTTCTAAAGGAAGGATTCATCCAAACTTTGGTTTTTTCCCCTGTATCCCATCCGATTCTTTCCCACACGAACGTTCCTGCCCCAGACCACCCATGAAAATGTCAAGCCCAATCCTTGAGATCCTCCAAGCTGAGCTGCAGAGGGTTTGGGGCTCCCACAACCCAAGGTGGGGGCAGATCCCGGCTGCAGCCACAGCACCACAACCTGGCCTGAGGGACTCTCAGCACCTGAGGGGAAAGCCTGGAGTTAAAATCACGGCCGTGTGTTAATCAGATGTTGGACACGCCACGTGCCGAGGTTAAACCCTCTAGAGACAGAGATCGTTGCACTCAACCACCATCAAGGGGCATCACCAGCTGTCTGGAAACCACCGAGAGGCTGCGGCTGAGCTTTTAGTGGCTCAGTGTGCTAAAAAACCCAAACAGCAGCAAAATGATTCCTTTTGCCTCATGGCACTTCATGTTTTCTACTATTCCAGGTCTCTTTCTAGCTGCCCTGCTCCCCATGCATCCACAGCACGGTGAAATCCATCCCCCGAGCACACAACTACCCACTAAACCCATCCAATAAATGTCATTTCTCTGTTTTTTTCCTGGTTTTCCTACACTTTCAAGGACTACAAACCAGCAGAATTTTCCTCAGAGCATCCCTGAAGCAGAATAAAGTACAAGACCCACTTGCACCTTTACCTCACCACCCTCCCCTGGCCCCTTTGGAGCAGTCCTTGGGCTGGGATCCTCCCCGGGTCCTTCTGCTGGGCTCATTTTCTCCCCAACACGGAGCCTCCCTCAGCTCGGAGCTCCCTCCAGTTGTTTTTCCCTCTGAAGCTGGTGGGGTCCCTTTGATTTATAATTACAATTTTAATTGCCTCTCTTCTTCCTTCTGGCTCCCGAGCCCATTGATGTGCAGCTAACTCGGGCAACATGGTTTTAAGTCCTTTACTTTCCCCCTGAGGAGAACGGAGCTGGGACAAACCCTCCCCTCCTGAGGACAACTCACAGAGAGCTGAGCTCCTTGGGGTGCTCCTCAGCTCGACACGAGCCCAGGGACCCCTCCTGGTGACACATCTGCAGACCTGGAGCTCACTCCTCAGCTGCTGTCACGGCACAAGGAGTTTGGGGACTCTGCAGCAACCCCTGAAGATGCCACGGTGGAGAACCTGCTGGAGGTGGAGATAAGGGTGAGCAGGGCACCAAGAGAGTGGGTGTCATGGAGGAACTCAAAAATCAACTCAAGGGCTAAGACTAAGACCCACTGACAGCAAAATGACAGTGCGAGGTCCCTCTCAGCTACCACCAAGCACCTACTCCTGGGAAGGCGACCAGATCTCATGGGCCTGGAGAGTTCTGGGGCACATGTAGCTTTAATCTGGTATGGGATGGGGCTGGGAAGGAGAAAGGGAAGGATCTCCCCCATGGCCACCCCCAAACACACAATATTAGATCAGTTTCTACATCTAAATCTCTTTGTGGGTCTCCAGGCTGGCTCTAGGGCTTGGTGCTGCAGGGATTCCTTTCTCTGAGCAGAGTTTCGGGTCCTTGTCAGCACCCCAGTAAAAGGCTTTTCTCCTGAATGGCCCAAAACCAGCTCCACAGCTGCTCCTCAACCTGAGCAGAAGCAGAAATGTGGGATGTTCTCCCTCTGCTCTCAGAAAGCTCATTGCCAGCAGCACACCCACGTCACCCTGTCCCACAAACCAATCGGAGCCCTGCATTACTTTTAATTGATGAAACCCCAAAGGTCCCCGTTTAAAACCAGCTACTTCAGTCCTGATGGATGATTTAGCAATAATGGTTTAAAAAGCACAGCTTGGAATTGAATATTATCCACTTCAGGTGTGTCTGGGAGAATGAAGAAGCAGCAGAGGGACGATGGGGAGGGGAAGGACCTCGTGCAGGGGGGCAAAAGGAGGAGGGCGGGGACTGCACCAGTGGAGGTGGCAGCTAAACGATGCCGGGATTTAAAACCTGAGCTCTAACCCCTTTTATTGCAGCGTTGGGCTCTGCAGACACAGCAGGGCCGTGCTGCTCTGCTCAGAGGCTTCTCCTGAGAGCAGAGCCAGGGCTGAGCCCCGGGACAGCTGCTGCTGTGGTTGCTGGAGCTCCAGAGCTATTTCCCTTGTGAGGTCTCCTCTCTCCATAGCACGTAAGCTGCTCACGCAACAGGAGCTGGCGTCCACTTGGCCCTTCCCATAAACGTCCAGGGATGTGGGGAAAGGCCACAGCACAGTCCTGCTTCAGACGCTGGTTTGCGTCGTGGTGGCCAACAGGATCTCTGTGGGACTGTCTGTGAGTCAGGGATGTTTATTGGCACTGCACACCCACTTAAATCCACCACGGGTTGGGTCACAGGGGCTCAACTCAAGGAGCTCGTCCTGCTCATGGAAATCCAGCTCCAAGCAATGACCCCACCATGTAATTAAGAGGCATCACAGCCTCTTCCAGCCCTCCTCTGCATCTGGGCAGCCTCAGTCTCCTCTTGCTGTTCCTCCTCTTTCTGAGCTTTCTGTAGTTTCCTTCTCTCTTTTGCCTTTGGTCTTTTATCACTTGGGACCCTGGTTCCTCCTCCAGCATACGAGAGCTAAGGACACTTGGTCTCCTCCCCCAAAGCCAGCAGCAGATGAAGGCAGCTGCAGATGACCCAGCCAGGAGCTGATGCAACATGGTTTTAAGTCCTTTACTTTCCCCCTGAGGAGAACGGAGCTGGGACAAACCCTCCCCTCCTGAGGACAACTCACAGAGAGCTGAGCTCCTTGGGGTGCTCCTCAGCTCGACACGAGCCCAGGGACCCCTCCTGGTGACACATCTGCAGATGCCACGGTGGAGAACCTGCTGGAGACGGAGATACTGGTGAGCAGGGCACCAAGGGAGTGGGTGCCAGGGAGGAACTGAAAAATCAACTCAAGGGCTAAGACTAAGACCCACTGACAGCAAAATGACAGCACAAGGTCTCTCTCAGCTACCACTGGAGCTAAGCACCTGCTGATGCAGCCAGAGGTTGCTGCTGGAGCCCCACCAGCTCCACGCTTGAGAGGCTCCTGGACCCAGCCAGAGCTCGAGGTGGCCGCTCAGGGTCAGAGCACGAGACACGCAGATGTTCCTGCTCACCCCACCCAGGCCCAGCCTCTTTCACACACCCCATTAGCTCAGCCTCCTAGGGGAGCAAGAAGTGATAACAAGCATTAAAAGCCAGGGGCCACCAGCCCGTGGTGGGGGCTTCTGCTGGACCAAGGACCCTGGTGCCAGGAGAGCGGGGGAACCCCCGAGGTCCCACCTCAATGCACCATCCTAAAGGAGGAATAGCACCTTCTGTCCCTCAGGAAAGCACTGACACCAAAGGAGAGCTAAAAAAAACAAGAACAAGAGGGAATCGCTGGTAAAAAACCCCCAAAACCTCAAAAGGAGCTGTTCACCCAAGTTCAAGGAGGTCTGAAAGGCCCCTGGGAAGTTCTACTGATCACAGAGCCCCTCTTTTTTTTAATGCCTCCCAGCAGAGTTGAATCTGAGTATGCTGACGGGGTGGAACATCTAAGGTGGATGTATAATGATGCTAGATTTTAAAAGAATAAAAAATGTCTTAAATATAAAGAATGAAGGATGAGGTCCTTTTCCTCCCCCTGTAATAAGGGCAGTTGCAGGGGAGATCTGATCTTCATTGCCATCACTGCTGGAGGCACTAGTCAAACAACTCCCAGGGGATTCACAGGCAGAGGAATCATTACAAACTGTTGTGATAAGGACTGTGCTCACCTCGGGCTGGGGACGTGTGAGGCGTCTGCAGACAAAGCCAGAACAAGCTGCAGTTTAAAGGCAATAGCAGTGATTAGAAATAAACATTTCAGCTTGCCAAGGCAGCCACAGGTCTGGGGAGACCAACGGTGCCCGGGGTGGGCAGCACACTCACCGCATCAAGAATGTGGAGATGTTGCAAATGAACTCCTAGAATTCACTTTTCTCGGGGGTTTTTCTCCCCACCTTCTCGGTTATCCCATTAGTATGTGCCAACTCCCTCCTCTGAGCGGGTCGGACACATCTTCATTCCAAACAGCGACAGAACTCGTGCCCCTGCCTCCCATGCTCCCCGCCCCTACTTCCAACACTGCCTAAAAAACATCTAGTGCCCTCTGCTGAAAGGATATCCCGTGTCCACCAGCTCCTTGGCAGTTAAATGATGGCCTCGGCTGCCAAAGAAGCGTTGTGAGATGTGAAGGATGGTTGATGTGAGGGATCACCTTTAAATCTGGCTTTATCTGGCCCTGTCTAACAGCAGAGATGACAAGAGGCAACTGCTGGGGTGGGAAATGACCCGGATTTAAGTGGAAACTCTGCCACGTGCTATCTGGGGGACAAAGTGCCCCGTTAATAGGGAGGACGTTGGACAGATGTCCCCTTCCAGGTCCCTGAGGAGCAGGCAGGAGGGAGGGGGTTCAGCCCAGCAGGGGACCCAGAACTCACCTTCTCCTGACGTTCCATCACCCCCCAACTGGGCTTTGGGCATGTCTGGGACTTCCAGATGCTCGTTGGGATGACACGGGGGGTGTCAGTGCTGGTGGTGAGGAGGTCAGAGAGAGCATCACTTGTCAGTGGGCTCCATCTAGATATACCTCCATCTATCTGTCTATCTATCTACCTACAGATATATAGATATCTACATCTATCTAGATATAGATACCTAGATCTAGATCTATCGATAGATAGATATATAGATACCTCAATCTAGATCTATCTATAGATAGATAGATAGATAGATAGATAGATAGATAGATAGATAGATAGATAGATAGATAGATAGATAGATAGATAGATAGATAGATAGATAGATAGATAGATAGATAGATAGATAGATAGATAGATAGATAGATAGATAGATAGATAGATAGATAGATAGATAGATAGATAGATAGATAGATAGATAGATAGATAGATAGATAGATAGATAGATAGATAGATAGATAGATAGATAGATAGATAGATAGATAGATAGATAGATAGATAGATAGATAGATAGATAGATAGATAGATAGATAGATAGATAGATAGATAGATAGATAGATAGATAGATAGATAGATAGATAGATAGATAGATAGATAGATAGATAGATAGATAGATAGATAGATAGATAGATAGATAGATAGATAGATAGATAGATAGATAGATAGATAGATAGATAGATAGATAGATAGATAGATAGATAGATAGATAGATAGATAGATAGATAGATAGATAGATAGATAGATAGATAGATAGATAGATAGATAGATAGATAGATAGATAGATAGATCGATAGATATCTAGATCTAGATCTATCTACTGGTAGATATACAGATACCTAGATCTAGATCTATCTATAGATAGATAGATAGATATCTAGATAGAGATCTATCTATACGTAGATATATAGATATCTAGATATATATATCTAGATATCTATATATCTATCTATAGATAGATCTAGCTCAAGGTATCTATATATCTAGATATATATATCTAGATATATAGATACCTAGATCTAGATCTATCTATAGATAGAGAGAGAGATAGATAGATATCTAGATAGAGATCTATCTATACGTAGATATATAGATATCTAGATATATATATCTAGATATATAGATACCTAGATCTAGATCTATCTATAGATAGATATATAGATATCTAGATATATAGATACCTAGATCTAGATCTATCTATAGATAGATAGATCTCTAGATAGAGATCTATCTATAGGTAGATATCTAGATATACAGATATCTAGATCTAGATCTATCTGTAGATAGATATATAGATATCTATATATATCTCTCTCTATAGAGAGATCTATCTATATCTATATCTATATCTATATCTATATCTATATCTATATCTATATCTATACATCTCTATCTATATCTATACATCTCTATCTCTATCTCTCTAGCACCAGCCCCAGCTGCCCCCAAGGCTGAGGAAGGCTCCTCTTAGTGACGTGATGAAACTGTCCCACGGTGTCACCTCCCTGTAAGTTCAGTTATTTCTTTGCACCGGTCACGTTGTTTTGCAGCTCTAAAATCAGATTAGCCAGAATGAGATTAGTAATGCTTGAATCGTGGCAAAATCAGATCTAAAGCCTGCATTGCTTCATGGCAACCCGAGGCACTAACTTCCTTCTCCAGAAAACCAGAGACAGGCTTGCAAGAGGTGATTAATGTCAGAACTCGTTACGTGGAGAGCAATTAATAATTTCCTTGCCTCAGATTAAATGTTTAAATAAATGGTTATGGGAAACCTTCTCTCAGATGAGACGTGGCCACATCTGGCTTCCATCCTCCCTACACTGTTTGGCACTGAGAGAAACCAACTTAAATTCCTCTGCAGGAGAGTAACTCAGTGATGAACTGATGGTGTCTCTGCCCATCTGCCCAGGCTCAGGAACCAGCATCTTCCCAGAAACCTCCAGGCACCTCCTGGAACCTCCCTGGCACTGGAGGAGCCATTTACTGTAACAGCTACAAAGGTTGGGCTGGGCTTTTTTTTTTCTTATTATTTCAAAAGGGAAACAGCCCAGACCCTGCATAACACAGATAAAAATGCTCCTCCCGTTGAGCCACCTCAGCTCTTGAGCTTGGGTGCAGAGGGGGGGGAGAGGTCGGAGGCTGGAGGATGCTCTGGTGGGAGTCAGAGACCCCCCCCATGGTCTGTAGGAGGCGTTTCCATCCACCACGCACCCAACAAACCTGCAGGCTGGGGAACAGCACCAGAACTGCAGCATCAGCTGGTTTAAACCATCCAGGTAGGGCCCTGGACCTGGGGGAGGAGGCACAAGGCTGCACTTTACACCAACCACTTCTTCTGTTTCAAAGCTCCAGAAGCCCAGCCTGGGGTGGGTGTCCCCGCCAAGGGAGACCCTCAGCTCCTCTCGGGGGGACAACGGCAGCGCAGGACACCCCTGACCCTACCTAGAGGACGTGGCCGTGCTTCCAAACAGGGACTGAAACACACCAAGGCAGAACATCAGCCCTGGCAAGGCCATCAGGGCATCAGCTGAGACCTGGCTGGGGGCTGCTGGCTCTGCAGCCTCTCTGGGCAAGCCGCTCCGAGTGGGAGCTTCACGGAGGTTCTCCTTGGGGAGCAAGACCTGCTCTTTTTACCACCCAACTGGAAACCTCCAGGAAGAAACACAAGAGATCTTGCTTAGTGAGGTGGCACAGAGCACGTGAGGCCTGCGAGAGCAGCCCAGAGGAGAGGTGTGACCAGCTCTGCTTCACTCTGCTCCTCTGCTGCCCCACCAAAGAGCCATTCCCACCATTCCCACCCCCGTGTGTGGGAACTGAACACGCTTAATGAACTCTATGGCTCTAACGTGCTGCCCAGTTTTTGCTCTTCACAGAGGGTCAGGTCATTAGAGGCAATGACGATAAACCCCCAGACTGGAGCTGCAGGAGGTTATTGCTCAGTGCTGCTCTTTAGGGTCTCTCACCGACTGCTGCTTGTCCCAGCACCAAACACCCCCCCAGCTCTGAGACCCTGTTCTTTGGCTGCTTAGGCTCCCTTTTTATCGTTCAACCCTTTTATCCCCCACTCACCCCAGAGGGGTGATGGGTTTGCTGCCTGCGATTAATAGCGAATGACCCACGAGCTGCTCCCGCGACCTAGAGCCCCATAAGAGAGATGCTGATGGCACCTGTAATTAACGGTGCCACACAAAGGAGGAGGGTCACCTGGCATCTGAGACCCACCTAACTTGTCACGAGGCTGTTTTACCTCCACACCATGCCCAGACAGGAGCTCTGGGGATCCTGCCCTAGCTCCAGCACACACCATCTCCCAAAAGGAAAATGAGTGAATCCCACTGGAAGGCACAAGAGCTGAGCCACAAACTCCCCTTTCAAAGAGACACACGCATGGACGGGGCAGCTCTGAGGCTGTGAAGAGAGAGCAGAGTGCTGCCATCAGAGCATCCCTCACAGTTCTCGATGCTGGGGGGTTGTTCCCAAAAGGAAAGAACCAGTTTCCCCTGGGCTGGCAGTGGCAGCCTGGGTGATTTTCCACCCTGAGCAGAACCAGACACAAACCATCCCTCCCACAGTCCGCAGCAAAAGGAAAACAAAGTCGGGGAACAAGGTCTGAGCACACCCTCCCGTCTCACCCCCAACGTCAGCCAAGGCTTGGTCCCCCCAGCACGACTCTAAAGGGCAATTAGGGACCAAAGGAAAAAATAACAAAACTCTGCTGGGGAGCTGGTAAGTGCTGAGGTTTGTGACGGGGGCGTGAGACCTGGAGCTTGCACTCTCCACGCTCACAAATTCCTGCTGAGTTGCTCCTTCCCTGTTCACCCCACAGGAGCCTCCTCCAGCTGGAACCCCAGACCTGTTGGTGGGCTGGAAAGTGCCCGTACAAAGGGTAATTCCTTGCAGAAGCTGCCTGCAGAAGGAGTGGGAATAAAAGCCTTGCAGCCCACGAGCTGGAACGGAGCCTTCCTCCTCTTTGTCACCCCTCTGCACCCTTCTCCCCCCTGATTAACCCTTCAGACCACTCAGGAACGCCAATAAACGGCTCTTTGTTGTTGTTCAGGTCCAACCCAACCAGATTCTCAGTATAATTTCTCCCTTTTTTGGGGCAGAATGAGCCCAACTGCAGCATTGTCCTGGACAAACACCCCCCCACCCCCAGCAGCTCCACCAGCAAAGGCAGGTCAGGAGAGTCACTAAACGAGACAATCCAGAGTTTCAGAGACACCCCAGGAGAACATCAACAACAGCCCTGGGATGGATCCCCAGCACCACAACTGGAAGCACCAAAAGAATGATGCTTCCAAGTAGGGTTTCCTTCCCCCTTTCTCCACAGCTCCTGGTTCTTTTCCTACCTGCCTCTTTGGGAGGCTGAAAAAATGCCCAGTTAATTAATTTCTAATTGATTCCGCACAGAGAAAAGCATTTCAAGCCAGGTCTATCTTGCAGCAGTACAGAGCAGCAAC
The DNA here is from genome assembly GCA_013401335.1 of Brachypteracias leptosomus. Taxonomy (NCBI): domain Eukaryota; kingdom Metazoa; phylum Chordata; class Aves; order Coraciiformes; family Brachypteraciidae; genus Brachypteracias; species Brachypteracias leptosomus. Next base: position 47,322 of record VYZX01006589.1, read on the forward strand.
CTCACCCTCTCTGTCTCGTTATCTGCTCATTTCCAGCGCCAAGAGATGTCATAAAGCTGTGGAAAACGTGGCCAGTCTCTAAGGGCCCCCACAGACACACTTCATGGTGCTTAGACCTTTACCCCATCCGCTTATTTTCACTTTTTTCCCCCACTAAGAGTCCTCAGCCAACCCCAGAGCCATGGTGAGGATGGAGACCCTCCCATGAGCTTTGTGAGCTCAGCCATCCTAGGACTGTCCTGCTCAAAGTCGCCCCCCCCCCATCTCCTGACCACCACACTCATCCCAGTGGGTGTTGTGCTGTACAACAGTCACCTCTCCGTTGACCCAAGAGCACTGCAGGGGTCCTCCTGGGGCATCTCATGGTGTGTAGGTGGTGGTGGCACCTCCTGTCATTAGTGGAGGTCGTTTGATTGCCCAGCTCACAGCAGAGTCCAAGCAGCCCCGGCAGGAGGTGGCTGCGAGGACCATGGACAGATCTCGCCCATCCCCACCCTGCCATGAGCCCCGAGCTCAACAGTTGGCAGCTAACAAGAGGTGGAAAGTCCTCCTTTATTGAGGACACGTCTGGAGGAGGCAACGGTACAACCTACCAGGCAGGTACACAACAAACCAAACAAGCAGCAACAAACCAAGGCTCTCACCACTCCGCAGTTCCCTCCCCTCAGACACTGGAGGTCCCACAAAACAAATCCCCACCAACCTTGCTCAGATCCTGTCTGCCCAACAGAGCAGTTGGCCACGAGGAGCCCTGCTGGTGGTTTCTCCCATTCTGCGTCTCCCCAGACCTTCTCCAGGGCTTTCCTACAGCCCCAGCAAAGCCCGTGGAGCAGTGGAAGGAGTGAGGGCAGCATCTCCAAGCTGCCACTCACCTGGCAAAGCACGGCAAGTATCTTCCAGGAAGGAAAACTGTACAAGTTTTGGGGGAAACTGAACAAGCTTTTCAAAAAGTAGGTGCTAATAGATCCCAGAATTCCCCGTAAGTCTCCAGAGGGGGCCTGAATCACCCCAGAATGAGCTCAGCAGGCAGCAGCGGGAGGCTGCAGGAGACACTGCAGAGGGGACACCCCAAAGGCAGGGAAAAGCAAGGAGGGGATGAAGCAGCAGCCCAGCTCTGCTGGCCAAAGCCCACTCACTGCTGGTGCTTCAGGAGGCTCCGGTGCCCCAGCACGGGCAGATCTTAGAGAAGCCCCAACCATGCCACCAGCAGTTGGTCCCCAGGCTCACGGCAGCCCCAGCTGCCCGCTGGCTGGGTGAGGATGCTGTGAGCTCTTCTCCCTGCTGGGAGGAGAGGGGTTTGCTGCCCTGCAGCAGCTGCTGCCCAGCCCCAGGGGAACTGAGCTAATACTTCATCTAACAGCCTCATTACTGCCCAAAGCCCCGGGTCTAACCCAGGCAGGCACCACCTCGTGAGGCTCCTTCAGTGGGGGGGTCCGGCAGCGGGGCAGAAAACAAGGGGAGGGGATAATCCCTCACCCATGTCTCGTTACACCAGAGACAAGCCGGTAATGGAGCAGCAAAGCCCTTTGAGTGATGGGCTGAGGGCTGGGGGGGGCTTGGCACGAGCGTCTCCTGGGTTGAAGGGCCAGGATCAAATCCCATTTTACTGCCACCACCTAATCCCCAACTACATGACGACGGAAACCATGATGGAAAGTTGAACCACGAGCTTCAGGCAGCGGAGAGGTTAGAAACACGCTCTTAAAGGCATAAAGAACCATATAAAAGAAAAGAAAATGGGTAATCTTCTCATTCTACACGGTATAAATCACACCTTCCAGATGCACAGCGGGGTGAAGAACTCAGCTCAGAAGCCAGGGGCTCACTCAGGTAGGATGCAGGCTCCAGATTCACCAGAATTAGCTGGAAAAAAGAACCCAAAGGAGAGAAAACTGTCAGTAAACCCTTTGCTCTTCCCCTGGAAGTTCTCAAACCAAGCTAGGGAATCTTTCCGTGTGAGATGGACAAAGAAGAGCCGAGTCAGCCACAGCTCCCCGAGCCGGTCCCACAGGCGACAGGGGAGCTGTTCAGAGACACGACCACTGCTGGCACCTCCGGATCTGCTGGGGCTTCACACACGATGGGGCCTCCTTGCCCTGTTCCCCTTGGTGAGGAGCTGCTGCCCCGGCACTCACCCCCAGAGAGCAGGTAGCACTCTCTGCAGGCTCCAGCAGCAGCAAAAGGGTCCCAGCTGGTCTCCATCAGCAGCACACACCCCATGTGCTTGCCTTGGCTGGAGCCTCCTTCGAGGGGGAGAGATGTGAAGGGTCCCGACAGGAGCCTCCCGAGCCCCAGAGGCTCCGTGAGCACTGCCAGGAGGTGATCTCCCTGCTCTGCTCAGCACCTCAGGGGCTGCCTTGGGAGTGCTGTGTCCAGCTCTGAGCTCCCAAGGCTGCAGCAAGTCCCCTGGGAGACCACCGGATAGACACCTGGGGGACGCGGCACGTAGGGGGGGCCCGGAGGAGCCTCGGGTCTGGGGACAGGTTGGCCAAGGGGGAAGAGAAGGAGCTGCAGGAGGCCAGAAGCAGCTGAGTGAGCTGCCCTGGAGACGCTGGGGCTGGGGAAGACCGGCCCTGAGCAGCTGCAGCAGCCACCAACCCCCTCACAAGCTTACCCTAAACACAAACACACACAAGGTAGCACCGAACGACGAGCAAACCAAGCCCTGAACCCCCGGGTTTCACGTCAGCAGGGAGATGGTGGCTGGGTCCAGCCCCCAGGGAGCCGAGCGCTGCACGTGGGTATCAGAGCGAGCCCTGATGCTCAGCAGCTGCCCCCAGGGAGCTCCCCGAGCTGCCCACCAGCTCCTCGCGATCCGGGGGAGTCTTTCTTCATTATTCAAAGTTAGTCCCTCCAGAACTGCAGCAGACAAGCCCTGGTCTGTAGGCTGTGAATGGGCCGTTTGTTGTACGCAGCACGGACCCGGCCCAAAGCCCGTTGGGGCTGCTGGAAAGTCTCCCACTGCCTTCCGAGGGGCTTCGGGTTGGCCCTGCCCGAGCGCTGCCGACTCCTCTGCACTGGCGCGGTGGCTCACGTGGCATTTTGCTCCAACATCAGCCCCGCTGCCAGCTGGCTGCACAACGGGAGCGCTGGTGTGGGTGTCTGGCACAAAGGAGGCTGAGAGCAGCCGCTGAAGCCCCCAGAGGGGCTCGGTCAGAAGGACCCCAGCGTGCACGGAGCGCGGCAGGACCTGCCCACACCTGGCTTCTCCTGCAGGAGGGTCTCGTGAGATGGGGGGATCCACGTCTGCAGAGAAGGGCACCCACAGGATTCCTGTGCTGAACACAGCGGGGGGGATTTTCCCTCCCATTTGGGGTCAATAAACAGGAGTCCTTCAGACCCTGCAGGTCAAAAGACGTCCACGTTTAGTCCATATTTGGGGTTAAACTCCAGCAGTTGCTCCGGCACCCAACGACCCCTCCCAGCAGGGCAGGGGCAGCAGGAAAAGGAGAGAGAAAAGAAAGCGGGTTGGATGAAACACCCAAGCTAACAAACACCAATAGAGAGTCTATAAAACGACACTCACCCCAGGGGATGTGCAGAGTCACAGGGAGCAGAAAAACATCCTCAGGAGCAGAACCATGAGCGGGACCCTCCAGGAGGAGCCCCCTCCTCAAACCCCCCCCCCCTTTATACAGGTTGTGATGCTGATGGTGCTGGACACAGCTGGAGCCAACTCACTGCAGCTGGTGGGTGCAGAGCAGGGGCTGGGCCAGGCACCAGGACAACAGATTCGGGGCATCCCCCCAGATAACCAGCCCTGGATGTGCTGTACCAAGAAACCAGGGGACGGGGAACCGGAGAGGTCTCAAATCCAGGCTGCAATTCCTCAAACATGCAAATATCCCGTGTTTAATGCTCCTTTAGCTGCTCACACAACCTGTGAGTCAACCGCAGAGCAGGTCTCTGCTCCCTGGTGGCCGAAGGCACAGCTGGAACCCAAGGGACACACCAAAAATCCTGATTTTCCTCCCCAAGAGGGACCCTCACCGCCCTGCCCCAGTGTCCCCCCGGTTCCTGGGGTGGCTTCACCCCAGTTCTCCAAGAGGAGGTCCCCAAGAGGGACCCTCACCGCCCTGCCCCGGTGTCCCCCCACTTTCTGGGGTGTCTCCTCCCCAGTTCCCCCTCCTGCCAGCCCCAGGAATCCCCCACGTGGTCAAACACCCAGCATATTCTGTCCTCCCCAGATCCACGGAATCATCCACATTTCCCAGGTTTTTAGAGCGCATTCCCTGATCCTGGTTAACACTGAGGTCCCTTCAGGTATTTATTTGCCCATCACCTCACCCGCCAGATGCTCCCTGTGGGGCCACCAGGGACACATCCACCTCCACGTGCTCCTCTCATGAGTCACGACTCATTTCAATCCAACCCAGTTTTGCCTTTTTTTCCCCCTGAAATCCAAACGTGCCCCGGGGTGCCCCAGCCCGTGTAGCTCCAGCAGAACCCTGCAAACTGCCCTGACCCACGTGCTGCCCAATCACGGGATAAGTGGCCCCTTTGGAACGCCGGCTGCCAACAAAGTTTAAATCCTGCTTTAAAAAGGTTCCCTGCGAACACTTCCCAGGTTGGACAACTGCTAAGTTTTCATCGGGGTGTTCCAAGAGGGGGATTTTTCAGTCTGCAGAGAGAAGGGAGAAAATAAGGCAAGAAAACAGGTGGGAAAGCAAGAAAGAAGGAAGAAAAGAAAAAGAAAGGAGGAGACAAAGTAGGTTGGTTTCATAGCTTGTAGGATCCCCAGTTCCCCCAGAACTAAATTCTTTTAAAGACCCTTCTTCTTCAATTTCAGCAGAGTTTATCTTTGACCCACCTTTGCTGTGATTCCTTCCCACAGATGTGACGCACCCAAAGAAGCAGCTCCAAGCTTCATCTGCTCCTAACTGGATGAAAACCAATTTTTCCAAGATTTTCTTTCACCTCGACCTGATCTCTAAAGACACATGAAAAGGATGGGCCTGGTTCGATGGCACAAGTCATAGAGAAACCCTGGAGGTCTTACAGGGGAGCAGTGGGCAGGGGTGGAGGAGGAGGATCCATGTCGGAGCTCTGGTGGGTTCTCCCAACAAGAGAGGAGGTCTCCTCCTTGCTTGCTCTTCGCGCTGGGGCTTTTTGGGCTAAAATGCTGCTTTTGGGGCCCAACGCAAACCCACTCCCCTTGCTGCCCAGCTCCTCCGCTGGAGGGGCCTCTCCAAGGTGCGCCCGGAGGGGCAGGAGGACTCTTGGGGAGGGCCCTGGCCCAGGGGGGCGCTGAGCCCCCAGCACCCCCAGCCCTTGGGATGGGTGGAGGCTGCTCCTGCTGCCTCCTGGCAGGACCAGCCGCTGGTCCCTGGAGAGCTCTGGGCAGGAGGTGGCAGCAGAGGCAGCGGGAAGGGGCTGGGGCGGCAGGAGGAGGTGAGTGAGGGGGTTACCTGGGTCCGCAGGTACCTCGCAGTGGTGCAGAGCAGGAGGTTACCCAGCTCTGCCATCCTCTGGCGGCTCAGGACTGCCACAAACACACGGGACTTTCTGTGAACGGGCAGCGGGTGAAGATCCCCCCCAGGCAAAGCCTGGAAATGGAAAGAGCAAGGGGCAAATCACCCCGGGTGGGAGCACGGGGAGCCCACGGTGCCCACACACCTGGATCCAGCCACTGCCACGGCCCTTGGAGAGGATCTGCAAACAAGAGGCTTCTTCTGGGATCCAACAACGAGAGGCAGCAAAAGCACAACTCAACCGACTGCAGCAAGACGAAGGAGGCCGAGGCTGAGCCAAGCAGTGGAGCAGTGACCAGACCGTGGCTCTAGAGCACCTCGCCTGGCCCTCCCGAGGCCGCTTCTTCATCCCCTGGGAGCTCCACTCGGCTCATGCACGACCCATGAACACCACCAAAGTATCATTCCAATGCCAAAGCATTATTCCAATATCAAAGTCTTATTCCAATTAATACCAAAGCACCAATTCCAATATCAAAGTCTTATTCCAATGCCAAAGTATTATTCCAATACCAAAGCACCAATTCCAATACCAGAGTATTATTCCAATTAATACCAAAGTATTATTCCAATGCCAGAGTATTATTCCAATTAATACCAGAGGACCAATTCCAATACCAAAGTCTTATTCCAATTAATACCAAAGTATTATTCTAATACCAAAGTCTTATTCCAATGCCAAAGCACCAATTCCAATACCAAAGCATTATTCCAATATCAAAGTCTTATTCCAATTAATACCAAAGCACCAATTCCAATACCAAAGTATTATTCCAATTAATACCAAAGTATTATTCCAATGCCAAAGTCTTATTCCAATACCAAAGTATTATTCCAATACCAAAGCACCAATTCCAATAACAAAGAATTATTCCAACATCAAAGTATTATTCCAACATCAAAGTATTATTCCAATACCAAAGCACCAATTCCAATACCAAAGGACCAATTCCAATGCCAAAAATATTATTCCAATTAATACCAAAGTCTTATTCCAACACCAAAGCACCACTTCCAATACCAAAGTATTATTCCAATTAATCCCAAAGCACCAATTCCAATACCAAAGTATTATTCCAATACTAAAGCACCAATTCCAATACAAAAATATTATTCCAACACCAAAGCATCAATTCCAATACCAAAGTCTTATTCCAATTAATACCAGAGTATTATTCCAATACCAAAGCATCAATTCCAATACCAAAGTATTATTCCAATAACAAAGTACCACTTCCAATACCAAAATCTTATTCCAATTAATCCCAAAGCACCAATTCCAATGCCAAAGTATTATTCCAATACTAAAGCACCAATTCCAATACAAAAATATTATTCCAACACCAAAGCATCAATTCCAATACCAAAGTCTTATTCCAATTAATACCAGAGTATTATTCCAATACCAAAGCATCAATTCCAATACCAAAGTCTTATTCCAATTAATCCCAAAGTCTTATTCCAACACCAAAGCACCACTTCCAATGCCAAAGTCTTATGCCAATTAACACCAAAGTATCATTCACATATATAAAAAAAAGCCTCAGTTTGGACTATGTGGAACTTCGCAAAGCCTGGGGGTGGTTACTGCGGTGTTCACATTTAATTGCACTGATGTTCCTGATAAACATGGACATTTTTTAACACAGCAGTAAACTCCTGAAGAGAAAGTTCCCAAGTGAGAGGCAGGAACCCTGCGGGTGCCTGGGCAAGCATCCACACAAGTGTCTGGATACACAAACCCGGGACCTGCTCAGTTCCCGGGGACTTTAGGGTTCTTTGTGAAGGTCACTTTAAGCTGGTGACCAAGAGGCAGGGCTGGTAGGGGGGGTTCTGTAGCTTGTGCTCCTCACCTCACTTTAAAAAGAAGATGAAAGTGGAAAAGATCCCCCAGGTTTCTGTTGGCATTGTTAGTGCAACAAGCCCTAGCCTCCTTAATTACTTAAAGGTCGGAGGATTCCCGGAGAAGGCTCTGCACTTGCCTCGGCTCTCCCCTAGCCAAAGGGCTCCTCTGAGCTCACACAAGGAAAGGAGGAGAGGCACGAGGAGTTTCCAACTCTGCACTGCAGCACTTTGTACGAGACAGCGACGGAGAGAACGATTCCAGGGGCGGGAGGAGGTCAGGGAATAGCTGGCTCTTTACCGGCTCAACCTACACGAGCAGAACCCGTGAGATCTCAGCTTTTTGTGAAGAGTTGTGCGTGCCCAGCATGAACCCTCCCCACCAGGCTGCGGAGCTGAAGGCAGCACAGAGGTCCCCACCAGAGCTACCTGAGCTGCTGGAACATCCTTCTCACCAGGCACCTCCGTGCTCAAACAGAAGAGTCCAGGGGGGTACCTTGGAAAGGACAAGTCGGGTTTAAATGGATTAAGCTGGAGCCCAAGAGCTGACTCCCTCCTTGGACTGAAAACGCACAGTGAAAATCATCTCCATCCTGCAAGGACTTCAGCCCGGCTGCTGTCCTAAGCGAAGGAATAATATTCCTAACCAGGGATATCACCTGTAATAGGATTTTTGTGCTGCATGCAGCCCTTTGGGGCCCTCCCGGAGCACTGGGGAGGTGGCAGGGAAACCATCACAACGGGTTTTGTTTTCCCTCGAGCTGGCTGCAAGGCAGGGAGGGGGCTTCAGGGGCACCTTGAGGCTGTGGTGTAACACAAGCAGAGGTTGTGCCTCCCCAACCCCAACTGCTGCTCCTCCCCTGGCCTGGCAGAGCCTCTCCCTCCATCCCCGTTCCCGGATGCTGAGGGAGCCAAGCCCAGGAGCTGCTGCTGATCATGGCTGGGAAGCCAACTGAGCTCCAGTGGTGGGAATTCCAGAGGTGCTTACGTAGGCACATCAGGTATTTTGTGTCCCCTCCAGGCATAGCTGCCCGGATACTCCAACCACACAATATTCACATTAAACGGGGATGTGTGTTTAAAATCTGCACCTTCCGGGAGCTACACTGGAAACCCACTGAGCAAGCACCATCCCAAGGGACACGTTTTCCATCCTACACACAAATATTCACTTTAGAGAGCTAAATTCCCGTCTCCAGGGCCTGTTTTGGTTGTTTCTCCCTGCCACAGAGGCTGGAACCAGGCACAGCCGCGACAGCTTGTGTGACCTCAGCCATGGATCAGGGGCTGCAAACCAAGTTTTAAAGCCTGGTGGAGGAGAGTGCACCTCATGGGCACCCCCTCCCCAGGCCAGGACACACACAAAGCCCTGGAAAAGCAGCAGCAGCAGCATCAGCGAGGGCTCTGCCCATCCATCCACACTGCTATCTCTCAGACTTTTTTTCTTCTTCCTTTTTTCCTGGAAAACCTTCTAAGTTGTGTGGGAAAGCTTCAAAGTGGCGTGAGAAGCATCGTGATAACTTCACCCAGCCCAGGACGTGCCAGGAAGGGTGAGGGAGAGGGAAGCAAGCTCAGATTAGCCCCAACATCTCCAGATTCAAAGCTGCTGAGGTGCTGGGCACCAAGAGCAGAGTCTGTTTGGGACCTGGAGTGGAACCCAACGTTCCTCCCGGCAGCTCAACCTTCCCTGTCCCCGGCAGGGCTCTGCCATTCAGCTCCTCCCTTATCGCAAGACCACCTCTCGGGCTGAGGATGTCCCCAGGCAGATGAGGAATGTCTCCCCCTGCCCTGTGACATCCTCCCCTTGGCTCCGTGGCCGTCAGCCCGGGGCTGCCTGGGACGGGGATGATTGCTGCAGACACCCAGCCCAATGGGACCTGTCCCTTCCTCTCCCAGCTTGAGCTGCAGCTGCAGCAGGAGGGCCGTGCCCACACCCCCCTCCATGGGAACCAGGGCCCAGAAGCTGCCAGGGCACCTTCCCTGCTGCTGGGGGGCTGGGTGGACACCCTCACACTGCATCGTCTGCTCACCACCCAGAGCCTTCTGCTGGCCCTGCTTACAATGCCCCGGGGTGACGGGCTCTCCCCTTCCGCCACTGTCATCCCCTTTAAATGGATGAGCGCTTTTGGTAACAATTCCTGCTGCTTTCCCTCCCCCATTGTTCACCCCTGGAGAATGCTCCATTCCCTGGGACCTGCAGCTCCTTGCTCTGACAGCAGTAACTGCCGTGCTCATTCATTACTAACCGTGGTCAAAGCTTCATTCTCCCCGTGACAGGTGAAAAAAAAGCTGTCGCACTTGCTCATGACTTTGTGTTTCTTTAGCCTCGTGGTTCCAAGGAGAAGGGGCCTTTGGAATCCCGGAGCACTGTCTGCAGGGCTTCTAAACCAAACAGCAATTAGAAAATCATTCCTCTGCTGCCTGTCACCCCCGGCTACAAAGAGAGGCTGGGAACGGACTGGAGGAACCACGTATCGGGCAATAAAGAGCCTGATCTTCCTCCTTCTGGAGTTAAAATTCAACTCTCTATCTGTAAGCCAAGCACAACATCTTCATTTTTTGCGAAGGCCGCTCATTAGCCGTGCCAGGAAATCAGCAGCTCCTCCCCAGCTGCCCAGTCCACGGCATTTGGTGCTATTTTCAGCTGCCCCTCGAGCAGAGAGGGGACTGTGAGCCCAAACTCCTGCAGCCTAATTGCTGCCGGGGTGATCTAAGGTAACCCCTCAAACCTCTCCTCCTCCTCCTCCTCCTCCTCCTCCTCCTCCCCACAAAGATTCCACTTGAGGCTGCGCTAATCTCCGACTTCCCCTCGGGGAGGAAAATAATCCTCGTGTCTTATATCAGGTCATCACAACAGCAGCACTAAGAGGCAGCTCTGTGGGGAGACTCAGAATGGGGTTTGAGGCGTTATTCACCCATCGGGCTAGTCCGGGAGGGTTGTGCAGAGAGATTCATCCGGGGCCAAACAAGCACACGAAGCACCCACCGGGCTGGGTCCCTGCCCCTGTCTGCACACAAGCAGCACAGCCCACCAAGGGAAGGGCTGAGGTTTGGACTGACCCTGCTGGGGCTGGGCACGAGAGGAATTGCTGAACAAACCCAGTAGGCTGCGTCTTTCCTATGAGACCACGGAATGGCAACAGCGGCAGCCCTACGCCGAATTAATCCTAAAAAAGCCCATCTGCCACTGGCCAAATCTTGAGGGACCCTCTTGAGAAGACTTGTGCACGTCTGGGAGTTTCCTCCACGCCTCACAGAAGCGGTTCCAGACCCATCTGCAGGTCCCCTCCCACGGCCACCTCTTTACAAGTGCCTCGTGGTGCTGGAGCTCTGCTACATGTTGGATTTGCCTCGTGCTGGGCTCTTGCAGCCTGTTCCCTGAACATCAATTAAAGCACAACTGAAACCCCCTCTGTTAGCCAACACTTTACATGGCGCAACTTGCTTTGAATTCCTCTTTCCAGAACTGATGGCGTGGGTGGAACATCCTGAGCACAACCACAACACACACAACAAAAAAAGAAGGGAAGATGACTTAGGGATGACACTTTTCCCAAACACACTCTGGAGCCTCAGCTGCTGCCGCTCGACTCCTCTTTGCAACATCCCCCTGCGGATGTTTTGCTGGTGCAAACACTTACCGAGCAGTTCTCCTAATGCTCCATTAGGAAGATTTAAGAGTTACTGACGTGGGACCCAGGATCTGCTTCATCGCGGTCTCAATTACAAGCTAGTATTCACCCCTTTCAGCAAAAAAGAAAAAAAATCACAGGACATTTTGTTCTGCTGGAGAACGAAATAAATTCTGCTGGACAATAAACTGTGAGTGGGAAGGGGACAAACCCGGAGTGCCAAGCGCCCCTTCTCCCAGTGCTGGACACACCACAGCTTTAAAGGGCATCACCAGGGGATGCCAGACTTGCTGGAGAATTAATTTCTCTGCATAATCAGCTGTAGCTCGTGATGCAAGGTGAGGGCAGCTCCATCGGACGCCAAAGGGATGTGCTGGGTTTGCCCGTCGAGCAGCACCAGGAGCAGCTCATGTTCTGGTGCAGAAGCTGCTCTCTGGATGTCAAACCCACCCTGAATTAATGCTGAATTATTCCCCATCAGCAGATGTCTGACATTCCCTGTCTTGGTTCACCTGCTCTGTGCCTGGGCACCACACAGGGCCAATAAAGACGCTAAAATCGGGTTAACTTCACCCCTTCATGGTACCTTGTCCCTCTGCTGATCTAGATCTTGGTTTGACTTGATGGCCCTGCCGACCAGAGGGACTGGGAGTTAACACCAGATGCGGTCAGAGCTGGGGAAGACTTTGGGAGGGGCTTTTGTGGGCAAAATAAAAGGCTTTGTAACTCCAACCCACCCGAAAAAATAAAAATAAAAACATTCTGGAGACAGAATCCTTTCCTGTGCACCACGGGAAGGGACCCAAGCACCAACATTGGCTTCGTCCATGAGTAAATCTCACTTTTGTTTTCATGTGCTTCTGTCTTTCCAACGGGGTCACTTTCAAGAAACAAAAAAAAAGCTCATTTTTGAGGCAAAACACAAGTGAAACGTTTCCCTTAGTTTTGCATCTCGGGTGTGGAAATGTCCTGTCACTGCTGAGGAAAGGTGGGGGAGGCTCCAGGTTTAGTCCTTTACCTTCACACTGTGGCTCTGGGGTCATTTTGTTGGGGGTTTTTGGTTTGTTCTGAGTTTTTTCAAGCTCATTTCACTAACTGAATACTTCTGCTCCCATCCCATCCCCCCCAAATCACCTGTGGCTTTGCAACAACCCAAGGGACGGCCTCAGAACCCACCAGTTCTTCCTCTAGGTGCTCTAAAATTCTTCCTTCTGGCTACAAAAATGGAGTGTAATGATTTTTGATGTGAGGTGGCCTGTGGTAGAGCCCCCCCTGCCCTCTCCCCCTCGATTTCTCACTGCAATGACCCATCAGTGCTCTCCGTACGGCACAAAGCCTCATCTTCCACCCCTTGGGGCTCTATCTGAGGGAAGAAGATACTCAACAGATGGGCATAAGAGGTGAAGACACTTGAAAAACCGGGAAAAGTCATTTAAGTGGCTTAATTACTGATTTAAGAGGAACATTTGGAGGCTCCCCTGCCTGCGAGAGGAAGGGAAAATTCCAGGTTTAATTCCAAATAGCTACGCAGGGTTATGATACACAGGATTATTTAATTTGTGACCATTCCGCCCTCTTCACAGCCCAGTTTTCAGTGCTGCCCATGGGTAGAGATGGGCTGTGACTCCTTTTTTAAGGGGTTACAGCTTTTCACCTCTTCCCTCCTTGCCGACAGGAGCCCGTAAACTGCTCTGTACTTGAGATTAAATATTGACCTAAGCCCCAGTCACTGAGCAGGGAGACACACAGAAAAACCCTGCAGGTTCCAGCCTGTGCCAAGTGGGGCACATGGTGGGCAATTAAATCAAATGCTTGCTCTACACTTACACCTTTAAGGCCACTTAACATTTTATTGCTCCACAGATTATTTTTTCTCCCCTCCTCGAAGGGGATTCAGTCAAGTCCAGCTCCCAACTAAGCAGCGGCTTTGCTAGAAAGCCTCTTGGTCCCTTGGAAAAACATACCTATATTTACCAACTAGATTGAAATTGTGGGGGTTATGAGCTACTGAAATTATGGGAAACAGAGAAACGGGGGAGTCTGACACAAACTACCAGTTAAAAGAGGTTTCTCGGGGAAGGGTCCCACGTTGTTTGCTATTTACTGGTGCCGCCAAAGCTACTGAAATCAGTGATTAAATCCCCACTAAATTCAGGGTAACCAGGGGTTTAGCCAGAACTGGTTGTTTCTAAGGAGCAGACCCACGTGGCAGAGATCACTGGGCTTCATAAATTGACATTTCCCTGGGTAAAGTGCAGCAGCTGTTGAACCTGGTTCCTCACAGGCCACTCCTGCCTTAGTTGCTGTCCCACAACTCCCGGAACTTTGGTGGAAAAACCCCCTAAAGCAGCACTTTGAATGGCTTTGCTTAAAAAATAAAAAGAGAACAAGACGTAAAGCAGGTGCTGTACCTTAGAAGGGACCTGTTTCTAGTGGCACATGGGGAATCCTGTCTTGAAATGTTTGCCAGCTCTTTAAAAGGTGCTCCTGAGCCTCCTGAGGGTGTCAGAGGCAGGACTGAGATGGCACCAGGCAACACAACCTCACAGTAAATCTGTATTTTGGAGTATCTCAGAGGGAGGGAAACCAGTTGTCTGCGGGGTTCTCTGGCTACAGGCAGAATCACACTGAACTTTGGTCTAAATTGGGGAGAAACCCCTTTTTCTGCAGTGAAGTTTTGTCAGATACACCAAGGTAGAACAGGGGCTCACACTCGGGTCCTTTTATCAACCAAACGACCCCTCTCGTGCAAAGAGCAACTGGCATCTGGAACAGCTCCCAAACTCTTGGGTGTAACCACTTGCAAAGGAAAAACAGCTGAATTAAATTAATCGCTCCATCGCTTGAGGTGGGAGCTCGTCGGTAGCAGCTGACTGGGGTATTTCTGGGTTGGCTGGGAGCAGCTCTGTGACCCCTGCTACCAAAGGCTGCCCTGAACACACAGCAGGAGTTGTCTGTAAACAGCCTGAACTTTGCTCCAAAGGAGAAGTAGAGCGCGTCAGACAGGGAGCAAGGCGCTTTTTTGAGGGAAATTCTGTCGCTTACGGCTCCTGCTGTCCACCACTTATTTAAAACCCCAGAAAAATAATAGCCCTGGGCCATTTCATGCCCTTCAGATTACTGCTGGAGGTCTCCTCCCCACACAGACCTCCCAGAGCTCCCTGGAGACTACAGAGAGCTCCGGTTCCTGCCTCTGGCCACCCGGTCACCACGTCCCCAGCCAAGCCGCGGGGTGATCTGGGGTCTTGGCTGCGCACACCGAGCTGGCTGAGTCACATTTTCCCCCAGCTGCCGCTGTGATGTCTGAGCCAGCCCCGAGCGGGGGCAGTTAACTGCAAAGCAGCCTCTGAGCTCCACTCTTACCTCCCACACACCCAGACCAGGGGGAACTCCGCGGAGGCTGAGTCCGGGCAGAGGGGAGCTCAGGGGAGGGAGAACCAATGAACTGTGTGTTCCCAAGCTTGGGGTGCCCCACGGAACTGAGCCAGCATTTCATTCGTCACCATACACATGTTATCACCACGCATTCATCACCATACATTAATTACCATACACCCGTTATCACCATGCACATATCGTCACCATACATTAATCACCATACACACATTGCCACCATACATTAATCACCATACACACATTATCACCATACTTTAATCACCATACACATATTCACCATACATTAATCACCATACACATATTCACCATACATTAATTACCATACACATGTTATCACCATACACACATTGCCACCATACATTAATTACCATACACATATTGCCACCATACATTAATTACCATACACACATTGCCACCATAC
>VYZX01006589.1:62200-109027 GCA_013401335.1 Brachypteracias leptosomus
ATCACCATACATTAATTACCATACACATATTATCACCATACATTAATCACCATACATTAATTGCCATACACATATTATCACCACACATTCATCACCATACACATATTATCACCATACACTAATTACCATACACATATTACCACCATGCATTGATCACTATACACATATTCACCATACATTAATTACCATACACCCATTACCACCATACATTAATCACCATACACATATTGTCACCATACATTAATCACCATACATTCATCACCATACACATATTACCACCATACATTAATTACCATACAGATATTATCACCATACATTCATCACCATACACATATTATCACCACGCATTAATTACCATACAGACATTACCACCATACATTAATCACCATACACATATCATCACCACGCATTAATCACCATACACATATCATCACCATACACATACTCCTTACATTTTTCTAACTTGTATTAATTAAAAGCAAGCAGCTAAGTTGCCAACCCCCTAGTAACAAACCCCAACATTTCACCTTGCCTGCTACTTCTCACACGAGCTCACAGCCCTTCATGCCCCCTCCATTACCAGAACACAGCCCCACACAAGGTTCTGCTCGGGAAAAACAAGCATTAATACCTGATAATCACGGCACGTCCCTTCCCTGATTAATGCCCCGAAATCTCTTCTATTTCCCTATATCGAAACTTTCTTAAAGAGGGGATGCTTGAGTGCAATTCAGTGAACAAGCTCCTCACTCACAGGACGTGACGCTGCACAGGTATTTACCTTCCCTTCCACGCCCCTCACGGCATTTCTGTGGTGTCAAGAGCTGTCCCAGCTTGGCACCGGGTGAACCTCTGCTCTGCTTCTCGTGCTGGGTTCTGTGCTTCTAACAGAGGCCAAGGACAGCTGGGACAGGAGCTCTGTGGTCTACAGAATTTAGATGAAGTCACTGGGTCAAAAGCTGTTCTAGCAGGAAAAAGAACCTTGGCTACTGCCAAAAGGTGAGTGCACCCCCATCAGAGCACACCGGCAAGGGCTCTTCTCGTGCACTGGAGCCCTCCAAACCAGCAGCAAGGCCAGAATAAGGCTCGTGGTGGTTCTATCATCCCTCTACCCAGAGAGGACTGAATTTACTTGGACTCCAGGTGTGTGCAGCATCTCCAGTGGCAGTGGATCAGAGCAGGGGCTGACGGTGCGTGCCTGAAGCCTGCAGCTCTCCCCGGGACTCTTGGCAGGGGCACTGCTGTGCAAACGGCGTAAATCTGAGCTCTACACTCTGCTCTAAACCATCCCAGCACCGGGGGCCAAGTCCAGCTGTGGTCTGCACTCAAAGTTTGGGAGAAACCCCAGGAAAAAGGCAACGTGCTCCCAGAGATGAGCTCTGCAGCCTTCACACCCCACTGCTCTGCACCCAGCTGAGGCACAGAGGATCTGCTTTTCCTGGCCTGGCTCTCAGGGCTCTGCAAAGTTACATCCTATTACTAAGAATAAGGTTACACCCTATTACTAAGAATAAAGTTACATCCTATTATTAAGAATAAAGTTACATCCTATTATTAAGAATAAAGTTACATCCTATTATTAAGAATAAAGTCACATTCTGTTATTAAAGTGCTGACTCTTTTTTCCCCAGATTGATGGGTTTGGGTTGTCCATGGAGACGCAGAGGATGGAATACATGGGGCTGAGCAACATCACCAGTGGCTTTTGCCCTTCTATGGTATAAAGAAAGTGCCCTCAGATTATTCCATTCTTTGTGCCACTCCTCCCTCCTGAGCCTCCAGGAAATACCCGAGCACTTGCTCAGTCTTTCCAGAATGCCCCCAAAGTGGACTCGCTGCTGTAACCTGACCAGCCATGAAATGAAAGGTCAGCCCAGAGCCTTCCCCCGTGACAAGGAGCTCAACAAATTCCATTCTCCCTACCCTGTCATTTACCAAATTCTGTGATTCCTCCAAGATTAAATAATTGGATGTATTCACTCTGTGCTGCTCAGCCCATCACGTGGTATTAGCCAGCCACGGCTCCAAAGTGCCAGACCCAGCTAGTTATCTGTCCTGGGATGCTGAGCAGCACCCTGAGCATTAATCAGCATCAAAGCAGACACTTAAATGCCCAATTTCTGCCCTTCCCCATTGTGTGACTGTCTTAGTGCCACCTGAATGTTCTCAGGAATGCAGCTGTGGGTGATGTCCTGCTCCCTCTCCCAGTGTGCTGGACCGGTACTGGACACCGCAGGAAGACAGAGCTCCCGTGCCACAAACGCCTCCCAAAAGGCATCTGGTTCCAGGCACCTTCCTAAAAAACACTAAGGGTAAATTATTTCATGCACACATAGCTCCAAAATGCAAGAATTAGCAAGAAACACCTGACGCTATTGCAGGAGATACACGGTGAGGGAGCCTTCAGCACCCACCTCCTCCTCAGGGGGTGAACAGCCCCAGGGTGATGCTGAGGAGGAGCTTGGGGACATCCTGGCCAGAGAAACCAGCACCCAGCACACTGCAGAGCAGCTCGGAGCAGCAGCAGGAGGGTTTGCCACCAGCTCTGTGTCCTGGCCAGCGTGGCAGGTGCTGGGTGAGCACAGACACCAGCCAAACTGCTGGAAGAACGACCTCTCCTCCTTCCAGCCCGACCTCCCACCTCCTCCCAACATCCGCCCTACCTGCAAAAATACGCCCAAGTTCCATCTGAATGACACAAGACTTGGGCGCTCACGTTTCCAACCCCCTAACCAAACCCCCTCCTGCCTGTCTGGGTCACACCACAACGTCCTGGCCACCAGCAAACCCTCCTCAGGTGCAGGGACCTCACCCCAGACACGTCTGGGAGCCCCGGACCGGCCAAAGAATCGCTCCCCGGTCCCGGCCAAGGGGGCTGCCCCCGGGGAAGGGCTGAACAAGGAGGGCTGCAGACGTTGTTGGGGCTCCAATGGCTTTTGCCTCTGAAAAGGTGGGGGGGTCACTCAGTGAGTGTTGTTCTCTCACCCCGAGTGCTGCGGGTGGGAGGGGAACGTCCCAGAGCCCCCCCCGAGCTCCCCCAGAGCCCCATGATGTCCCTGCCCTGCTCTACCAACCCTGACACACTCCTCACCCAGACAGACCCTGCTCAGCTCGCTGCCCCCAACAAACCCCTCCCCACACGGCACAAATCCCCCTCCAGGTGATTGATGATACCAATCCCAGCCTCACTCCAGTGACATCCCTCCCGCATCCCCCCCCCTGGAGCTGCAGCTCCGTAACCCCGGTGAGATCAGCCCCATTTGGCCGCTTTCACAGCTCAGGGGGTTGCTGGAGGGGATTTTTTGCCACGCCGGGGACTGACCACCCTGTAAACCATGAGCTCAGCTGGCAGGGAGGGGGCAGGGCCTGTAAAGAGATGTTGTTATGACAGGTGCACTGCCTGGTGCCAGCGACCAGCTCCTTCAAACAACAAAGGGCATCGAACGGGTACGGCCATAAATAAGCTGGAGAAACCGCAAATGGCTCATTAGGAAAAACGATTTGTTCAGGGGGTCGTTTCTCATTCCCCACATCACCAGGTAACAAATCAGGGGGGAAATGCCCAGTCGGGCCAATGCTCTTTGCTGCTATTTTCCACAACTTGTGTGAGGTGCAGGGTAAGAGATCCTCTTGGGAGAAAAAGAAAATAAAGTTAAGAGTACTATAATTACTTTTGGTCTTATAAGAGAGTTCAAAAAGACCCAGCACACCTCTGCCTTGGGGATGTCTTAGGAAAATATTACAGTTCTCAAGAGCTGTTTTGGCAGCAGGAAGGTTGAAGTCAACATCTCACCAAGCCAAAAAAAGGGCAAAAAAGAAAAAGACGAGAAAAAAAGGCACAAAAGAAGACAAGGAAAAAAAAAAAAGACAAGCACAAAAATGACACAGCCCCGCAGACACAGAGGCCCTGCTGAGTTCCCATGGGAATTCCAGCCTAACGCGGACCTGATGGGACACAGAAGGGGTTGATTTGGTGACGCCCTGGCTCTGAACTGCTACAGCTTTCACCAGCTGACACCTCCAGCGTGTTGCCCAATGCACACAGAGGTCAGACACCCCACAGACCTAGTGCAGTGCCACGTCTTGAAGCCAGAAAAACGCCAACGTAGCACACGAAAATCTTGTTTTACTCCGCTTATAGCCACTGAGCAGTATTAGTTATAGTTACACTAAATCTATACACATTCATACATATTCCACCCCTTACTGTAGCTCAATGAAAGCAGGAGAGCTAATGCACTAGATAGAATTAGGAGGTGGTGGAGACGGTCTCAGTTCTAAGAGGGTTTTTTCCTATTGTTATAGGGGAAAGTATTTAAAAATATGTCAGAAAAGATAGAGGAGTTAAATCGTACTCAATGCACACGAGCTCCTGCACTCCAGCCCAGCCTCAACCCTCCTCCAGCCCCACGGCCCCATCTCTACCCGCCTCGTGTCCCCTCCCCAGCTGTTCTCCTGCTACCCAAGGGTTAAACCACAGCTTCTCGTTCCCCAGGATAAGGGGGAAATCTCCCAGGCGCCGCCAGAGAACCCTTGCAGGAATCCTTATGTGCAGCAGCAGCTGAAAGCGTTTGGGTCGTGAGCCAGAACCCACCTCCAAAGGCCCCGTTCTGCCCAGCACAGGCCCAACAAGGGACCAGTTAAGGTCCCCTCCAGCGTGCTGGGAGCAGTGGGAACCACACCTCACACGGGCCGGGTCATCCTGGGCCACAGCCCAAGCAAACCAGGGGGGGATTTGCACCTTCTCGCCCTTCACAGGCTCCACAGACGCTGCCGGGGCCTGGGAAGACCCATCTGGGGGGGACAGAAAGACCCTGTGGGTTCTGAGGAGGGGGATTAGGTGCGAGGCTCCAGGTTCCCCAGTTCTTAGCAGACATCACCCAGGTGAGAGGTGACCTGCGCTTCATTTGCTTCATGTCTTTTCATTCACCCTGATGCCACCCCCCTGCAGAACCTGCAGCAGAGGTGCAGGGGGCACATTCCCTCTGTCCCAGCAGCTCCAGCAAACTGTCCCCTGGACATGGAACACAGAGTTAATTAGAGAACCCCGAGATGTCAGAGCAAGGGCTGTAAGACTCCTGTTTACCCATCTGAAAGGGCTTAATTGGGTTTATTTCCAGCCGGTGTCCATATTTTGCTTAGAGTGTCCCATTGTGTCCCCTGAAGGAACAACCACCCCCAGCCATGACTCTGGGAGCTGGGCTCACACGCTCCCGAGGATGGAGCTGCTCAGACGTGGGGCCAGCTTGGCTCCCTGCACAGGTACAGACCACGACTCTCTGAGCTGAGAATTCCCTCCAGCTCCTACAAAGAGACCTGCTGGGAGCTCCTCACTAGCTTCAGTGCTAGCCAGGAGCTGGAGAAAAACAGGAGCGACCTTTTACCCCTCTGGTTTCCTACGTCACGCTCGGAACACTTACAAAAGCAAATTGTGCTTTTTGGGGGGCCCATTTTATGGCCACTGTAAAGCCCCTGCTCCGAGGTCCCGAGACTGATGTAAGAGAACACGGAGCTTGTGACTGCAGCCCTTATAAACCTCAGCTGCACACAAAGGAGCAGAGAAAATCGAGGTGGCCACAGACTTTGAGAGCAGGGGGACAAAGGGAAGTTTATTTAGAGGGGACTCACCACCAGACCTGGGTGACGTGGGTGAGCTGCAGAGAGGCCATGAGGTGGGGGCAGAGGGAGAGGGGACCCTTCATAGGGCTTCCCTGTGTCCCTAGAAGGGCCACTGACAGTGGGTGAGACCTACAGCACCCCATCACAACCCCACAAGTGCCCGCTGGGGATGAAACGAAACAGCCCAAGAGAGCAGCACTCCCTGAGGTGCCCAACAGGCACACTGTGCTTGTTTGCAGGTTATTTTAAAGCCTTTGCCCGGCCTGGCTCGCTCAGTGCTCAAGGATATCTAGGGAAAAAGAGGCAAAAGCAGCTGGGCAAGACCCTCCTCCAACCCCAGGACACTCCATCAGCTCCAAACAGCTCCAGCCACCACAATAATCTCATTTCAAGCCAGCCTTTGATTTTCCTTCCACGGCAAGGACTCAGACAAACACAGCCAACGAGCAGCACAAATGTCTCTGTCCCCTTTCCAGCTATGCTCTTCCATGGATTTTAGGAGAGAGACACCAACAGATGCGTATTTGAGAGGATTTGGGGAATGTTCCTCTCAGTTCTCACCCTGCCAGCCACATCATCTGCAGTAATTCAGCTCAGACAAAGTGGAAAGAGCATCTCACAACATCCTCCTGTGGAATAAGACTATGAGCTCATCTCGAAGGGAAAAAATAGATAGATATATAACTGTGCAAAGGAGTGGTTTGAGCTACGTTAGTGAAGAGAAAGCAAACCCCCCAGACCTTGCAAGTGCACCTAGAGCTAAGTCTGGGCTCGGAAGGCAGGAGAGCAGTGAACTTTCTCCAGCTGGACTGAGAAGACAAGGCCACCCTCAGAAGAAACCTCACTGTGGAGCTCCAAACCCTGCTGGTCCATATATATTTAAAAATGCATACATACCTAGATATAACGTGTTTTATACACTGACCCAGCCACCTTACACACAGCCAGCAACGAGGTGCTGTGCTCTAAGAAGGGCCACTTGAGCAGACAGCAGCTGGCTTGGTCCTTCTCACCAACCGGCCCATCCAGACTGCCCAAGGACCATCCCAGACATCCCAAAGACCATCCCAGACTGCCCAAGAACCATCACAGACATCCCAAGGACCATCCCAGACATCTTTGACACACATTTTGAGACCGTCCCACACTTCCCCGGAGCCCAAACACCAAAGGTTCGGTTCTCCATCTCCCAGCCCCTCTCTCCTGCCCAGGCTGCACCAGCAAGATGACACGTCAGTGGCGGTGACTTACCAGCCCAGCAGATGTCCCAAGGAGATCATCCCTCTCGGGGAGCTCCCAGGCAGGGCAGGAACAGGGGATGATCCCAGGAGCCTGGAAAACAGATGATTATTAATGGCACTTAGATGACACAGCTTTTGGCTGGGTCCTGGGAAGCTGAAGGGCTGAAGCCTGGCAGGGGCTCCCCACGAGGACTGCCAGGAGGACAGCTGCTGGGGAACACGCCAGGGTGGAGACGGGTGGAGATCGGCCACTGGACAAAGCGCAGGCACAGGAGGAGCCCAAGGCCCAGCTGCTGAGGAACTGTGAGGTCCCGAGGCTCTGAACGAGGCAAAGACGTTTGTCTTAGAAGAAACTGGCTGCAGGAACCAAAGGGATGAGACGTCCCTAACGACGCCCCCTGAAAATAAGGCCTTGGGTTTGTGGCGGTTCCGATCAGAGCCTCGGTGATGCTTTTTCAACCAGAGAGAGTCAACCAACGGACAGACACAGACCATCTGGACACCAAGGCAACCAGAGCTCCCAGTGCAGAGAGACGTGTCCAACCTGTCCTTCTAGCTGGCCCAGAAGGGACCAAACCTTGCTGGGGGGTCATTTTTGGAGTCACATCGACGATTTTACATTCAACACAAACATTTAAAAGAGAGCAGCAAAAAGCAACGAGTGAAAATGGTGTGAAAAGAGTTGAGGGCAGCAGAGCAAACCCTGGGAGAGCCACCACGATCCAAAGGGCCTTGTCTTTATTCTCCTTGCAGGGAGACTCAAAGGAGGGTAACAGGGTGAGGAGGAGGAGAGCAAGTGGTTCTGCTCCATCACCTCCCCAGAACGGAGCAGGGAAAATGGTCAGAGATTAAAAAAACACAAAGAAAAGTAGTTTGCCGGCAAAGAGGGGAAAGATCATCCCTCAGCTGCGTGAGGAGCCCTTGTCAAGAGGAAGGGAATCATCTGTTCTACTTGCTCAGGGTGGAAAGAACAAGCAGTGACAGGACCAAGAGCCAGACACTAAGAAGGAGCTTTGGAACAGAATTTCTGGGAAGGTCACGGAGTTTTCCTCACTGGAAAAAGGTCAGACAAACATTTTTAAGGAGAAAAAAAAAAAAGATGGGTATGGCTGATGTTAGTGTGGGGGCTTCAGCACCTCCTGGGGTCTTTCCCAGGGCCCTTCGCTATGATTTGAGAACTTAAGCAGCGATGGCAAACGTTGCAGGCTTGCCTTTGATGCCATGAAGATTACCCGGACCCTTTACTCCAACCATTCCTCACTGCACAGAGCTGGCAGGGAGAGGTGACACCCTTTATCTCCCAGCTCCTCCCGCCTCAAAAGGCAGCACTTGGGGCACCTCTGAGGATGCAGACAGGGGACCAACCCCTTCCCGCTGCCCCGGAGGGCTGAGCTGCCACGAGCAGAGCCAGGTCGCGGTCTGAGCTCACCATATTCCAACATTCCCACCACAACAGAGCCAACCTGCTGAGGAGCACCAGGAACAGGTCCCAGCCCAGCAAGCACCTCCACTACCCCAGTTTAAAAGGTGCGTTGAGCTCTGCAGCTGCTGCACTTCAAACTGGGAGGGAAGAGCCTCCCAGAGATCTTCTTCCTTTCAGGAAAACATTCGATCCATCCCATCCCATCCCCTCCCATCCCGCCCCATCCTGTTCTCACGCCTTTAACCCAATTTTGGAAGTCTCTATCCCCCGGTTTTTATCACCCTTGTTCTCTGTGCCACAGAGAACTCCAGAATGGGCCCCCAGACAGTCTCTGTGTTCCTAGATATGACTACATGACATCAGTGGAGGCCAGCCCAGTAGACCCAAACCCCACCCGGGGTTTCTCCCCCCTCTGCACCCCCCCGAAGGAGCTGATCCTGCCACTGAAACGCCTTTTATGTGCAAATCCAGCATTCCCAGGCACAGACAAACATCCCTTGGGCTGTTAGCTACAGCCTGGAGACCCTGCCCGCGGCGTCTGGGCAAACAGAGCTGGGCCTTGTCCCTGCAGAGTCTCCTCCACACGCCCCAAAGCCCTTCCAGCCTCCTCCATGGCAGCCACTTCAGGCGGCCAAAGATGACTTGGCCTTGAGCAAACACCAGACTTCCAGAGTGCTCGGAATTAGAAAGCCCCAACAAAGCCTGAGCTTTAGACTTTGCGCTCCTCCTCTACGTTTCTGGAGCTGCTCCATAAGAGGGAGAAAGGCTGAATGACATTTTAACAGATATTAATGTATTATTTCCTATTGCAACAGCATCAGCCTTAATCACTTCTGACCATTTCCAAACGCTTCCTGATGCAATTTCAGCAAATAATGTCTACACCTAGCTAAATATTGCTGTACATCAACAAATCATGCCTACACCTAGCCAAATATCACTGTATATATCCACAAATATCTCTGCCTAGCCGAGTTACTGAACACCAACAAATAATGTCTACTGGTGCCTACACCCAGCCAAGTACCACTGCCCACTTCTGACCTCACTTCATCAAGTATCAGTAAATCCAGTATATTTTTTGCCAGAACCTTCCTATGAAATACCTATATTTATTACATACCATATCTCTGCATACTGATTAAGCTCTAAGAAGCTCTGAGAGAAGGGAGGAGGATAAAAGAAGAGCAGAAAAAAGCACAATATCCTTTTAATCTCCTGCGGGCTCTGTAAAGCCAGTTACCAACAGATCTCCCCTCTCGAGCCACTGGGATGGGACTCGCTCCAAAGGCGGCTCAGCAGAGCACCAAGCACGGGAGAAGAGGGGGGGAAATACCAATAACTGGGAGCAGCCTCCTCAGCGGGTATCCCAAGCAAGCCAAGAGCCCACGGGGGTGATCATCCAGCCAGCCACCGCAGAGCAAACCACAGAATGTCCTTTCTTCCTGAAAAGCAAAACCCACACACAGTCAGGTGTGCAGGGAAACCAGAATCTCCCCTTCCCAAGGGCTTTGCAGGCTCCACATCCCACGATTTTTTTGTTCCACTGCACTGTTATCTGCTGGAAAAGCTGAACACGGGGCTTTAGCAGCAGCTGGGAGCTCCTAGAGCTTCAGCTGTGGTGCAGAAAGGGACCCTTCTGCCGTTCTGCTGCCTGACGTGTTTCAAACGAGCCACTCAGGAAGGAAAACAAACCAAGAGCTTTGCCCTCACCCACTTCAGAACCCACTGTTGATATGAACGCACAGCTGGAACTTCCTAAAGCCCGGCCTGAGACAAGACAAGCAGGTGAGTTACCACCGAGCCCAGCACAGACAGAGCCACAGGGTTCCAAGAGGTCTTCTGAGCCCTGGGCTTCTGCACGGCAACCCCTCGACAAAGCCCCAGCATGGTGGGGGCTTGGAAGGGACCTCTGGAGGTCATCTCATCCAACCCCCCAGCTCCAGCAGGGTCCCCAGGACCTTCCTCAGCAAACTCAGCCCAAGTTCTATGAAACAAAGTCTACCTCTAGGAAAACAGGGCTAGAAAGGGTCTCAGAAAGGTGTGTGGATCACCTACGATTCCTGTGCCATGGCAACTGGGGCCAAATCACCAAATCATGCAACCATAGAGTCATTTTGTCTGGAAGAGTCCCTCAAGAGCATCGAGTCCTGCCAAGGGCCACCAGCCCCTTCCCTATAGAGTCATTTTGTCTGGAAGAGTCCCTCAAGAGCATCGAGTCCTGCCAAGGGCCACCAGCCCCTTCCCTATAGAGTCATTTTGTCTGGAAGAGTCCCTCAAGAGCATCGAGTCCTGCCAAGGGCCACCAGCCCCTTCCCTCCCTGGTCTCCATCACAATCCTAACGTCCAGTCGGACATCAGAGCCACGAGCATGAAGAAGCCCCTCCCTGCTCTGCCAGGCTGGGTCAGCACAACTCATTTAAAGCCATAAACGGCCACTCTGCAGTTCTTACAATGGTTTTGTCACCGATAATGGGGTTTCTGCACTCACCCCGTTTGCCAGGGCCCTCCTCTGGGGACCGACGTTGAGTTTATAGCAGAGCGTGCTTGGATTAATATCAACGTGTAATTCTCAGCCACTCTGCTCGTGCCTTACTGGCTTAATTTAAAGTCTTTTTAAACGTGACACCATTAGGCTGCCAGATTTATAGCGGCCAATGAAGTCTCCATTAGAGCTTGTCATAATTTCCCTCTCTCCCCACTGCTCTGAGAAGCCATTAGTCCCACTCCTCCATTATGGACCCAGCTTCTCCACAGGTAACCTCTACCTAGAGTACAATATTTAACTCGCAGTAATGGCAACAATTACTTTGCAGAGACACTTTGATTAATAAACCATAAATCAGCATGACCCAATCTCGGCGTATTTCAGGTGCAGCAGACAGGAGAAACATTAAGAGATGACGTTGGAAATGCTGCCAGTGTTTCTGAAAGAACCATGGCCCTAATTCCTTTAGCTAAAAAATCTCCTCTGCCCTGTTTGTAGCACAGAAATCCCCTTCCCCGTGGAATTACTGGGGATCCCATGAAAACACCTATTGCACGTCGTGCTTTCTGTCCCCTCCACCCCCCGTTAACGGGTGAGTCAACGTGTTTGTGCTCCTCGGACCAGGTCTAACATCCCTGGTGTAGGGAGGAGGTGTGAAATCAATGACTTTCTGGGAAAACACTCATGTGGGCAGTTGAAGCCTGTCCCTCCCCACCCGCACCCTCAGCCCTGACTCAGCTCCACCTTCTCCTCGGTTTGGGGGTCTCCTGGAGGACAAGGAGGACCAGGCGCCTCTTCTCCCAGCCCCGTTGAGCCTCAAAGGGTTTATTCTCATCTCTTCACACTTAGGCTGCTGTCTGCGTGTGTTAAATGGTGCCTCAGCCTTGACTAGCCACTAATCTGTTGTAGCCCTGTGCACAACCTTGAGTGCTCCACCCCCCGTTCTGACAATTCCCCCACCATCTCTGTCCACTCGACCCCTCAGAGTTCACTGCAGAGCTCGAACCAGAAACAACCACGTAGAGGCTGCTCTTTGCATAGCAACAAAAGTATTTATGAGCATAATTTTGCTGTGGGATCATCACTTAACTCTTCAGTTTCCCACAGACAGTTCTCTCTCGTAGGTTTTGAGCCGCCAGTGTGAAGGAGAAGTGATAGTTTGGATTTCCACATTTAAGCTTTTCAGTCGGGGATTACATTTATACAATTCCACCACACTTGTCTTCCTGCCCTTAAAAAGAAAATAGAGGAAGATTCCTGAACAAAATCTGAGTACCAGCCCCTGATTCAACCGTATTTTGCATTAAAGGATCAAATGACAAGTAAAGGTAATGAGGAAACACAACCAGGAGCCTTGTCCTCTGTGGCGGGGTCAGGAGATGGGACCTAAACTATTAAATGCAATGCCCACAGCAGAGGGGGAGGACTCCTGGGCAATGTGTCCCCCAACTCCACCGGGGGGGCATCGGAGGCTCACAGCAAGAGCCCTTTGTGGGGCTGAGCAGCCCGCGCAGGGGGAGAACCAAACCCCCCATGAGGCTCTTGGCTCCCCCCTGGCGCTGCAGGGGGGGTCTCCTGGCTCTGGGGGATGCAATCAACACCCACTGCTGCTCTGACACCTACAGAGGGCACAGCAGCCAGGGGCACTGGGTGCTCCCCAGGCTGACTGTCCCCCAGCCTGACCAAGCTGCCAAGGCTGAGGGAGGACTCCACAGGCATAAAAATGAGCTGCATCTATAAATCCACACACACTGTTCCTCAGGAGTCACCTCAAGGAGGCTTTCTCCCCATAAATCTTCCTCCTGCTAGCAGAAACTAAAGGATCTTCCTCCCCCCTCAAGCCACACACAATTTTTTTAGCGGATTTTGAGCTAGCAAAGTGTTTATCCAACCTCCCTTCTGCAAAACTGGGAGGGATGAAGCGAGGAGATAACTCCCTGTGCAGCATCCTGAGACACGCAAGCAGGTAAAAGAGCTGGGGACCTAAACCCCAAGAGCTGGAGGCACCTCAGGGAAGGGCAGTTAGGAGAGAAGAGCAATTAGCCATTAATTACAAGGGGCTGGCTCCAGCTCTCAGCGATTTCTGCCCGTCTGCTTCCCCACCAGCACAGGTCTGCAGCTCCACACCCCAGGAACATCCATTCTACGGGCTCTAAGGGGAAAGGACACATCCCAGTACGAGCACCCAGCAGGGTCACCCCAGCTCCAGAGGTCACCTGGGTCCCGGTTATCTGGTCCCTTCGTAAAGCCAGATAAAGTGACACCCCTGACATCACCCTCCCCTCTCCCGGCAGGACAAGGGGCAGGGGAAGTTGAGAGACGCTGCCATGGGGTGAACCCTGCAGGGCCAGGCCTGTGGGATGCTCCCCTGGGGCCATGTTTGCATTTCTCTGCATTGTCCTGCCCACGCCCCTCGTTCCCTTTAATCATTTCTGTGTCCTGAGACAATCCGACAGGAAGCCAGACACTGATTTATCCCATAGAGCAGATCCCATTCCAACCGCTCCTGCCAGCGACCACACTTTCCGTTTGCTTTGGGGCCACAGCACAACCTCCTCCTCTTCCCTCACCCTCCACAATCTGTGTTCGGTTACCGAGCGTCAACTCGGGGAAGCTCTCGTGGTAAAGGAAGAGAAGAGCCGAAAAATGGGGAAACGTTTTGTGTCCCCTACAAACCAGCCCCACATCAAAGTGCAGGGACTGACCCTCGCAGCCTGGGGCTTCCAACACGGGGTCCATGACACTTTGCAGCTTCTTCAGCCTGTTAAAAGCACCTCCCACCTTTGCTGAGAAGGCAAGGGGAAAAAGGGCTTGAAACATCTCCTAAAACTCAGGGGAAATCTCCCAGGCTTTAAGCGCATAGCAAGGGAGCGATTTGTGTCCCCCTGCCTGGCAGTTCCTAAACAGACCAATAAAAGACACTTAATCCCACCGATGCTGCCCTGCCTAAGACCAGGCACTGAGTGAGAGGTTTGGGTAACCGACGCGTTCTGGCACCTGCCTGGCTAATAATGAAGCCCTCTCTTAAAATTTAAGCCCATTTAGCACCACATTTTCCACCCCTCTCTGAAGGACGAAGAAAGAACGACCCCCATTCATCTGCCCGGCCGCCTCTAGCCGCGTGCATTAAGACGCTGGCTCTTCTGACTAGGGGCAAGTCAGAACGCTCCCCCTGTGCAGTATTTTACAGGCTCTGCAGCACAGAGGAGCCCTCTGAGCACCCCCGGCAGCCCCCAGCCCCCCGAGCTGCATAAAGGCTCCACTGTCCCCGCTGCTGCGGGGACAAAACTCTGCCAGAGGTGCAGTTGGGATTAATCCCGAGCGGAGCCCAGGGCTCATCGGGGAGCTCCCGGAGCAGCAGAGGGGACGTGAAAAGCTCAGCGCAGCCCAGGGAGGCCTCCGAGCAGGGCAGGTCTCCATCCCGGGCTGGCAGAAGGCTGAGCTGTAACGTGAGCTGGGCTCCCTTTGCTTCCCCATTCGTATAAAACCCCTTTTTGTGTCTTTTGTTATAAACTCAGGCCTCCAGAATAAAGCCCGGGGGGAGAGGGGAGGGCGAGGAGCACTTGCTGCCCGAGGGGGTGTCAGTGGTTGTTTGACCACCTTACCCCCCTGCATCCCCCTCTGCGCCTGCTGCAGCATCCTAAAAAATAAAGGAGAGAATCCAACCCCATCCCTGCCCCCAAGGACTCACAGAGGAAAGACCCCTGGGAAGAAGAGCAACCTAAACTGTTTCCTTTTACAATACTCAGCCTTTAGGAGACACTTGGAGATGGGAAGCCCTTGGCAGACCAAGACTTGGGAAGCAGCTCATGGCAGAGAGGAGGAGATCGACGGGATGGGAACAGGGCGAGCACCTCAAGAAAGCTCTGCCTTTGGAACTACTGATGGCAAAGGGAGCAAGCCCTGGACAGCAGGGACTGGGAGAGGCCCTGGGAAGGCGTCTCCGGGGGCAGCTGTACCTGTCAAGCACTCCAAAGGGAAGTCACCTTGGTCACAAGCACGTAAAACATGCACCGATGGTGCAAGGACAGCACGTGTTGCCACGCTCCAGAGACCAGCTCAGCACCTGGAGGTCTCCCAAGGTCCCCACCAGGCCCTGCAAGCCCCCCGTGCCCATGGAACCCCCAGGGGCTGAAGGGTGCCGAGGTCGGGCAGAGCTCCGTGTGACCCGTCACTGGGATGGGAGGTGGCCCAAGCCTGGCTCCGTCTCACCCCCGCTGCCTCCCCCAGCAGTGGGGCAGAAAGACCTGGGGCCGGGGGGGTGCAGTGGTCCGGGGGGAGAGGGAAGCAACGGGAGAAGCTGTTTGTTTTCTCCTTCCCTCCTGCGAGTCCCGCGGGGGCCCAGAAACCACATTTTCTATCAGGTTTTGACTTCCCAGGCAGCGCTGTGTACAACACGCTGCTTCATGTTCTGGCACCAGAGAAACTCAACAGCTTCACCACCTTCAGCTCCGTTCTGT
Source organism: Brachypteracias leptosomus (assembly GCA_013401335.1). Taxonomy (NCBI): domain Eukaryota; kingdom Metazoa; phylum Chordata; class Aves; order Coraciiformes; family Brachypteraciidae; genus Brachypteracias; species Brachypteracias leptosomus. The sequence goes on from VYZX01006589.1 coordinate 77,432, forward strand.
TACAAGAGCCTCATTCCCATTTCCCCGTCTCTTTCAATTGTTCCAAAGCCTCCAGTGCCGAGTTTGACACGGGGCCAAGCTCCAGTATGAAATTTCATAGCCGGGATGATACGACCTCCTGCAAAACCCAGCAGCAGAACGCGGCCAATTAGCCCCAGCAATCGCTGGGAAGGGGAACAGCGCTGCCGACACGAGCCCCTGCCCTCCCCGTGGCATTAGCCAGCGCCGAAAGACATCACTGGTTTATGGGCCCTATCTGTCTGCTGCTTCTCCCCGCTACTGAATTATGAACGTGTCGCTAATTAAAGCCCTTAGCAGGGCAGGGGGAAGCCTGGGAGTCCTTCCCCCGTCAGGCTGCCGTTCAGTAGCACGACCCATTTAATCCATTCCATCGCCCCGTCCCCCGTTTACGAGCCGCGGGGTCCCCTCCGCCCAGCAAGGGGATCTCTCCCTGCAAAGTTGGGGTTTAAATGTTAACCGGCCGGCGCTGCCGCCATCAAAAGGTGCCACAAGAGCAGCAGCACCTCTGTTATTCCCAGATTTCCTTGCTTGTAAACTGGGCACAAAACCCCTTTCTGTGCCTTGACGGGAGGGCCTGGGGAGGAAGCAGGAGTCGGGGCGGCAGAAAGGGGCCCGTCCCCGGCACGCATCCCCGCATTGTGCCCTGAGTGACAGCCCGTCCCGCGGCCGCCACCAGCCCCCCAGCCTCCCAGGTCGGCCCCCGGCCCCGGGGAAATTCCTCCCCTTTCCCGGCGGGGTTGCCATGTCTCTGCACACAGAGGCGCGGAGGCGGCGCCCCGTGTCAGACAGGTTTTCATCTCCAGCCCCCCGGCCGCGGGCACAATGCGGACACAAGCAAACAGAGGCCGGCCAAAGCCTAGCAACCCCCTGCTCGAGGCAGGCAATGCCGGGGAGCTGCGGGAGGGGGGCCCGGGCCCGTTCACACAGGAATAAAGAAGATTAAGATTTCCTTTGAAAGGACGCGAAGCCTTTTTGACAGGCTGTGTCAACAGCGCTGTCTGCCCCTCAATGGGGGCCCGTCCCCGGGCGCGGGTTCCCACAGGGAGGTCTCGCTGATTAGCATGCTCTACACCCCCAGCACTTGTCAGCGTTTAGGCCCAGAATGAGGGGGCGAACCCTGGCAAAGCCTGCACCCGCCCACAGCGAAAGGACGACGAGAAACAGCCAACACCAACACCTACCGGGGACACGGCGGGGAGCCGAGAGCCTAGGGGGAGGGGGGGAGAGAGGAGAGGGAGAGGGAGAGGGAGAGGAGAGAAAATAGAAGAAGAAGAAAAGGAGAAAATAGAAGAAGAAAAGGAGAAGAATCAAAAAGAGAAAGAAGAGAAGAGAGGAGAGGAGAAAAGAGAAGAGAAGAGAAAATAGAAGAAGAGAAAGAGAAAATAGAAGAAGAAAAGGAGAAGAAGAAGAAAAAAGAGAAGAGAAAATAGAAGAAGAGAAAGAGAAAATAGAAGAAGAGAAAGAGAAAATAGAAGAAGAGAAAGAGAAAATAGAAGAAGAGAAAGAGAAAATAGAAGAAGAGAAAGAGAAAATAGAAGAAGAGAAAGAGAAAATAGAAGAAGAGAAAGAGAAAATAGAAGAAGAGAAAGAGAAAATAGAAGAAGAGAAAGAGAAAATAGAAGAAGAAGAAAAGGAGAAGAAGAAGAAGAAAAAGAGGAGAAGAAGAAAAAGAGGAGAAGCAGCGGCTACAGTCGTGCTCTCCATTCTGGGAATGCACCTCCCAGTTTGGGATGACAAGATATCCCAACTTTTGCAGAATTCCCGCCATCCGAAGCGTAACACACGTGCTGCTGATATCTCGGCTGACATTCCAGGCAGAAAAACCAAATAATCCCCATAACCAAACAGCAGCAGCACCACTGGTTGGGTTCTATAGAGGCACGAGGCTGGAAGGGATCCCCAAAGCCCCCAAAGTGACTGCCACGGGCAATATGACAGATAACCCCTGTCAGAAAGTGACCAGGCTCTCCTAGAACACACCATAAAAACCAACCCGCTGAGGAGAAAAGATTAATCCTGGCTGACACAATTCAGACTCCCTTTTTCTGAACGAACGACAGCACCAAGTCACCACCACACAGTGATGGTGTCACGTTGCTGAAAATCAAATTACTCCAAGGCTCCAACCTTGCAAAGACCCTTTGGGGCTGCTCAGATAAAGGAGCAGCACCCCAGGGGAGGCGACTGCATCGTGAGGATGCAGCTTTCAGGGTCACAGCTTAAATTTCTGGGGCTAAAAGGAACAGGAAAACAGCCCCATACGGGTAAAACTTTGGTTTGCAGGAACAACAACAACAAAAGGTTGCTTGGGGAAACCCACAGATTTGATACCAACTGGATCATCCAGCTTAACATCAAAAACTTTTGATCATCCAGTGTAATACTAAGAATTTATTCTGAAATTATCACACGAGAAAGTTAGAACATTCAGGGTAAAAAAAACCCATTTCAACAAGGAACTGATTATGAAGTGAAGTAAGTGGGAAAAGCTCCAAATTTATCTCAATATTGGACTTAATACAACTAAAGCAGAAGGTTCCTGCGAGCCAAGGCATCATCTGCATCTTGGGAAGCAACATCTCAGGCAGGGAAATTATGAGGATTTTTTTTCCTGAAACTGCTGGGATTTTTCCCAAGGCTCTAAATACTCTGCATCCACGTTCTTTTAGGGATTTTCCTTTCAAATGGTGAAATAAAAGGAAGCGAGTGTTTGATGGCCGCAGTGTGAAATCCAACGTGAGACACGGCAAAGAGCTGAGCGACCTCGTAAGGAGGAATCAGCAGCTGAGACAAGGCAGGACAACCAGGATTACACGGATCAACGTTTAATGCACCCAAAATCTGCTTTTCGAGCCACACACGGGGGTGACTCAGAGCCCCTCACAACTGTCTGCTCAGCAGATGCTTTCTGACACCACTCCTGGTTTTTCCCCCGCTGTACTTGAGTGTGTGAGAGCTCCTACCAAGCACCTCCTTCTACCCTGGGTTGGTGCCTCCCAGAGAAACATCCCGGGATTTTATTTGGTTCTTGTTACAGCAGAACCCCCCGAGCTCCCCGGTTTGCTTCCAGCCAGGGTTTATTTCTGGCAGGCAAGGCTGAGCTCTAACTCACAGCACACTCAGCTGTGCTCTCACGGGGGCTGTCTGGCAGGAATAAATGTCATTTCAGGCTTTCCTTTGCCAGAGCCACAGCTGTCTAGACACCCAGAGAACAAGTACCCAGGTGGGGACACAAGGTAAATAAGATGTACGAATGGAGCACGTGTGTGAGAGCCTGGGTTTGATTCTCCCCAGTGTCAGTTATTTATAGGCATTCGTTCTGAGGAGCAACACTAGGTTCCAGCAGAGGTTAGTGCCTATAAATAAAGCATCATTCCCACTGTAAAAGGAAAGAAATAATTAAAAAATAGTAATAAGGGTTTTTAAATGGGTGATTTAGCTTCTGCTCAGTTCTTTCAAGTTCTAGCACAACCCCCAGACGCACTCGTCCACCCTCTGCAACTTTTCCTTTTCTTCGCCCTCCCCAGATGAATTTATCCAGCGTCTCTCTGGGTCTCAGCCTTTTGTTTGCTGTGCTTGATCTGAGCCAGATGCATTTCTTGGACTCACCCACGGGCTGCTCAGCTCTGGATGCAAAGTGCACGAAAATCGTCCAGAGCACTTTGGGCAACACCCTCCAAGCAGCCTGGGGATCTCGCTCCAGGCAGGGGCTCATCACAGACACTCTATTTGTATAAGAAACCCCCAACAACAACAAGACAACCCTTCAGTCCTTGTCAGCTTCTGAAAAGGAAAAAAATTTAGTATTTTCCTGGATTTCTTGCATTAATTTTCCTCACTGGACAGGCTCCCTAACCAAGTTCAGCAGCAGAGAAAGCCCACAGAAGTCCCCGCTGGACGTCCCCCCTTCACCTCACCCATCTTGCTCCCCATCCTAAACCACCCAGCTTCAAAACCAGGGTATTCTGCAGGTTTTTACAGCTCCTAGCATCTGCCCCGAGCACTGTGGGAATGCTCCCAGCCCAGCCCCCAAATCAGACAGGATTTAATAAGAGCTGTTTATGCTGGTTAAACAACAGCCGCTATTGGAAACAGACCCAGGCAGGGCAAACAGCTCCAGCCTGAGAACTGCTCAGGTTTATGGCACTGTCCTGAAGCCTACTGAAATACAAGGAATTAAATCAGTGTTCTGAGCCTGGCCTTGCAGCCCCAGCTCTGACGGGCCAGCTCTGAGCCACCCATCTGCCAATCAGCCTGCTGGGGGGACAACTGATAAACAGGACCAGCAGCGAGGGGAAACGTTAAACGTGTATTAATGTGTTTATCTGGGAAGCTCTCCTGCCTGTAAATAGGATTAGTCCTGCCCAGCCACTGACTAAAGCTCTCAGAACTCCAGCCCCACTTCACACAAGTGCTCCTGTGTTTATGCTGAATTTCGGTCAGTTTAGTACCAGGAAAAGTCCTGAGAGCAGCACAGTGTGACCTGACCTTATGGAAAAAAAATGTCCTTTCACTGCTCCTGCTCCATGCAAACTGTTTCCTTTGCAGCTTCCATGTCCTCTTAAAAGTCACAGTAAAAATGCTGCAGTTCCTGCTCCAGCACAACAACCATCTAAATCTCAGCAACATATTGCATAAAACACACCCACAAACAGGAGATGGGACTGGTTAATAGTGAGGGACCAACCATCTAAAATACCAGCAATATATTGGATAAAACACACCCACAAAGAGGATATGAGACTAGTTAATAGTGAGGGACCAACCATCTAAATCTCAGCAATATATTGCATAAAACACCCAAACAAACAGGAGATGGGACTGGTTAATAGTGAGGGACCAACAATTAATGGCTTTTTTACACACTTCTCTGCGACTGGCTCAGCTCTAGACCACCCAGTCCTTACAAAGTGGATGAAAAATAAGCAGTGAAACAGATTAGGGGGGGGAAGAGGAAAAAAAGGTCTCTGCAGGCACTGGCCAGGCAGAGGATACCTAAGCAGGCAGCATTTACCGGGGTCTCTTTCCACCTGCTCTCCATCCCCAGCAGCTCTGGGCTCCTTCAGGCAGAGCTCACCTGGGTGAACACCAGGGCTGGGAGTTTCCTGAGAGAAGGGGATGTTCTTCCTCCCTCTTTCAGACCCGCTTGGCTCACCAGCAGGAGAACGTGACAGAACTGGGGTAAGGCAGCACCCAGGCTCCACAGCCCTTGTCTCCAGCTCCCCGGCAGCCGTTCTGCTGCAGGTCGTGCCAGGCTCCACCCAGCAACGCTGCTGGAGACGGGACCTGTCCCGGCACCGCTGCTCAGCCAGCTCATTTCTCCTGGCAAGGGCCAGCCAAGCTCTCCCCAGGGCTGCAGGAGCCAGAGATGCCCCACTGGCTGACTGAGACCTGAGCATGGCTAGGGAGAAGCTGCTGCCACCTGGTCTGCACACATGCAGCTCTTCTCCACCCCGGGATGGAGCTCCAGCCAGGCAGGGGTGGCAGATCCCCTCTTTGTTCTCTGCAGCACCCAGCCAATGGTCCCATCTCTGCCTTTCCAGGGACAAGGATCATCCAGAGAGCAGCAGCAAAACAGCGAGTGGAGAATAGAGACAGCGTCGCAGAATTGTTCTGCTGGAAGAGACCTTCACGATCACGGAGCCCACCCGTTAACCCAGCACTGCCAGGGCACCACTAGACCACGTCCCTCAGCACCACATCTCCACTCTTCAATCAGACAACACAAGAACATCCCAGACAACACCAGAGCAAAGGGCTCCACACTGATGCTCCTTCCTCCACAGCTATCAGCAGGCAGGGAGATCGAGCAGTTCCCTCTCAGAACAACATTGAAGCTCACGTGGCACGGCCACAACAGGTCACACAAGTGGCGAACCCAGCCTGGCCCGTGCCCGTTAGGGCCATAGAAATAGAACAATTGCAACCAAGCAGGTCCCAGATCAGTATCGCTGAGATCTCTGTCACTATCACCCACCACAGCCCCTTCAGCACCACGCACGAGCTCTTGGTTCATGCTGATTCACACAAAAACACATTCAAGCAGCACCACAAACCCTCCTCCACAGCCCTGAGGGTCGTGGTTCCACCAAGACCGTCTCATGAATTATCAGATATCAGCACAACCGAGGAGACCACGAGGAATCTGAGGTAGCTTGGCAGGTTTGGCAACAGAACACAGCCCCACGAACCATAGAGCCTTATTGTCAGGGCTGGAAAAACCAGCTCTCTGGGACCAGCCCCACGCTCAGTTTTTCCAGCAGTGAAATATGGGGTGACTGGGTTGGTGGGAGCAGGCTGGGCCCTGACCTGCCCGCTCAGTGGGTAATTCATTGGGATCCCCAACACCCAGCCCAGCTGTTTGTGTTTAACAGGTCGGCCCCATAAGGCAGTCGTTCTTCAGCGGCAGAACTGGGCATTTCAGCACGTCCCAGCCCCCAGCAGCCACGGTGTCACCTTCATCGCCCGTGAGCAGCACACTGGGGGCATTCAGCAGCTCCGAGGGCTGCACGGGGAACACTGAGGTCACTGCTCTGCAGTTTATGGGAGCTCTCGCTGGGGCTTTGCACGACACAAAGGTTCAAGTCTTCTGCAGCTGGGGCAGAGGGGAAGCAGGAGGAGAGAGTCATGCTTGGGACGGGGTGCGGGAGTGACACCAGGGTCGCCTGGGGAGTCCTCCTCGGGGCTGGCTGCAGTGGAGGTTGTGGCCATCACCCTGCTGAGCTGCCAGCCTGCCTCTAAACTGGTTTTATGGGGGTGAGGCTGAGCTCCAGGCCTTTTTCCCCCCTCATTTTCCTCACTGAATTATGCTGGATTCCAGCCAGCGTAGCAGGGTGGGGCTTGGCCCCATCACGGTTCCAAAGACTGCAGCGTTCCCAAACACTGGGGTGTAAGTGAACCTGTGAGATCTGTAAGTCGTGAAGAAACGTATTTACCAAGTGGATGCAGGTTTTGATGCAAACGGGTAGAAAACAGCCAGGAAGTGTAATTTCAAAGCTTATCAAACGTACCCTGCCCCCTTTTCTCCAGTCCAGAAGCTGCCAACTCACGTTAAGCAGAGTTTCCAAAGTGACAGGGCAGAATTTGGCTCCGAAACTGCCCCAGAGACAAAACAATCACTATTCCTAACACAGACCTTCTCCTGTGTGCTGCCCCTGCCCTCGCCCACCTCTCACACCAGCTCATGCCTTAAAATGCCAACTTCTGAGCTCAAGAGCAGCTCAGCTGCCAGGATTTCTCTAAAGGAGGTTTCCAGCGCTGTTACAATAAACCGGGGTGTGAGTACAGGCTGAAGGCTCAAAGAGAGATCTGAAAATAGACTCAACAACCAAACGGTGTCATAGAAACAAGGACAGAAGTCTTTTTTATTTTAACAGCCTCGCAGCCGTGAAGGCAGTTTTGGGATCTGTTGTGGTCTGTCCCCTGAGTCTTTAAACGCTTGTGGCTGAGAATACTGGGAATATTCTGGGCTGGGGTGGCCTCAGCATGCACAACCGAGGGCACAAAACCAGCTTCTCTCCACCAGGACTGCCATTCATGGGGGTGTCCTGGCAGCCAAGGGGGGAACCACCCCATCCAAGGGGGCAAGAGGGGCAAGGAACCAAAGGGAGAGATCAGGACCAGGAGCGAGGCAGGAGGTGAAACTGCTCCCTAGGGACATGTGGGGAGAAAAGCAGAAGTCCCGAGTCCTCCTGCAGTGCAAGGAACCCACGGCTGAAACCCCTTCCCAAAGAACAGGATTGCCCTCAAGAAGCTCCTTCCATTTCTTACCGGCCAGAGGCAGCTGTGAGAAAATTAACTAAAAGCATTTATCGCCACACACAGAGCTCTGAGATAAGGGCCAGTTCACCGCTGGAGCCTCTTCCAGCTCCTGCCAGCACTAAGATTGGCCCTTCTCCTCCTGAAAGCCCCTGGTTTATTCCCTGACACCTCCCAGCTCCTGTGAAAACACCCCACAAGCAGGAAACCAGGCGGGCAAAGCTCCTGCTCCTGGTGTTCCCCCCTTGCAGGCACATTTAATTGCTATTGTGATTAAAGAACTCCACAACAGGCAGAGGTAGGCTGGGCTGGAAGCACTGGGGCAGGTTCTGGAGCCACTCCTGGTGTCCTTTGCAGCCCCCTCAACCTGCTCCATGTCTCCTTTGCCCGAGACCTCCTGAGCCAGCCCCTGAGCAGCACGTCTCTGTCTGAGGTGGCCACAGGCCAGCTTTCCATTGCACCTACTTGCCACTGGCTAAACTGGGTCACTTCCTAAACACTGCTTAATTTTTTTAAAATAAACGTCTGAGGTGCACTGTGGAGGAGTAAAACACACAGCAAAGGAGCTCAGAAACATGCAGGTAAAGCCCTATAGACACATATAAAGCCCTATAGACACATATAAAGCCCTACAGACACATATAAAGCCCCATAGACACATATAAAGCCCCATAGACACATATAAAGCCCTATAGACACATATAAAGCCCCATAGACACATATAAAGCCCTACAGACACATATAAAGCCCTATAGACACATATAAAGCCCTATAGACACATATAAAGCCCTATAGACACATATAAAGCCCCATAGACACATATAAAGCCCTACAGACACATATAAAGCCCTATAGACACATATAAAGTTCTATAGACACATATAAAGCTCTCTAGGTTCCTACTCCATTTTATTTTGACAGCATAGGGTGAAAATTATTTTATATATATATCCCTCTGTGTTCCAATTGAAATGTTATTTTGGGTTCAGCCCTATTGTGCTCCAGGCAAGATCCTGTTTAAGTGGCCGTAGAGTTTTGTACTCAGGATATACAACATCAGAGAATAAAGCCAGGTAGTTTGGGTGCTCCTAGAAACACAGGTAATCTGGATTAATAAAGTATTTGGAATAATAAAATACCTGGCTAAGGACAGATTAGAACGTGAGGAAGTCGGATCAGTTTTGGTTGTCCCCAGGAAAGTGGATTAAAAGGCCTCCAGCAATGTGCCATCACCTGCATCCCCTGTGTGTGGCCAGATGGAGCATTCCTTGATTGTTAGGGGAAAGCTCCTCACCCCCAGGAGTCACTCCCAATTAAAAATCCAGGTCTGTTTGACATTAATTAAAATACCAGCTTTGATAATTTGATATAATAATACGATTTTTAGGTTACTTCTTAATTATTCAATTAATTTTAGGATCTGGGGTCATCACAAATACTGAATCGCTCTAATAGATCCATTTACTGAACACTGAATAGCTCTAAAGATCCATTTCTGCCAGAAAAAAACCCCCAAAAATGAAGAAAAGGAAGCAAAAAGGCACAACAACTGCCCAGTTCGGGAATACCCAGCCCTGGAGAAGAACTGAGCACTCATCTTTTATTCCCAGCACGGTACGTGCCTTAAAGCCACTGAGCATTAAGGCAGCAATAAAAGTGTCCAAGACTGCAAATGATCCTAATAAGTGATGTCAGCAATTCTTCACCACCTCCTCATCTTACAGCCTTTTACCCCAAATGCATTAATAAGAGAAGCCACACATCAAGTCCTGGGCTACAATTGACACGCTCTGATACGAAAAGGTCCTTTCTGTGTTTCCATGTCATCTGTTAAGCACCCACTGCATCAGCTCAGACACAGACCTGAGGGTTCCACCCCTCGGGAGAGACACAATTCACCCCCGAGATCCATCACAGGTATCTTTAGGTCCTGTCTGAAGCCCCAGGGAAGCATCCATGATATGCACTTGAACACTCAATTAACTCGTTAAGATAAGCACAATCCTGTTAGTGCTAAATCAATCCCTAGTGAAAAAGCTGCTGCTGATTTATGGGGGGATTTGGCTGTCAGAGCTCCCAGCAAATCCTCACTGGGGTGTCTGTGATCTCACCACGCTGGAAATATTATAGATAGTGGGGAAAAAAAGATGCTTAGGCATCATTTCAGAGACTGTACCTTCAGGTATGGTGTGATCTGCCCCCTCGAGAGATCGCTTTTCACTCCAGGGAGCTCCCAGAAGAGCCCGTGAAGGGGAATCTCTCCTGCCTTTGCTGGTGCCGGGTGTGATGTGACAGGGAGATGGACCAGGGGAAAGGCTCCTCTGAAAGGGTCTTTTAGGAGCTGCATCCAAATTCGCCCCATTAACCTGGAGAGCCCCAGCCCTGTAGGGTTCACACTGAGCATGGAGCCAGTGATTCCTGAAATTGCCACCAGATAAGATTTTTTAATTTAAATTTGACAGGGCATGCTCTCAACGGCTCTAAATCAGAGTCGCTCCATTTCATAGCATCATTTTGGTGGAAGTTACCTTGAAGATCATCGAGTCCCCCCATTCCCCACCCCTGCCAGGGCACCACCAACCCCTGTCCCTCAGCACCACATCTCCACGGCTTGGAAACCCCTCCAGGGCTGGGGACTCCAGCACTGCCCTGCCCAGCCCGGACCAGCCCTCTGGGGAAGACATTTCTCCTCCTGTCCAGCCTAAACCTTTAAATCGACTGACAATTGTGTTGGTTTTAGTGAAATGAATCCTACCGCCATAAGAACGGGGCAGTTTTCCAGGTAAGGGGCTTTTTAAACAACACATGATTTGTCTGTAACCACGGGGATGGTGGGAGGTGAGATGCTGACTGAGCAGGGCAGATGCAACAGATCTTCTCAATGAAATCACAGTTGACAGCAGAAAAAACATAAATACAGCTACAAGATTCTCTGGCAGGTGTTAAAAAAGCCCCAACAGCCTCCCCAGAAGCCATGTCCCCTACTTCTTAAGCAGGACACGCGGTTGGATCTACCCTGGTGAGCCGTGCAGCCCAACACGAGCAGCCCTGGAGACAGCCAGAGCTGAGGACCTGACCTCCAAGCATCTCCACGGGGTTGGTTCAGAGAGGTGTGGTTGTGTGGAAAGAGCACCAGTGAGTGGTGGGGGGGCGCATCAGCTCAGCTCCTGAAGCCCATTTTCTGGTGGCACGTGGGGATGAGTCTCCCCAGGAGTGCCTGCTCTCCTGGTCCAAGCTAAAAAGCTCCTCAAAACCCACCTCTCCCTGTGCACCAGTGGAAAGAGTCCACCGAGGGGACTGCTGAAAGTGCTACGTGGGGAACAAGTTGTGGTCCATCTTAAGTATCACCCCCTCGCTTCCATCGAGAAGGCAAAGGTCACCTCTGATAAGTGTAACTGCTTTTGCTCACGGTGGTTTTCTCCACGGCCAAGAGCCCCACGGAGCCCTCGGCCTCCTCTGCTTTGTTTCAGGCATCGTGCCCGAGTAAAGACTTTGGAGTCTAAATTCTTGAGGTCCTCTGGGGGACATAAATCACGGCTGCAGTAACTTGGCTGATGTAAGCGAAAGCAAACACACGTAAGAAAGCACACTTGTTAGAAAAGAAGCTGTAAAGAGACCCAGAAACCCAAGCCCGCTGATGTCATCCCCGCCGCTGGGGCGCTGCCTGGGAGCTACGTGGAGGTCCTGTGGGTTCCTGCAGAGCTTGGCCGAGGAGCAAAGGCATTGCAGCCCAACGAGCTCAGAAATAGCTCTGAACAAGCCACCTTGTGTCTCCCAGCGTCTGGAACTAAAACATAAAGTCAAAGCCAGGGAGGACAGGGCCCAAGGAAAGGCAAGGCTGCCCTCTGCCTCTGACACGGGACGTGGGGACCGCGGTGGGAACGGCTCCTGGTTGAGGGGTACCATCCCTTGCCTTGTCTTACCTCTACCCTCTGCCTCAGCAAACGGGCCAGGAGATAACATTAAGAAGCTGTTCCGACCCAAACCGAAGAAAAAAGCACCACAGACCGTTGCTCAGGAGTCCCAAGGTCTCCACAGGCACACCAGGAGGTTCAAACATCACAAGCGGGACTGATGCTCTTGAGGTCTAGCCTGGAATTGATAGAGTCAATTCGCACTGTGGCCCTTTCCTAGGCTGGTCTTAACGTCCTTTTGGGACGGCATGCACGTCCCCTCGGCGTCACCCCAACTGCCAGATGAGCTGAGAGCATCCTTGTGCCCCCTCTGGACACTTCTGAAGCAGGGGAGGAAGAGAAAGAGGAGGAGGGAGGCCACGCTCATGCAGGATGGAGACATTCCAGGGGCCAGACCCCATTTTGCTGCGGGCAGGTGGTGCTGAATTCAGTGGTTTAGAACAAAGTGAAAGCTGAATTATCTCCACAATCCTTAGTGCAAGTTACACCTTCTTTGACTGATAAACCAGTGCCTAAGCTGACAGGTCCTGGCTTTTACCCAACGTTTATGTGTGGCTGCTGTCGGGGGCAGGGGGAGGAACGAGAGATGATGAGGGTAACACCGTTCAGTGGCAGCCCTAGTTACCCTGCAGCTGCTTTGATCCTTAATGACTTGTTTTAGCTGCTTTTGCTGGGAACCCCCAGGCTGCTGCGTGTGGAATGCCAGAAATGGATGAGAAAGAGTAAAGCTGAAGCATTCATTTCACACGTGCAGCATCGTGCCGGGGACAACATCTGCTCCTGAGCTTCAGAAGGCACAAAGACTGGACCCACACGGGGAGTTCCAACCAGTTCTTGTGGCAGTGGGTGCGAGGAGAGCCCACGAGCCCTGTGACACCTCTGCAGGCTGAACCCACAGACCTTCGGGTGTCTGCCACCTCCAGCAACACCCGAGTGGCCCAGCTTTGGGTAGGGAACCAAACGTGCAGCCAAGGAGAATCACGTGGGCAACGCTGGGGAAACAATCACACTAAGGAGGTTGGTGGAAGCCGTCCAAGAAGAGCCTTGGCACGACCAGCTCCCAAGGACATCTCATCCGTGTTCACGTTTCTAACCCTACAGCACAAAGTTGAGCTTGTTGCCCTCTGCTCCACCTGGGAGGCGGGGGGTGTTTCTCTCCTGTGTCTCCAAGAAGGCAAAAATGAGGTTGGAAATAAACGCCGAGGACGTATTTTCATCTTGTTCGGAGCAATGACTTTTTAATAGCACTAATCAGGGGCATTCGTGGCGGACAGATCCACCTGGAGGAGCGTGTCAGAGGTGGGTGAGCTGAGCTGGGCCCCAAGGTCCACGTGGACTGGACCCAAGTAGCTGCCGTGCCCCAGGAGCTCAGCCACAGCCTTTGCCAGTCAGCCCCGGCATAAACAATCAAGAATTTCTGACACTTGGCTCCACAATACTCCAGAAATACGTAATTTCTATTTATTAACCACTGCAGATTCATTTTCACAGTGGAAAACATGGGAAAAGAAAGTCCCTGCCAGAGCATGCCTGTGTTAATACACTACAAACACAGCTCCGAAGAGCACGAGAGGTAAGAGGAGGGTGTTACTTGTGTTTATTCCTCTATTTCTCCAGTGGCAGAGCAGCAGGGACTCACACAGGGTAGACGGGTGCCTGGCTGGAGTTCTCCTGGGGATGCAGTAAAAGACAGCAGAGGATAAGCCTGGCTTAGCCAAGACTGAGGTCAGACCTGGGATGACCCAGCTTAGGATCAGTGGTGCAGGTGGGCACTTGTGTCCACCACGGAGTCCAGCAGACAGACCAACACAGGGCAGGAGGAGAGGAGACTGGCAAACCAGGAGGGTCCCAGAGGTGGTGGTTGGAGATGAGCCTCCTGGAACAGGTAGACCAGACCTTCTCCTGTGCCCTCAGCACGTTCCCTCACACTGGCACGGATGGTCCTTCTCAAAGTTTCCCCTTTTTGCTGCAGCTAATCTGGAAAGTGTCACCAACACCAGAAACAGAAGGATGTGCTGCGCTGTCAAGGGTGGGTGGTTTTAAATTTGAGGTTCTATCAGTGCTGCTGATAAACATCAGCATGAGGGACACACATGGAATGAACTCTCTGCTTTTGCCACCCTCTGGGACGACGAGAGGGACGGCAAGGTCACAGCCCTCAAGGAGTTCACAGCTGCCTGAAGTGAGCTATTGCTCGGTACATTGATTTTATTCCACGATCAATTCAGAGAATTTTGCAGAATCCTTCCCATATTTCAGAAGAGAAATCTTCCCCATATCTCAGGAAAAATCTTCCCCATATCTCAGGAAAAATCCTTGCCCGTACTTCATTTCATCTCCGCCCCGTGAACGTGCCACGAGAACCCTGGGGCAGCCACACCACGGGGCTAAACTCCATGTTTAAAGGCCTCTCAAAGAGATCTCTGTCAGCAGCTCCCCTCAGCTCCATTCTACAGGTACATTTATAAAGTTACAGAAGGAAAAAGAACAATCCCCCAAGTGCTTCTGCACGCCCTTTATTTACTCCGTGTGCAGCCTATAGCAAAGTCAACAGGAACGAGAAGGGGTCTGTAGGTTGCCAGCTGCTAATATGATTTTGTGCTTAAAAAGCAAATCCCAACCTCCCCTACAAATTAAAAGCATCACAGATAATTTATCCAACGTGCTTGCCAAAGCTGCTTCTCCCTGTCAGTTTAGATACAGCATTAAAAACCAGCTTGAGATAATGGACTAGCTCATGAAACCAGCTACTGTCTGCTCTGCATTTCTATTTCCTAGCAGAGTGGTGCCAAGAGGAAAGCTCCCCTAGAGCCAGAGAGTCTGTGTGAAGTCATTTACTGCCCCCCAGAACAGATAAATTAACTTCTGAGCTCCCAACCAACCCCTACTAGGGAGAACTCTAATGAAGAACAACTTCACGGTTCGCGGGCCAGCGCTAAAAACGGGATCGGTCGCAATTTGTGAGATCTGCTTTGGTCAGAATGGGTGCACATCTGAACGAATCACTTAAGAGAAGAACCAAAAGGCACCTTGAGTCTGAGCTGGGGTTGCAGGAGAGCTCTCCCTGGCGGGAGGGGAGCTGCAGGACAGGGTGGTGGGACCCTGCACCCCCCAGCACCCACCCCACCCACCCCTCCTGCTCCAAACCAGGCATTCCAGCGCCGCCCCCCTGATCAAACTCAGGCCTCTGGAGGCTGCAGCCAGAGAACCTGGTTTCAATCCACCGCTGGAGCGGGGACAGGGCGGAGGGGAGGGGGAAGGAGCCAAAGGGGAGAGGAGGAGATCAGCTCCTAGGGTGTTTGAGTTGGGGTTTGCACAAGCCCAGGGTGCCAACGCTCCCCTCAGAGACGACACGAGGTCACAGCAGCCCCGCTCAGGGAAAGGGAAACTCCAGCTCCTTAACATCAGGGAAAAAGAGTGGTGGGGGGGGGAATGTTTCCTCCCCAAATTGTAGGTTAAGGGCTCCCACCTTCAGTTATGTTCTGTTGTGTGGTGCAGCAATTAGAGCTGGATAAGTAGAGATCACAGGAGGAAAGTTATTGGAAGAGATCTGGGATGTTCTCATCGAGGATGGAGCTGCAGCACCAAGGAGCCCCAGCCACAACATCCCCCTCCCCATTTCTTGCAGATAACTACTAATATAAGTTAAGATACGACAGTGGGTTGTATTGCACAAGCTCCTTCAGTGACCCCTTTTAGTCACCAGGCACGGCTTGCAAACACCAAGCCCAAGTTGCTGCGCCCTCAATCAGAGGTGGTGCTGGCTGTCACCACTGGGAACACCCAACGACCTCCCCAGACCACCTCCTTGCTTTGGCTTTGCCCTGGGCTAAAGCTCCAACGCCAGTCCCCTGACCCTCACACACACAAAACACACCAAATTGCACAGTGGGTGATTAAACACTGTATCTGCTCGTTCCCCAGCCCTGTATGTTGGCCATACCCGAGCCAAAAACCCCACACCAATATCCCACGCCCCCTGCAGAGCTCATTCCTCAGCGTTGGCCACGTCTCATCCTCTCTCTCCACAGAGGTAAGGAGCACTTTGCACGACGCTCAGCAGGGTTTTCAGGCTGGGGAGTGGCTCACGAAGGCAGAATTGGCATCAAGAGCACTGTGAAGAGCCCTCAAAGTGCATCTTGTCTGCTCGAGCGTGGTTCCAGAGCAGAGCAGAGGAGGAGAAACTGGATATTTTGATATCAAGCTAGATCGTGCCTCAAATAAAACACTCTGACCACGGATACACGATCAAAAATTTCCACCTTGCTGAATCCACTCTCCTTTAAAACCCACGGGGAGCAACATTTCCCTTTCCCAAACCAGCCGACCACCTCCTGACCTCTCTGAAGGCTGGAAGACCAGAGCTGCGGCGTCTGCACACAGCTTTATTCTCCGCAGACACACAGCACCACACAACGAGGGGCAGCAGACACGGCTGAATTTGTCACCCCATCAATTAATTTACTGCTTGTAAAGGGAAGCAGTGAGCCTGCATCTCTACCTGGGCTGTGGTGTCGCCTGGAGAGCTGCAGCTTTGCTTTTTCAGTACCCTGCTGGCGCGTTTGCAGAGAGCAGCCCCGGAATGGTGGCCGAGGTTGATGCTCCAGCCTCCCCTGGGCAGCCTACAGGCCACAGCACCCCAGGCCAGCCCAGCACATGTCTCAGCACATCCTCATAGGAAGAGATCTCGAATTCTGTAAGGTGTGTGTCCAGCCGAGAAGTCAGTAAGAGACAAGGTGCTCTGGACTCAGCAGCCCAGCACCACCTGGGGGGATAGGAAGGAATCTAAAGCACCCCACACTTTATTCACCCTGGAGCTAGGGGTGGGGAGGGGTCGGGCTGCACACGTCAACAGGACGAGGAAGATTTCTGGAGGCACTTACAGGGATATTTGGAACCGGGGCACTTATCAGGCCCCAGGGAGCACTTTGGCAAGGCTCTGAAACGCACTCAGGCATTCCTGGGGTGCCTGCTGGGGGCAGCCTCAGCCCCCGGGGCAGGGAGGCTGGGGTGCCCCTTTGCTGGCCCATCCCAGGGGGCTGGCAGTGCAGAGCTGGGTGCCCAGGGCAGCCACACCTCACCCTGCAGAGCAGAGTCCTCCTCCCACGGCCTGTAACAGCTCTCTCAGAGTCGCACAACGGTTCAAATTGGAAAAGTCCTCAAGGATCCTCTAGTTCCATGGGCAGGGACACCTCCCACTAGAGCAGGAGGCCCCAGGTCCCATCCGACCCAGCCCCGAGCACCCCCAGGGGTGCCTGTCACTCTGGGGTGAAGTTCCGCCCACGTTTACAGCACCGCAGAAATCCAACAGGCTCTGCAGGACCAGGTTTGATGCCGGTGCCTCGGGCAGCACCTGGATTCAATGCTCCCTGAGCTAGCCCAGCCAGCAGCCTGTTAAACTTTCCCTGCATTCACCCCAAGCTTCTGCACTTGCAGCTCCACCTGCCAAGGGCACAACCAACCACGGAACCGGGGACTTGTGTCTCCCGAGCCAACCACCCGCTGCCCAGCGCAAACACAGGACCGAGACCGACCGAACTTCTCCAAGCCCGAGAAGAACTACTTGGCCCTGAACACGGAATCTTGCACCTTTTTGGCAGGGAAGCTGCCTGAAAGCAGCCACGTGAAGCCACCCAGAGCACGGTCACCCCGCAGCGTACTGGCTGCTGAGAGCCCAGCTGGCTGTAGCCCAGCCCAGGGGAGCTCCCCTGGATTTCACATTAACAGTTCATGGCATGAGATGTAAAGGGTGTCCACACATCACCGGAGCAACCAAACCACAGCACCACATACGTGTGTGCGAGGTGGGCTTTGCTGAGTTCCTCTAACCCTGCAATAGAGAGTTTCCCCTGCACTGACCTCGAAGGGAAACACGGACACACCTCAAGCCACGCTCGAGGGAGTGGGAAACAAGTTTCCCTCCCTCCTTTGCAATTACTGGCTCAGGAGAAAGAGCCTTAAACCGAGAACAAAGCCCTGACTTTAGGGAGCATGTTCCCCCAGCAGCTTTTGTTAGTGCTCCATGTGCTGGTTGCTATGTAAGGGGTTTAAAATTCCTGCTTCAGCTCTCAGGGCGAGGACCTGCCCAGAGGAGTCTTCCCCTGGGTGACATTTCCAAAGAAACCGCTCCATTTCCACGACTCCTGCAAATAAAAGGCCCTCCCCAGCTCTCCCCCAGCCACACCTACAACCAGACTCTGGGGGAGCAAAAAGCTGCTCCCCCAAAAGATGAAGTTACCTGGTAAGAGCAGGAGAGGAGGGAACCCATTAAAATGCTATTGAAATGGAGAGAGACACAACAAGGTTGCTTTTAAGGTTATTCAGATAAGGCATCGAGGGTGTGAAGGTCCTAAAGTGAAGAAACTCGTACAATAAAAGCCATTTCTTTTATAAATTGGTGTCTGGATAAAGACAGCTGCTTTTCAGACAAGCCACTCACACGTCTACAGACTGAGATACGTCTGTATTTCTACCTATTAACCAGCCCTGCTGAGAATGCCCTGTCCCTACCTCGCCGCCTTAACAAATGCTTCTAGGAACTACCACGCAAACACACAGCTAGGAAAAAATGGTTATTGTGGCTCCTTCCCACCCGAGAGCACCAGCAGTGCCCCTGAGGCGTCCCCCCGAGCTGCACTGAGCCTGCTCTGCCCCACGCAGCCAGAGCAGCACGTTTCTGGGCAGCTCACACACGCTTTCTGTCCAAACACCCGGGGCAGAGTCCAAAGCAAGCCCCAAACCTCCTCACCTCGATCCTCTGGAGCAGCAGCAGCACCAGGAAGCCCTCGCAGAGCCAGCTCCCCATCCCCAGAGCTCCACGGGGGCTCCCACCACCATGGGAGGTCAGACAGACGCCGGGGGAGGCTTCCTGCGGCTCCAAGGAGAAAAACAAGCTCAGCACAGGCGCCTCCTGCAAGGCCCCCCCCGCTGCCCCTGATAACCCCCAGCCTGGCGAGCCCAGCTGCTCCTTACCTGCAGCTCAGCCCTCCTTGCAGCTCCCTCCACGGCCACCTTCTGCTGCTTCTCCTCTGCAGCTCCTGCAGGGCTTGCTGGGCCCAGCACCAGCCAAGGCTGCTGCCACGGGCTTCAGAGGGAACTTTTTAAGGAGGTAAGACCCATCAGATCATGAGAACAACAAGAAAACTGACAGGGGACGCTCTGCACCTTTTAGTGTGAAGACACAGGAACATGTTCCATGCCTTTATCCTCCACCCTTCAGCTTAGAAAGCACCCAGAAAAACACCACGGTTGTGGCCAGTGGCAGGAGCAGCCAGGTCTGAGGAGCCAAGAGCACCAGACGCACACAGAGGTGTGTGTGCAGTTGCTAATTAGCCCTTCCAAGGAGCCCTGATGAGAACCACACCCCACCTGTCACTCAGAAGCAGGACTTACGCTCTCCCCCCTTGCACAGAGCTTGTGCTTCTCCACATGCCACCCAAATATAAACCGAATCTCTCTGCCTGCAAGTTCTCGGATGCGCAGGAACTTCTAGAGTCAATCCCCAATTCTGATTTCTTCCTCAAATTGTTGTGAGCGGCCTCGGTTCTGCTGAAGCCAAGGAGATTTTCCCCAGGGATTAAATGATTTCACCCAGTAATGGCACCAAGCGGAAAGAACAGAGCTTAGCAGATGTTCAGCGAGGCAACTGCAAGAAGAAGAAAAGGCGCTTTACATATT
Organism: Brachypteracias leptosomus; assembly: GCA_013401335.1. Lineage (NCBI taxonomy): Eukaryota > Metazoa > Chordata > Aves > Coraciiformes > Brachypteraciidae > Brachypteracias > Brachypteracias leptosomus. Next base: position 96,802 of record VYZX01006589.1, read on the forward strand.
TCCTTTGTGTCAGGGTTAAACAGGACACACAGGCTACAAAGGAGGAACAAAACCCATGAAAAGGAGACATTAGTTTCCCCCGAGTGCTTTACTGGGAGCACAGCAGGGAGAACCCTCTCCCAACGCACACGAATCTCCAGATGTATTGCAAACACAGCACCACAGACCTGCTGCAGTGGTGGATAGTTAATGAAGGGCCCTCCTGAAATGAACCGTCCCCACGGGGCTGCAGCATGGTAAAGATTTCACATATAGAAAGTAAGTCATACACAAAGATTTCACATATAGAAAGTCATCCGTGAAGACTTTACGCAGAGAAGGTCTGCAGCAAGGGCTGGCTCCTCACCTTACCTTCCATCTCCCTCACTCAGGACTCAGGTCGTGTGCTCTGGGTTCTGCACATCCACGAGACAGCAAAAAACTGCCCACTCTGGACCAGGCCAGGCAATTCAGTTTTATTCCTTAAGGAAGCAGCTGGTACACTGTGATTATACAGCTACAGGCAGTTTGAGGACAGCATCACGTCCCAGCTACAGCAGCCCAGAGCAGAGAGGTGGAGGCGAGGGCACTGGGCACACCCCGGACAGCATGAAGAGGTAACTGGAGTCGGTGCCACGGCCAGAGCAGCTCCTCAAGTCCCAAGCACCCGTCTCAGGCAGCAGGTTGGCTCCAGCCATCCATGGGGGTAAAGCTGGAGCATGAGAACTCCTCCAGGAGCTCTGTTTCCACGTGCAGGCTCCACTCCTCATCCACACGTTCCCTTCCTAACAGTCTCTTCTCGGTTGAAGGACCAAAGCAGGTGCCAAGCTCCCCCCTTCCTGCCCCCACANTTCTGAGACCCCCACGGGACACACACGGGGGCAGCTGGGGCCCAACACTCGACTGAGCTACAAAAGAGTCCAGGTTACAAAAATAGAAGGAGTAGAAAAGCTCAGACGAGTTAAAATACATGAAATCTCCTGGCTTGGCCAGGCAGAGCCTTTTATCAAACGTGGATCCAAAACAAGAGGGGTATGAAGTAAACAAAAGCATTATGATAACTACTTTAAAGGCGGCGGGTTCTGCTCTCCCCTAAGGCCACTGCACCCCCAGGAATACTCTGATTTATCAGAGCATCCACACGTCAGGGCAGTTCCACCGATGTCCTGCTGCTGCTAGAAAAATAACTCTGTTTTTAAAATCACCATGGACGAACTAAAGGGAGATTCCTCGGGTGTAGCTCTGATCACCCCAACTTTGCTTAAACTGCTCTTCAACAACCTCACAAACCTGTGAAATCAAACAGACACAGAGATTAGGGCCAAGGGTTTAACAAACAGGATAGAAAAGAGCAAATTAATCCCTTGTTGTCTTTGCATTTTGTAACAGTTTTCCATTGGCTGAACTCTAATAGGCAACACTGATCAGTATTTTGAGGAATCTCGATTGCTTTTTGTTTGTAAAAAATATTCAGAAGCAAATCACAGCTGCTTTAGTTCTGTTACGTGCCCCAGTTATTCAGTGTTCTGGGGGCTTTTCTGCCACTTCTGCAAGGCACATAAATAACTGCCACAGCAATAAGTAGGCTGCAAAAATGACCAGTGCTGCAAAAAAAGCACCAAACCCAAGAGGCAACTGCCATACCTCAAAGCTGAGACAGCAATGTTTGCATTTCTGATTGGGTTGGGGTTGGAAACCCTCCCCAAAGCAAAGCGGGAATGGAGATTCACAAATATTTACCTGGGTACATTGAAATAGATCAGTTTAAAGGCTTTGCTCATCCTAACCTCCCTCTCACCCCCCCCAGATGTCTGCGAAATGCTGCCACTGGGCCCTTCAGACAGAGGCCCAGAAAGCAGCAGGGTCACACCAGCACCGAAGGCAGAAAGGTCCCCGTGTCACCTCAGGAGCCACCATCAACCACTGGGGGAAATCGGGCGCAGCAGCTCCACATTTACCCCCAAACCTTCCAGCCCCCTTTGGGAGCTTGGCAGGAACAAGCCGCTCCCGTTATCTCCAGCAATCACTTAACCACGAGGTGTTTAAGCGTCCTTTGCCGGGTGACAAGCCTGGACTTTGTGCCTGAGCCTGTCCTGGCGTTCAGCAGAGCCAGGGACGCACCATGGAAACCTCTGCAGCAAACAAAGCAACGAAGCCCAGGAAGTCTCAGCTCAGCTCCCAGCCTGAATCTTAGCTCAGTTCCTCTCCTCTGTAACCTTCTCTGTGGGGTTTTTGGCCGTTTACACTAATGTTTAACACTGCTGTCCCTGGAGACCCTTCCTCTGGCAGGTACTGAACCCTTGTCACCGTTTGATCTTTAAGCAACAAATCCCTCTGGAGGGGCAGTGGCAGAAAATCAAATCTATGTAAAATATATGTTCCATCTGCAGGTTCTTCTCCTGAGCACCACCCACACCAACCCCAGGGACCGTGCTCATCTCAACTGCAGAAGGGAAGGGGATGAGAGCCAGGAACCTACTCTGTGCTACCCCACGTCCATGGTGGGATTCCAGACTGGTGAGAAACCATGTCAGCGAGATCACATCAACCCCCAGCTGCCAGGAGACAGGGAGAGGAGCCAAGCTGGGGGGTGAAGAACCCCCTGACAGGGCGATGGGACCCAGCGTGCTGGTCTCCATCCCCTGGTCAGATGGATTTCCAGCTCTCCTCGGGGGTCCCTTTTCCCTCCCATACTTCAGAGAACAAATAACCTGAACCAGACTCTCACTTGGACATAGCTGGAGCTGGGAGAGATGAGCCCCCACCCCCCCAGGCTGGTTTCCCCACCATAGAAGGGACAAATGACAATCATCTAAAAGCAGGAGGGCACTGCTGACTGACCTGGGGACAACTAAAACCTACAGCCACCTGAAATTCAGAGAAATCACCCCAGAAAAATACAGACCGACACTAGAATTGGGGCCCAGGCTCGTGGCGCGTTTTAGAAACGTCCCCTGAGGATTCCTCAGAGCTCTTCTCCCTCTCCCCAACTTCCACGTTCACACTCTCTCCCTGCCAGGGTCGAGAGCAGTCACCATAATCATGTCACAAAATCCCAGCCTCTTCCATTAGAGAGCTTTGAAATCCTCCCTCACCGTGCTAGAAGAGGAATTTCTCTAGTTTGGGCTTAGAATAAAGCCCAGCCTTGTAAAACACACTGACAGCAACAGCATAATAAAGATCCCTGGAGAACGCTGGGCCAAAGGAAAAAAAAACAAATCAGATTTCTTTCAAAGATCCTTCCCCTCCTGCTCATTCTTGCACTTGACGGGGATCACGCTCAAGCCTTCTGCATCTTTCCTGGTTTCTGCAGCACTCTGGCCCCTCTGCTGGGGTTCCATCAGCCAGCTGGGGAGCCAACAGCCCTCCAAGGCTCTAGTTAATGCAGGGGGATGTTCTCCCTGGGCCCTGTGCTCCGTGGGGTCCCTGCCCTTCAAACAGAGTGGGAAGCAGGTGCAGAACACGACCACGGAGCTCTGGTCGTGCTTCAGGGGGGCTTTGTGCTCCTCTGCACTGCTCTAAATGACTGTGAAGGCTCTGCTGGAAGAGGACTGGGGCCAAACACACAGTGTCCAGGAAAACCACCAAAACTGCACATTCAGACAGCTCCTGACGTGTAAATATACAACAAACAGAAAATGGATGTGATTAGAGACACCAGGACAAAAGGATCCTGCGGTGATGACCCAGTTCCACCTCCCGCAGACCTCACAGAACCTCCCACTGGATGGTCCCTCATCTATCACCTCGTGTCAGTGACTCCACGTTCACTGCCCCCCTTTGCTGGTGCTGAAGGCTCCTGCTTGCCAGGCCTGAGCATTTAATTCCCTTCATCACAGACGGATGGGCTGCAGCTTTTTTATTTAAACGTCTCCCTACAGATCCCAGAGGCTCCCAGCTGGGTGCCTGTAGGTGAGGAGAGCTCCCACCAGGGTTTCCCAAACCCTGGCTCACTTCTCCTCACGTTCTGAGGTCTCTCAAGTAACTCCAACCTTTCTTACTGGCACGGCACCAAACCCTGAGTGTGTTGCTGATATGACGTGGAATGACTGCTCTGCTACTCCACTTGTCAGGCACCCAAGGAATGGTCCCCCCTGCCCTGTGACAGCCCCACGCTGAGATGATCTCCCATGATCATCCCAAACCCACCGGGTCCCCGCTTCCCAGGACAAAGCCCCATTCTCCTGCAGCGCAGACAGATGTGCTCCTCTGCTGCCAGATCCATTTCACTGGCTTCAAGCATGTTTCATCTGGTTATAATAAAGTGCATTTTACTGGAATGTGGCCACTATACCAGGGGATTCGTATCATCTCATAACTCAGCTTGTCCTTCCCACCAATTACCCCAACCTATCAGGCCCTAATGAGCCCCATTCATCCACATCTTCCCCTCAGAGTCCAGGTTTGCCTCCTCAGCCAGGCAGCTTTTCATTCCCCTGATGCGCACCCTGACAATTCCCCACGCCAGCTTTTAAATCACACTGTCATCTTTTATTACCTTCCACGTCTCTGGGAACCCGAGTCCCCCATAACGATGCAAGCTGCAGAAAAGGAGATCCCTACCTTGGGAAGCTGCACTGGAAGCAGCTTTCTGCGTGGAAACTCATCTCCAGCGTTTTCCTCGCTGCAAGGGAAGATTCTGGCCCCCCTCCCCAGATATTGAGTTCAAGGTGAACTTTTCCAAGATGAACCCAAATATTCGTAGAAATAAAGTGACAGGGGGGGTAGGGAGATATGGCTTGGACAGGAGGGATGGGGAGATACGGCTTTGAGACGAGGGATGGGGAGATATGGCTGGGACAGGAGGGATGGGGAGATATGGGGTTTTCACTCCAGTTTCTATCACCACTCCTGAAATACTAACCAGAAAGATGCCACCAAGTTCATCCAGAAGATTCATCAACCTGGAATTAAAGTTTCCCAGAAGTTCAACACTTTTTTGGGGGCAAAAAAATGCATGTTTATAGTGAATTCAGTGTTCTCTGGGAAGAGTTTCTAGCTGCAAATGCCGTGTTCTTATTAACCAGACATATAACGGGCTAATGCTCTTCAGCAAAGCCTCACAACTCCTGTTCTCCCTAGGGAAACCCGATCCAGCCTTGCCCTAAACCCATCCACACCAACAGAGACACCTCCAGCATTGCCATGGAAACTGTCACAGCAAAACCCTATTCCAGCAGTGAACTCCTCCTCCTCACCAGCTCTGATCAGGCAGAGGGGTCCTTCCTCCAGGCTTTCTAGTGTCACTACCAGCAAAAAAGAACCTCAAACCCTCAATTTTGGATCCTGTTGGCTTGGCCATTCTCACTTCTCTTTGCTTAGTATGTACAGAGCGGAGAACACATCTAGCAAGAAGAAATCTAGTTATTAAATTACAGTAGTTCTTAAATAAAGTGTGTGTTGGTTCCTATTTCTTAATAACTAAATTTACAAGTGCAAATAATTACACACTTCTCCCTCTCTCTGACACGGCCACAGACTTCCACAAATATATATAAAAAATATATAAGATATGTATATATATAAAATAAATATCAACAATGCTACTTGAAAATATTCCCCTTTCCTCTTTAACATAAACCTTTTGAGCTGTGATCATTCCTGCTCTTTTCTATGAGTACCTATTTCACCACAATTGCTATGGAGCTTTAAATCTGACTGATTTCCAGTTATCTTAAGACCGTTCCCCCCCAGTTTCTTCACTCCTTTTCCTGCAGAACACCAACCAGGAGGTATTAATTGAAAGGAATCTCAAGGGGACTGAGGCAGCTCCTCTTTTTTGCACTGTTTTCCCAGCACCACGAGGCACCTTTACACCTGGCTGCTGTTATCCCCAAGCAGCCCAAGAACGTGGTAAATATTATCCCCCTAGAATTCGTTAAACGCCAAGTCAAAGAACAGGGGCTGCTGTTGCAGAGATTAATTCCGCAGCTCTCCTGCTCCAACTCGTGAGTTAGGAGCTGCTGGCCCCCCCAGCACTGAATCGCCCAGGTTTAGGAGCTGCGGGGTGACAAGGGGTGGGTGATGGTGGCAGCCCTGCCCACCAGCCCTGGCAATGCCACCCAGCCCCTCGCTGCCTCTCCCCCAGCTGCCGCTCTTTGCGCCACCAGCACAGAGCCTGGGGAGGGAGGGCAACGGTGGGGACGGCTCAAAGCTGGGCCAGAAAAGGTTCTCACTGGCTCCGAGGGAGCTTTTCTTTACCAGAGGGGTGGCCAAGCCCTGCAACAGGCCTCCTGCACCCCAAACCTGCCAGTTGGTGACAGGACAACGCCCTCAACAACCTGCTGTAAGATTTAGTCAGAAACTACAGCTCACGGCCACCTTCCTTCCCTCCTCTGTTCCTAGTGCCAGCAGTCCTGGGGAAAACACTTTATTAGGCAACTAGCAGCTCCACTGACCCGGTGGTAGCACCAAAACTTTTACCTCTAAGTTACCCCCCTGCCCTGCTGGGCAGTGACAAGGACCTCCTGGGATTCCTGGAATCTTACAGCATTTTAGGGATGCTGAGGAGTGCCCCCAGCCACGGGACAGCAGCTAGAAAAGGCCCCTGCTGTGCCCTGAAACTTCATCTCTCCCTCACCACCAGGCTGTGTCTGCACAGCCAGTGTTGGAGAGGTTGCAAATTCACTATGGAAAACAGAGAGGAAAACTGAGGTGCACAGCAAAGGCAGGGACCAGGCTCAGCCCTTGGCCACCTAGGGTGAGCCTCAGCCCAAAGTTAAACTGGGCTTACTGGCTTTGGGCTGAAAGGAGCTGCACTTCAACGCTGCACCGGCGCTAAGGAACTGGCACGTGCTCTCCAGCACCTCACCTTGTCAAGTGAGATTTCAGGGCCGAACCCCGGGCTGTGTGTGGAGCTGTGGAGCTGGCGCAGGGGCAGACAACTCCCCGTTGTTTTTAAAGTGGCACCGCTCAGAAATAGCTTCTGTTTATCTGGCATGGCTCTTACTAACCAGCAACCCCTTACCCAGCTGCTCCACTCTGGGGAGAAACTGGCTGCTGCCTAACTCTGCATATTGAAAGCAGCCTCAGTAGAATGGATTCAGCTTTCTAAAATGATTAAATCATTTGTTCTTTAAGTACATCACCAAAAACACATTAGGAGATGCTTTGCCTGTTCACCCTCACAGATACAGAACTGCTTTGAATTGAAGGAAGAAGACGCAAAACATTTAAGGCACAAACGTTTACCTAAAATACTTAAATATTTATCCAGATATTTCAGATTAGTGGCAGGCACCTTGCAGGCAGACAGGACTCGCTGCAGTTTGAATGTACTGCGTGTTCCTTGTGCTGTCATTGAGGTTCTGATCCCGCTGACCTTTGCTTTCAGCACCAGACAACTGCTCCAAAGGGTGCAGGACACCAAGGATCACTGGTGTGATTAAGACCTTTTTTTCTCTTATTTTTCACACAGAGGAATTCAAAGGCAGAACAGAGAGAATGGGGTCCCAGGCCTGGGGAGGAAGGCTCTGATTTGGGGCTACTTGGGGAGGGGGGGGGGATTGTAGATTTACTACACAGAGCATCTAGTTCAACTCTGCACCAGCCACTTTAAGCCACCAGGACAAATTGTTCCACTTGGGCGAGCGAAGCCTGGGCTGTGATCACCCTGTCATGGTGCAGGGAGGGTGGGAAAGCTCCTGCAAACCCACCCCATAAAGTGTAACGGGTACTTACAGGAGGAGCTCCTGTGAGCAGCCCCCACAGCCTCACAGGAGTCGGGGATATGAAGAAGCTCCAGGTTGGGGGGTGGGGGCTGATGTGTTACCTGGTCCTCACAGATATATATATATATATATATATACTCACGTTTGTCCTGGTCAGCCTCCACTCCCTCACTCTGGGTGTCACTGGGCAAGATCCAGGGCTGCTGAGCGAGCTGGGGCTGCGGTAAGAGTTCCTCCTGCCACAAACAGACCGGGTTTAATAAAGGGACACACGGGGGCTGGACAGAAAGGAGACTGCAGCAAACACTGCCCTGAGCAGGGAGGAGGGAGCCTTGCACAGCAACAAACCAACACCCTGCTGTGAAATGAAACCAGGACGCAGAGGACATGCAGGCTCCCTGGAAATGTCTTCAGTTCTTGTTTATTTGTCTGTAGTCATCTCCCTGCTCTAGCCACGGCTCCAGAGGTGCCCATCTCAGAGCAGAATCTCAACACGGCCATTCCCCCTCCCTGCAGCTCTTGGCCCATGACAGGACACGTCAGGCACGATTTGCTGCAGCAAGGCTTTGATTTGCCAGAACTCTCACTGCCTCCAACCCACCAAGAGAGAGGACCTGGAACTCTTGATTTAGAAGCTCTGGGTTTGATTGGAGACAGAAGCAGCCTAGGAAGGGAAAATGCTCTGGAAACTTTGGTCTCCGAGACACCATAAAACTCTAAGCATCAAGATACATAAATGTTTTACACAGTTAAAACTCCACGCTGAGGGCTGGATGTGTGCTCTATAAAACGCTTTACAACTGCCTGCTTTTTGGTATGATGTACGTAAAACTCTTTTTCCATCCCTACACACACACACACACCCCCCCCACGTGAGGAGCACGTACACACGCAGACATATAAAACACCCTGACAGGTTCCTCTGCAACACTCAAGGTGAGGGATGAGACTGGAATGCTCAGTTGTATTTCCAGAACTAGTTCAAAGGTCCACGTCTGGTCTCTAAAGGAGGACTTCAACACTGGCCAAGGACTGTAAAATTAGTGGCCAGATTCCTGCAAGCACCTGGAAAATCAAGGGGGTAACAGCCCCGTCTTCTTCTGCACCAGCTGCAAACCCAAAATCTACTTATTCAAAGGCACAGACGCAGACACAGAATGTCAGGGATTGGAAGGGACCTCAAAAGATCATCTAGTCCTGATCATCTGCCGGAGCAGGATCACCCAGATGAGGTTACACAGGAACACGTCCAGACGGGTTTTGAATATCTCCAGAGGAGACTCCACAACCTCCCTGGGCAGCTCGTTCCAGTGTCCTGTTACCCTCACAGCACCAGAAGAGAGTCCACACCACAGCCAGTTCTTCTCCACACCCCAGAAAGCAGGAGGAGAACTTGAGCTGGTCAACATTGCATTAATCTAATCCGGGATTTCCTGCTGCTCAGTGACAGAGCAACGCAGATTCCTGAACCCCACCTTAAACTAGCTGGAGAAATAAAGTGATTGTGAGATTTGGAGCGTTCAGCACAGAGATGACAAGCCAGCAGCATTGTCCTCTCTTGATAACCAGCCCCAAACCGTGTCCCCCTCAAGGAAAGCAGCCTGGAGAGACAGGCAGGGCCCAGCATTCCGTTGTCAAGCCACACGAAACACCAGAGCAGAACGTACACGCACAAAGGCTCTGGAGCCCCGATTTATTGCTTTTATAGAGAGAGCAAGCCCACGTCTCTAGGTAGCATTTCTCTGCCATAATTCAATGCAGCCCTGAAGAGAGCTGATAATACAACACACCTGTTAGAACTCTGGGAGGCTGCGGGAGCCGAGAGGCAGGAACGTGTCCGCGGAACCTCAGGTCATTAAAGGCATTAAAACCCCCCCTAGGACAATTCTTCACAGCTGATACGTTAAGGACTTGCCAAATTACCCAAGATTTGTGCTCTAACGAGATTAAACCACCCTGAGCTGCAGCGTGGACTTCACTGAACCCCCAGGACAACCCTCAATTGTGGGATTAGCAGGAATATCTCTGTATTTCACACGTGCTGTGTTTCACGCTGCAAACTCCAGGGCACAGACAAAGCAGGTTCAAGCTCCTGGTAAATAAACACAGTGTACGCCCACGGGCATTCTTTCTCAATTCTTTTAATTCAAGCTCCTCAGAGGAAAACAAGCTCCTGGTGGCCAGCAACCACATCCTTGTTCTCACCAAGTCTGTACCAGGCTTGATGCCATTACCACCACCTAAGAGCAAAGCAGCGGAATTATTTGCAAAACCTCAGTACTTCCTCTAGGGTTGGCAATAAACCCAGGTATAGTGGGAATTCCCAGTTCACACCATAAGGCTGAGGAGAACAAAGGCAGTTTCCCTTCTTTTATTTTACTTTTTCATACAGGAAGAGGATACGAAACCTACAAGGAAAGTAGCAAAGTCATTTACAGCATCAGCCTCGAGCCTTGTGTGTCTGTGACCTGTAAAAGCACAAAGACAGAGCCTTGCTGTTCTTCTCCTGCCCCACACCTTTGGCTTTTCGGAAGCTGTGACACAAGAGAATGAAATCGTGACCGCAAATATGGGACGGCCCTACCTCGGTAAAAAACGGCACTGAGCCGGGTATGTTCTGTCCTCTAAGCGACCAGGAACTTCAGTGGGCAACAAGAGCTTAAAAGGGCTCCCCAAACTTCTATTTTAACACTCCGAAACCTTCCTCAGCTGCTTCCTGACACCTGAGGGCCTGGCAGAGGAAGGTCTCCAGCAGGAACACATCCCATCAGCAGTTTCCCCCCTGGAAGCAGAGCCAGTCCCCGGACGAGTTGGGATTAAGTCAAAGGTCACTTGTGCATGTCAGGGAGGGATAAAGAGGGTTGGGGCTGGGTCAGCAGCAGCCAACTCACCATTGTACCCAGGGAGCAGAGGGAGAGAAAAGAGTCTGTCACCTCTGGAAGGGATTAGAAGAGGGGGCAAGATCCCAAGCGCTGAGATTTAACACCAGTTTGACAGTGGCACCAAACGGGGCTGGCTACTCCAAGCCAGGGCAATGATTTTGCCCCTTTCTCAAGGCTCTTTAGACACGTACAGAGGTGTATTAAAAGGGTAACAGGGCACACTGCAGCAGCTCTCAGCAAAGCTGGGGTTTGGCACACCAGCCAAACGGAAGGGGACTCACAGTTACTTCCAGCAGGTTTGGGTCAGAAGAGACCTTAAAACTCTGTTAAGAACTGGACTGCTTAAAAAGAGAGGGGAAAAAAAAGAGTGAAGTGTTTAGTGGGAGACAAGGGAACCCTTCATTTCTCCTGAGGATCGTGGTTAGAAACAAGTTTAAATGTGAGGAAATCCCAACACACAAACACACGCACCCCTTGAAACAGGAGACAAGGGGGTCTGGCTGGTTAAAAAGGGAATTCGTTACGGTTAATTTTTTTTTTCCCATGGAAAACTGGTTTGAAGATGGATCAAGTGTCAGCAAAGATGCTGTCAACAGAACCACTGTCACCTCCAGTCCTCACCTTTTTAAGCTGGATCTCCAGCTCTAGCTGAAGCAGCAGCTCGAGTGATGGGATTAGCGCCCTGCCATTCAAACACCAAAAGGAGGGGGGTTTTTCACCCCCAAATTCAAGCAAGATCCCCTTCCCCAAATTCTCTGGAGTCAGGTGTGCCTCATTCCCTTTCCTTCACCATAGATAATGGAGGCTGCGCACTTAATTGTGAGATTACACCAAGTATCGAACCTCTAATTTTCCTACAAGCATCTCTAAGATATATTATTATAAACAACATTTTAATTGAAGAAGTCATTAGGCTGATAATACATCAAGCGCCCCAACAGGTTTCTAGAACAAACGATCCTTCTCGGAAACAACTATTTCAAGGTACAACCTTTTTTCCCAGTCTTGGGAAAAAAACAACCTCTCAGGGCTTTGACAAATGGATTACAAAGAGATTCGTGATAAATGGCGGGGAGTGGGTTCTTCCCCCGTTGAAAAAGGAGCAATCTGGACAGACAGGTCCCCCCCGAGTCAGCAGAGAGGGACGGGCATTTCCTGAGAGAAAACTCACCTTGGTAAGGCATGGAGCTGAGAGACAGGAGGAGCTTCTGTCCCCGCTGCCTGCACACTCGGGGCATCTTAAGGCAGCCAAGGTCAGCAGAGGAGAACCCCACTCAAAATGTACACAAGGTACTTTAGGTTGTTGTTGTTTTAAGCAAAGACTAATTCCGCAGAAGCCACTGACACGGGGCAGGGAGGTTTCAGGCCCTGCATCAGCCCCGTTCACACCCACGTGGTGCTAGAGAGCGACCCAAGGATGCCGGACAACCTCTCGCTGCAGTTCAGCTTCGGAACATTTATTCAGTCAGCAACGCCCAACGACCCTCCCGACGTGCCCAGGAAACGAAGGGAGAAGCAGGCTGAGGGGATCTTACACGCCGGCAGTGTGGCAGGGAGAAAACACCCCCAGATCACAAGGAGAGGATAAAGCTGTGTCTAACGCTCTGTGTTTTTGTGTGCCCCTCAGACCCTGCAGGGCTCACAGAAGCACTCTGTGTTACGCAGGCAGAACCCTGCAGGGCTCGGGGGGGGGGG
>VYZX01006589.1:109842-120235 GCA_013401335.1 Brachypteracias leptosomus
GGGGGGGGGGGGGTTCCAGGGGCACGAGTGTGATTCCTCCAATAATCCTGACATGCCCTCTCAAAGCTGAGCAGTATTTCCTTGACAATTTTCTCTGTACCTCAGGTGCCTTCCAGAGCAGGGAGCTACACCAGGCGTGCCGATGTCCCCGCAACACACCCCAGCCACCTGCTCCGCACGCCAGAGCGGCTCTCGCACCCCACGAAAACGTTAAATGGAGAATCTTACTTCTGCCAAACTGCTTCTCTGGGTAGTGACAGTCCCAACCATGTCTCCACCCGTCTGCACAGACAGCCCCGACGCGGCGCTCAGGGTCCTCCCCATCTGGTTCTTGGACGTCAGGGACCTGCTCCTCTGCATGCTGGCCAGNGGCCTTGGTGGTCGGGTGTCCCCGAGCTGTTGGGGGGGACACTGGGGCTTCGGGAGAGCCTCGCCTCCTCCCACAGCGCCAGGTCCTTCTCGATGTCTGCGCACAAAGAGAAACCCGCTCACCTTCTGTCCCAGAACTCTGATTTCCTCCCACGCAAGCCACAAGCTGAAGCTGTGCAGAGGGAATCTACTCCCCCTTGAAACGGAAGGCATCAGAATTAACAGTTCAAATGTTCGACGAGCATTTCAAGGACCCATAGAAGGGTTTGGGTGGGGAGGGACCTTTGAAGCTCATCTGGTCCAACCTCCCTGCAGTGATCAAGGACATCTGCAGCCGGAGCAGGTTGCTCAGAGCATCATCCAACCTCCCCTGCGATGGTTCCAGGGATGGGGCAGCCACCACCTCTCTGGCCAGCCTGGGCCAGGCTCTCACCACCCCAGCGTCAACAATTTCCTCCTCCTCTCCGCTCTAGATCTCCCTCTCTTAGCTTAAACCCATCCCCCCTTGTCCTGCCCCAACAGGCCCTGCTCAAAGGTCTGTGCCCATCTTTCTGACCAGCCTCTTTAAGCGCTGCAATGGGGTCTCCCCAGACCCTTCTCTTTTTCGGGCCTCAGCTGCACCCGAAAAAAAAGGGGTTTGATGCATCTTTCAGGGATGGTTTCTCCACCAAAGGCCTTGCAGATGTTGCACTGCACGCTAGTTAACGGGCTTCACTTCTCCAGAAGCCTCATGGACAAGGTGGGCTTCTGGCAAAGCCAGTTTGACTTCTGTTTAGTGACTGCATTTACTGCAACTACAGCAAGGTTCACCACACGTTTTCCTCCATCCAAAGCCCTGCCAGGTTGGTTGAGGTCCCTCCCCTCCATACCTACCAGCCAGGTGCTTCTCCATGGTCTGCAGTTCTCTGGCTGCCAAGGAGTCCTTCAGGAGCTTCTGCCTCGGGGAGCCTCCTGCTCTGACACCCACGGCGTCCAGGGGCCAGCCCGCCTGAGACTCACACACAGAGGAGGGAAAGGGAACAGCTTTTAACGGGGTTTACACAGGGCACCATAACAAAGGGGGTGTCCTCGCTCACAACAGTGTATCTTCATATAGAACGTGTAAATATATATGGTGCTTTTTATATAGAACGTACAATATTTATGCAAAATGTTACAAGACATCATCTCTTACCTTAAATAACACAAATAGTAGGCGTTAAACCCAAGAGCTCTGAAGTAATTTAAACGTACACCTTCAGACAAGCTCGTGTTCCACCCTGAGACACCACACCAGGACAAATCCTTCAATGATTTACACCCCGTGCAGCTCCAGCCACTCAGTGGGGGTGGAACTGACTCTAAATTCCCATAACATTTGGCACCGCACCTCTGAAAAGAGGCACTTCTGGGAACACATCAGAGAACGGCCTAATCAGAACTGCCAGTGCTGCTCTGGCACTGCGAGAGGTGATATCCCAGCAACTACATCACCAGGGCAACACAGAGACAGCAGTCAGAATCATCTTTTCCTTGTAGCTTCTGGAGCCCACTCCATGCAGCTACAAGAAATGACTTTAAAACACCCTACCAGGATTTTAAAACACCCTACCAGGCAAACCTGGTAAGCTTCTTTAACGCTTCTTGGAAACACACAGAAAATAGAGGACGGGGCGTGCAAAAACCAACACGCACCCAACCTGTGTTTAATGCCAGGTAAACACACAGAACAGCTGAATAAGACAATAAATCGCTCAGGAGGGAACCGACCCTGCAAGCACATTTACTTCAGACATACCACGACCCAATTCACCTCTGAACATCTGCCCCCTCAGGAATTCTCCACCCAAACCAGAACCTGGCTTGCTGAGGTCACTACAGAACAGCACTAAACTCCTCACAGCTCTGAATGTTTATTTCCAACAGATATTGGGATGGTGCAGCACTGAAAACGTAAGCTCTGGATTTCTCAAATATTAACCCTGTGCAAACCAAAGCGTCCTGCTAAAAAAGGTTTAAAGGGAATAAGGTCTAACTACAAGAACTTGCAGATTCTTCAGGAGCAGAGCAGTAAATACGTAGAATATTAGAGGAAAATACAGAATATTAGAGGAAAATCATAAGGTAACCCTAGCATGAATTACGTGAACCATGTTACTGACATAGATCTGTTGCATCCAGGCTGCTTTAGTCCCCACAGCAAGGATCTTTTACACACGGGATATGGAAGAGAACCCCCGGGGCTCTTTCCTAAAGACCCTCCTGCATCATTCTTGCTGCTTTACCCCACAATTTATCAAGGTCCAAGAAAATGTGTGGACAGTGCAGAGTAAATGTGTCCAATGCTCCATCTCCAGCTCCCCCCTGGGAGGTGGGGCTGGGATCAAACACATCCCCCCCTCCCGGGCAGGGATTCCGCCTGTAATGCGCACCTTGGAGCAACCGCCACGAGCCAATTTAGCAGAGCTGCCTGAGCCACTCCACACTGACCCTGTTTTCTCCCCCCATCTCGTATCTCCCATCTCCCATAATACCTGACAATCATCTCCAGTCACGAGCGCACGTTGTGGCACCAGTTCTGCAGTAATTTCAGAGGCGCATCTCTTCCTCCCCGGGAGGATCTGGGGGGGGGGCTGCTGCAGGAATGGGTTTATCCCCCCTGCCAGCAGCTCAGCTCCCTCTGCATTTCATGTGTCGAGATTGCCAAGGCATCGGTGTCACTGGAAGTCATTAGGGGACCCTGGAGCTCATCTCCACTCCTTCAGCTGCGTTATTTTTTTCTCTTTGAGGAGGGAGAGTTGTAGCTAAATAGCCAGTGTTGGAGAGCTGGGCAGAGCAGCAAAGAGAGATTTAAAAGAGATAAAAGTACATAACCAGCTGGGAAATGCTCTGCGAGGTGCCTGCACTCCAAGGGCCTCAGGAGCTGCTCTGGACACCCCACACCTCTGACAACTCTGTATTATTTAGAGTTATTAGTGGTGCTTAAGCAGCTGCCTGGCAGCCCGCACTGTCCCCTTCGTTTTCTCTCGAATGCTGCCCTTTTCCCTCAGCTCACAAATCCTGAGCCCTCCTTTTCACTTTCTCAGCACCAAAGCGTGCTCTGAACCAGCCCTGCTGTGGCTGAACAAGACCTGACACGTCCTCTCACAGCAGGATAAAATCAACAACTATTGTCGAGTTCTCTGCCTCAGATAAAACCCAGTCCCTTCTTTAACCTGCATTCAGACTGCTAATGCCACACAACCACTGCCAGAATGCTCATTATATGATTTTCAAAAAGAATTTTAAGTTATGGGCTGTATTTTCTGCAAACTGCAAAGACGTTCTTCAAACGCGAAATGAAAGAATTGATGGAAATATTCCCAAGCATAATGCTTTAAATAAAGACGTAGTTTAGCCACACATGTTAAGCAGACAACTCTTTGTTTATCAGCTTCCAAGCAAGTGTTACCAAAAAGCCACATTATGGTTGAGATACTGCAGTGTTGTACTTCACAATGAAATTTAGAGTTTGGGTCATTTTCCTCTCCTGATTTTGTAAACCTAAGTTTGGATATTCGACTGACATCAAAGTATGAGCCAACTGCACCTTCAACGGGGGCTACCCAAGCAAGTCCAACAACAGATGGCTTTGTATGAGGTGATGATAATAATTTATTTCAAAATATCACCCCTCCTGGGGTGAAAGAATGGAAACAACCAGAGGGTGAGAATTCAGACGGGTTTGGAAAATGAAGTTTTCCTCTCTCTAGGAGGACAGTGCTGGCAAGCCCAACTTGTTGTGCAAAATCTGAATTTTCTCAGAGCGTTTCCAAGGCTTGTTATCCATACTATGCCCAGGGAAGGTACTTACAGACGCAGCCACTTGGGAGGCGCTCTGGAACTCATCGCTGTCTTCCGCCAGCGTTTCAACCCCGGGCGCTCGGGCTGCTCCAAGGAGGCAGAAGGGAAGTAAATCACTCCCATTAACAAAGCATTAGTCACCTTCAAAATAAAACGCCTGTAAATTCCCTGCTGGGAAGGCAAATGTGGCTACTGTAAACTCACTGCTTTTAGCTACACCTCAGAGGAGTCTCATCTATGTCTGATGTTAATTTGGGTCCAGTTCTGTGTCTGATTTTCATTTACAAGCGTAGTGCAGCCACCAGCCTGGGTCTCTCTTGCTGACAACCTCCATCAAGCTTAAGAACAGAATAGTTTGAGTCCTCTATCTGTTTTTTTGGTTATTGTTGAGTGACCGATGGCAGGTGGGAGGGAAACCAAGGGGCACGGCTGCAGGAGGCCACTCTCTGGCACAGGAGAGGAGCAGCAGCACTGAGGAGCTATGGAGCTATTCCTCATCCCAAACAGTGGGTGACGCACAAGGCGCCTGCTAAGGGTGAATCCTGGCCCAAGGCAGCTCCCACAACACCCTGGGGGAATTCTCCTGAAGCGCCGACACCACGTTAGGGGCTCTCCCAGCAGACCTGGCGGGTAAATGATGGAGTTCAAGCACCCAGGACCCCCCCCTGCAAGTGTTTCATCTCCTTCTACAGACACAACCTCTACTCTTAAACTCAAGACGTTGGTGTTTGGTGGCTTTTTTCTGAGCAGCAGACGTTTCTGTAACTCACCCTCAGAGTCTGCCAGCGCTGGCTCAGACGTCTGAGATGCCATGGAGATGTCTTCTGGCCTTTCTGCCAAGTTATCTCCTTGCAACCTAAAATGGGGGAGAAGGGAAGGAAAACATTGGCAATCAATAGGGCGGGCTCCATCTATCACCTGCCTGCAACACCCTGACAGCAGCTCACAACCCCCCCCACATCTGGATTTCACAGTTTATGACTCAGGGCTAGCTAATATATTCAGATCTTAAGTCATCTATGTGTTTGTGCCTCCTCAAAACCACCTCCCCAATGACTTGATCTCCTTTTACTGCCCCTGGGAGTGTGTGTTTGGGATTTATTTATGGTTTATGCAAATTGATAACGGCTCTTGGGTGAGGAGGCAGCTCCACAAAACCCCTCGAGGCAACAAAAGAGGCTGTAAACCTGATTTTGAGGATCACTCCCGTGGATTGTCACACCCTAGCTATGGATCCTTTACGAGCCTGGCTCGTCCTACGGGCTCTGCTGAAGCCCAACAGCGGCAAACGGCTTCGTGCCATGCCCGCAAAGTTATTGAAACCCAGCGAGAAACCAAGCTGGCAATGAAGTGACCGCACCAAATAGGAAGATCTCAAAGCCGACATCATTTTCCCCATTTCAAAACGGGCCCTGCTTGAGGCCCGTTGTCGTTCTGCAAATTAAAGGCATCTCTTTCCCAGCCACTCCTGAGGATTCCTGGGGAACGTTTCCCCGTCTCCAACACGGGGCTCACAGGCAAACCCTTTCCAGGCGGCGAACCCGGCACCTCCCCTTGCCGAGCAGGACTCACGCTGCCTCATTCTGCTCACAGCTTACTTCAGTGCCTGCAAAAGGACCTTTTCTGTGCTCTGGGTGCCTTTGGAGGTGTCTGAATGCAGGGCTTTGTGCCCTGCACCACTGCCCAGCCGCGGCTGAGGGGACCCGAGAGTGGAACTCCATTTCCCAGAGCAGGGAATCCATACAGAGCCCGAATTATCTAATCCTTTTACGAGATGGGGAATTAGGCCATTCTTATGGCGAAGCTTTTATCTGCTGCTGGCTTCAACCCATTATCTCACAGGAGAAAAATTACAGTCTTTGTGGGGCTTTTCAGGCTGCCCACTCTTTCTTCCCCTGTGAACCACTCTTGTTAGGAGGGGTGAAGGAGTTTTGTGTGTGTCTGGAGAGCTGTATTAAACTGCTGTCCAGAGCCTCAAGCTGGGACCAGCCAGCACCCCTGACCTGCTGGCACTTGTTAAATTAGCCTGTTTGGGAGGGAAAAGGGGAAGGAGGTGTCTGGATCTGCCAGAGAAGGAGGGGGGCATGAAGTGGATGCGGTCCCCTCTCAGACTCACACAGCACAATCATTTTCAGGGCTGGACTAATGTAAATGTCATCTCCTGATCTGTCTTCATCCCTCCAAATCAAGACTGGCACCCTCAAAAGAACAAACCACCCCTGAAGCGTGCTCAGAGGAGCAGGGCAGAGGCACCTGCAGGGGTGGCTTGGTGGGGTCTGGCAGGACACCAACCCGGACTCACGCTACAAACCACCCCAGCAGCAAACCCCGACCCCCCCTTCTTCAGGCTCTGTGGCACCTACGGGGGGTGTCAGAGCCACCCCATCACCTTTAACTGCTCTGCGAGCGGGTCTCTCGTCAGTATTTATCATCTTCCTCCCAGGGCTAACCGATTTTAGGGGTTTTCCTCCCTGTTGCCTGCGCTCCCAGCAGCTCTTGTTGGCAGAGAGCAGGTACAGGGCCGTGGCTTGTTTAACACGCCTTCTTTCCCCTCTATTTACAGTCATCAGCTTTCCTGCCTTTGATAGTTAAATGAGACCCACTTGTCAAGCTCCAGACGCCATTTCCTACACAGCTCATTATCAGATTTTCCACCAGATGCTTCTTAATGACCTCAGCTCTCATTAGCATTGTTGTGCTTTGTGGTACTCGGGTAAAGCGTCCACACAAACTCTTCCCCTGGCAGAACCTAAAACCAGATTAACACCAGAGTTCCCCCACCAAACAATTAACTCCTGTGCTTTTCTAGAGATGTATCCCAGCCAAGTCAGACACAGTTTTATTCTCCCCACCATTGCTCTGCAGTTTATGTCAAATTAGAGCTGCTCCCTTCAATCCTCCTCCCCAACACATCCCTGGTCCTCATGGCTCTAGGTCACCAAGATGTGCTCAAAGTCCAGGGGCGTACTCCAGAGAACCTACAAGTGATTCCCAAATTTCACACAGCACCCTGTGGTTCAAGTGACCATGTCCCAGGTAGCCATGGAGGGGGTGGAGACCCCGCTGTAGAAAACCAGACTGACTAAAACACTGCAAAAACCCAGCTGGCTAAAGGAAGGAGAACTGGCAAAGCTGCCTGGGAGATCGTCTGGAGGACAAGACACCTCCAAGGAGACAGAGATGATGAGCAAGGTAATGATGAAGAGCTCACAGGCCGGGCAAGGGGAATCTGGCAGGATTTCTTCCAAACCAACGTTTCAGAGAGCACCTGCACAGAGCATCCCATTTATCCTCCACCAGCAGCTCACGTTGCCCCCCTCGCACCGTGCTCCCCACCCGAGGGTGACCCTTGGCAAAGCCACTTTTCCATTTTTAATGTGCTTTGCTCGCTTATCCCCCTGCACTTGATTCCTCTGAGATGCTCCAAGGCCTCAGGCCATGGAGCTCCAGCTAACCTTAAAGTATTCCCTAAAACTCTGCATATCCCAACCCCACATTTGTATGCGCCCGCTGCTCCTTCCCAACATTCCTGCTCAGGAGCCCCCAGGCTTGTGGCCCACTATGTTTTCTATAATCCCATTGCTTCTTTAATCACATGCAACCCCTTTTTTTGTACCCTATTGATGTTGGGAAGAATGAGTGCAGCTATTAAAAACAAAAAGCTGCTTACTGCCAGGAATGCACTGGCAAGGCTCCACAAGAGCAAGGTTTAACTCCTGAGCAGGGCAGTGGGCACACAAGGCTGATGGGTGGTCCTTTGGGAAAAAAAAACCCCCAAACTAATTCAACAGCACATTGATATTACCTTATACCCTTCGCCTGATGAAATGCTGGCAGAACGCCCCGTGTGGAAGCCACAAGACATGAGAAAGTGTGGAAGTGGTGTCTGGCTGTTACTAACTGTCACGCAGATCTCTGCTTAACCCTCCAGGGCTTTGCCTTGTGACCCACAGGGCAAACCTCAAATCCATTTGCTGTGCTGCACGTGAGAAAGGACCCTCAAAACCCTGTTCCAGAACGGGTTGGTCTGTTCCCTCAGCATCCTTCTCTCTCTGTTTTAGAAGAATCATTCTAAAGGAGAGAAATGACGAATCTCTATTGCGGCAATTCTGCCCGAACGATCTAAACCGCTTGTCCCAAGAGCACCTTTGCTGATTTTCCAGCCAGAAGCTAAACCTTCCCCAGTCCAGGGGGGGGGTTTGGAGCCCTTTCTCCTGTGCCCATAACCCTGGCGGGCGTCCCCCCTCGTGCACGGGGTCCCCCCTTGCTCCAGAGGACTCCATGCGCTGCTGCCCTCGCCCCGCAGCCCCCGCGCAGCGCTGGGAAGGACCTTGTTCTGCAGCCACCTTCCCTCCCGAAGCTGGTGCCCACCCGCACTTCTCACATCCCTGGCAGCACAGAGAGCTCCCTGCTCCCCACAGCACAGCCCGGCCTACAAACCCAGCTGCACTCCAGCAGAATTAGCCCCCTCCTCTTAATTCTCTTTCTCTGGGGTTGTTTTATCAAATGAGAAGTTTGGGGGGTTTATTCCTCTTCAAATCGCATCTAATCTCAGCCTCAGTTGTCTCCGTCGATTGTTTAAATAAATCCCTCCTGGAGGAGCCCCAACATGACCGAGGAAGGGAGGAACCTTCCGCAGGAGGTAAACGGAGGTGGGGATGAAGCAGAGCAGAGCATGGTCTTAAACAATACAGCGAGGGGAAAGAACCAGATTTATGCAAACCCAAGGGCAAGGAGCGCGTTTCCTAACGCTTGGAACCCCACCAATCAAATTCCAAATAAAAAGTCACATTCCTCCTGCAGACGGAACCCCTTCCACAAACCTGACATGGCAAACCCTGTTACCGACAGAGCACCAGCTCCATTCATTCAGGTCGCTCCGTACAACCAAAAAATGGACCCAATTAAGAGGAAAGACACCCGGTTAACCCAAAGCACGCACAACAACTTCCACTTCTCAGTTCAAATGCGCCCTCAATCAAATCCCATACTATTTATATAAAAACTGTGCAGCACACAAGACTACTTGGAGGAGAGGATACCAAAAAAACCCACAAAAATATCATTTCTGAACCACATACACACACAAATAGGTTCTGCATTCTGACCTGACGATAAAGACTGGGTGTTGTCATCACACTGGGGACAAATGCAAGCTGAGAACCCTCCACGGGGGTGACCCAAAGACCCAGGCTGTGATTTGACAGCACGGTCTTTTCAGGGGCTGCATGGCTGAGAAACAGAAAATGGAAGCAACAAGACTCCCCTTGCTCCTGATGAGCTGACACATATTTTTAATTCCTCCAAAGCTCAGAGAAACGGCACCGAGAGTGCAGAGAACCCCAGCCAAGCAGGTACCACCGACTTCAGTAAAGAGGGCAGAGAATGAAGCGAAGGTGCACAGGCAAAAGGAAGCTTGGGATCCTCTGAGGAGCACAAAAAGGGGTTTTATGAGACCTTTCACAGCTCACGGGCTGCAGAGTGTCACAGCCCAGCCCCACCAGGGACAATGGCGGTGGCCAGGGGTGGGAGGCTTGGCACCAGATCTGAGCCCTGTGTCCCCTGGTGGGCAGGGCCGGGAGAACAGAGACTCTCCTGGCACCTGCTGCTCCTGGTTATTGCCTAGGGAATTAAAAATTTAATTAACCTGCCCCGTAATCCACACGAGCTTTTATGCAAGTTCCAGAAGAGCACATAGAAAACTCCACATTTCTCTTCTCCTCACCTTCCCAGACAAGGACAACCGATGGCAGCTGCAGAAACGGTGCCACCTTTGCCAGGAGCTGCTTGTCTGGAAACATTTTACGGCATAAACAATTTGTTTGTAGTGAAGAGGGAAGTTTGCTCTTTTCCTAAAGCAGAAGGCCATGAAGGAGGCAGCAAAACCCTCCAGAACCACAAGGTTGTCCAGTCACTGCTGAGAAGATGCTGCTGCAGGGGCGACGCTGCAGCCCAGAGCAAGCTCTGAAGCCCCTCTGCCTGCCTTTTAGAAGCAGTCATTTACGAGCAAAACGAGGAGAAAAGAAAGAGTAGGAACAGTAGGGTGGCATATGGCCAAACTCCGGAGTTAATTTCCCCACAGGTTGCTTTTCATTTCCAAGCAGCTAATCCTCCCTCAGCCCGCACAATAGGGCGGCGCTGGCACCGGCAGGCAGAAGGAATTGGCATCTCTGCCATTGTCCTGCCTAATCTGAGCCATTAA
>VYZX01006589.1:138370-163917 GCA_013401335.1 Brachypteracias leptosomus
AAACAATTAAAAACACAATAATAGAAAACCCAATAAAATTTTTTTTTAAACCAATTAAAACCACAATAGAAAACCCAATAAAATTTTTTTAAAAAACCAATTAAAACCACAATAATAGAAAACCCAATAAATTTTTTTTAAAAACCAATTAAAACCACAATAGAAAACCCAGTAAAATTTTTTTTAAAACCAAACAATTAAAAACACAATAATAGAAAACCCAATAAAACTTTTTTAAAAACCAATTAAAAACACAACAATAGAAAACCCAATAAAAATTTTTTTAAAAAACAATTAAAACCACAATAGAAAACCCAATAAAAATTTTTTAAAAACCAAACAATTAAAAACACAATAATAGAAAACCCAATAAATTAAAAAAATAAAATAAAAAACAATATAAAAAAATTAAGTTTTTTAAAAAGAACAATAAAATAAAAAACAATAAAATATAAAATCCAATATTTTTTTTAAAAAATAAAAACAATAAAATATAAAAAACAGTAATTAAAAAAAATGAAATAAAAAACAACAATTAAAAAATATATGAAATACAAAAAAACCCCGATAAAATAAAAAAAAGCACTATAAAATAGAAAACCCAACAACGCTGCACTGCTGGTTCTCCACCACACGCGCAAAGAGGGCAAGCAGGAGATGAACCTATTCATTAAGGAAGCACAAAAGCAGGACAGTCCATCATCATATACCCTGCAATCAATCACGGATTAACGAAACAGCCCAATTAACACAAATCCAAGAGAGATCTGCCCACCATAGCACCTCAAATCTATTTCTTACTTTTCAACAGCAACTGCAGAAAACTGGGAGAGCCCCTTGGAAAACGACAATTTATGAATTTAGTTATAAACACCCAACTCAAAACCAGCTGAGGTCACCTGTGCACAGCACTGCTGCGGATTAGTGGCATTAATCTGCTGGTGAATTAATTAATGCACAGCTAATAAACACCCCTGCATTTGGCACTTCAGGAATAACCCTGTGGCATCTACATAAAGCACCTTTCCTAGAGTTTTGGCCATCGATGGGAGGGGGCTGCAGGAAAGGAGCAGGATGCAGCTGCAATACTCCAAACAAGCCATGGTTTGTGGTGTTATATCAGGGGTTTAGATGAAGGAAATTAATTGCCCTTAAAATTTTATGACAAAGCTCTTTTGAAGCGCAACCAGAGCTGGATAAAGAGCCACGTACAACAGTGGAGCCAACCTAAAAACCCCACAGGTGGGCAGAAAAACTGAAGTTGAACGACGGGAGCATTTCTTTTTGCTTTAATTAAACCTCTTTCCCAGACAAACAGGGTGTCCCTAATTAGGAGAGATCTGTGTGAGTCCTAACGAGGGGAGGCTCTAGGAGAACAGCTCCTTGGCTGTTCCCTGCCTGGGTGTCTCAACGAGTGGCCCTGCCAGGAGCCAGCATCTGGAGAGAGCCCCAAGCCTGGCAACCACAGCTCCTCATCCTCCTGAGCCTCTCAAGTCGCCTCCTAATTGGCACACATTGAAGCAGAGGCCTCTAATAAATGAAATGAAAGAAAAAAGGCAGTGAACTGCTTCCCCTGCACCTCTCCAGCCTGCCCTGGCTGGGGTTCTGCTCAGCACCACCCCAAGAGCTTCCATTCTGACGTGACCCCAGCCCTAGATGAGGCTCATTGACCCGTGTCCTCTTGTCCTCTTTCTGCAGGTCCAACTCCAGCACTGCTGAGCCACATAAACCCATTCTTAAGCTATTTCTGCACTTGGAGCACCCTGGCTGTGCTTGCCTCAAGGTCTCTTGCAATGCAGATGTTCTGCAGCAGCTCCTGGGTTCCCCCCCAGGACACTGGAGCTCCAGCATCACGGCCCTGCTGGGGGTGGCTGGAGAGACTTAGGAAAAATCCCTGAAATTCACAATGAATTGGGTGGGGTTTCTCTCGATTTCTTTTTAAATCACCCTAGGATCCCCCGAGTGTCTCAGGAGGGCTCCCATCCCGCAGCGGCGGCTTTGTGGACGTGAAAATCTCCACAGCTTCAGGAGACTTCTGTCCAGTGGTAAGGAGGGGGAGACAATCCAGAAATTCATTTGATATTAACTCAGGAATTCATCTGCTATTAACTCAGACATGGGGTCAGCCTGAGCCAAGCTGCCAGGCTCCATCCTGAGTGAAGGACCCACCTTGTCTGCCTGGATTCTCTCCACCCCTGCCTTGGAGCAGCCCCAAGTGCTGGCACAGAGCTCCTAACAGCAGGTACCTGCCCCAAAAGGCCCCTACACCAAAGCCATCGATAACTCACAGCAAACTGGTTCTCCACATCCAAATGCTCCAGTAACTAAGCAACTAACTAATTAACTGCATTACCTGGAGGAGGAGTCACAGCAACCAACTGCCTGAGCACCCCCCTGGCAAAGGGGGTCACTGCAGCCAGGAGGAAACATTATTTACCTAAACGGGTTGGGTTTTATATTAAAAAAGCACTATACAGACACATTCCCTGTTTTTTTCAGTATTCATGATCAAACCCAGAGATAAGCCAGCAGGAAGATGGGCTCTGTCCTTATCCCCAGGAATGTTCCTGATCACCAGCAGAACATTCCTTCACCTCGCCACAAACAGATGTTGAAGCAGATGCAGCATCATAAAGGTGTCAGGGAACCTAGGATATTGCATATACAGTGCTGAGTTTTAATTAAAACCTCACCACCACCACCACCTCCCAATTAAAGATCGTAAAGTATAAGGTAACAAAATGAAATTAAGCCTTTGCTCAGACTGGATCCTGAGGAATTCGCCAGTGACATTCCCCATCTTATTAACTTATTAATTATTCACACTGAGTAATTAAATTTAAAAGCACAAGTGGTTTTGAACAACGATTATCATGGCTTAAAAAACATTAACAGGGAAGAATCTCCTAAAAAAATACACGTAAAAAGCACGTGACAAGAGGCTTCAGCCCCAAATGTCTTTCTCCTTCTACAAACAGTGTTTCACTGGTTTTTCCAACAAACAAAACCAGACGAAGAGGAGCTCCTCATTAGTATCCTGAAATATTCTTTGAAAAATCAGCTCTGTTTCTCCCTCAGCACAGAGTCCATCACTAAATCCCACACCCACCCTGTGATGCACCACAACTGAAGAGGACTTTGCTGGCTGCATCCAGCAAGGAAGCACAGACTGGTGGTTATCCCCTGGGCACCCCCGGTCAGACCCGGGGAGCAGAATTATTCCTAAATATCCTCACAAAATGCAGGACACCTGAATCAAAGGTAGTTGAAGCTGAATGTGTCCCAAAGATGATGCTAAGGAGAGATGGCAGCAAGCTCCAAGGCATTTCTGTGGCCTCACTGAGTCTCAAACTCAGACTTTTCTCTCCAGAGTTGAGCCCATCCTGGAGCAAGCTCTTAACGCACCCACATACACTGCACTTACCCAGCCAGCTCCCCACGACATGTGCAACACCAGGACAGGGCAATGCAGCCACCAGAAATTACCTAAATCATTATTATTATTATTACATTATTATCCCAAATCATCACCATCACCTGGTTCTGCAGTGTCCATCAGGCAGGCAGGAGGTCTTACCTTATCGAGCTCATCAGAAATAGCAATGCCTGAAAAACAAATGAATACATTTAGAGACGTTTCTATCAATGCAGTAAGCCAAAGGCAGGCTTGGGATGAGAAGTCCACACGTGGTCCCCTGCCCCCCCACACCCCCCATCCTGCTTTGTTCCATCGGGGAAATTCTAAACCTATGGACATGGGAACAGCAGCTGGGCCAGGGAGGTGACAGCAGCTCAAGTCTCCTCAGACCTGCTTTGGGAAATTTAAATACCACCCACTATCGACCTATGGGCACGTTACTGTGCCAGGATCCCCCTGAGCAGCCCCATCCTCCCTTCCTCCTGCTTCAACCTAGAAATGATTCTGTGAAAACAGGTGGAATTTAAAGGGAGGAAAACCCCAAAGTAAAATTTCCCAGCAGAATTGAAAAGAGTTTTTCTAAGTGCTCTGCACAAGAACGAGTTTATTTTCTCTTTGTCTTTCTGCCTGAGGTTTCCCTGCGCTCCCTCCATCATCTCTTTTAACCACCACTGTCCCGTGGCACTCTACACGTGCACAGCTCCTCTCAGGATTGCTAAAACACCTCCACACCTCAGCCATGGCACGTGGAGGGATCAGGTAACCCCCAGAACAGGTTCTCAGGCTGAAAATTCTGATATATTGAGAGCAAAGCATGTCCCAGGCTCCTGTGATAAGCAGCATTTCCAGGTCAGAACTTCAAAGCACCAAAGACAAGCATCTGCTGGTGGCGAAGATAAAGTGGAGAAGTTCCCGTGTGTAGGAAGAACACACATTTAAAAGCTGTTTTCTAATTCATATCATGTTATCAAGGCAGCTTCTTCCAGCAAATGCTGGAGATGCTGCTGTGAAATCCCCACTCTCAGAGCTCTTCCCTCTGAGATGCTCCCCAAGATCCCCAAGACAAGGTCTGGCAGCCTCAGACGAGGTGAAACGTGACTCCCAGGCAATGTGGTAAGGATGCAGCTGATTAATGCTGATTACACTTTAATTACAGCCCTGCCTCCACCGAGCAGAGTGCCCCAGGGCACCTCCCTCCGTATTTCACACCCAAACTACTGAACCAGCTGTTTGCCAGGCCTCTGCTCAAATTCTCATGGGTTATTAAAGCCATCTCCACAGCTCCCAGCCCCCTGGCAATCTGCAGCAGCACAACGGCAAGAGGGAGGGATAAACACCATGATCAGGGCAGCACCACAGCATCTCCTCTGATGGAAAAGGCACCTCCCAGAGTGCAGCTGCCCCGCGTCGCAGGGAAATAAAACCTGGATTCAGCCGAGACCCAGCAAAGGACGGACCTTCTGCTCAGGGCATCCTCCTTAATTTCTAGCTCAGCAGGAAATGAACTTTCTTGCAACAGAAAAATGGACATTACTGATAATTCCAGGAGCCTTCAAAATGCCTGGATCCTTCAGACCCTGTTCTGAGCAGCAGTTTTATTTGGTGCTGTGTCTGGCGCCTCTCCCCTCAGTGAGGAGAGTGATTTTTAGACTGATGCTTTCAGCTCAGCAGCACAAAATTCTTTTCACACCAGGAGGCACCACAGGAGCTCAGGTCTTTAAATGGTCCATGGTAAAACCCCAGCCTGCTGCACTGCTCCTGAGCAGCTCCACAGCCCCTCGAGCCCCTGCAGGGTCTCCACGTGCCAGGATTAGAGAAGAGGATGGAAGTTGGGAAACTTCAGGGACATCCACCATTCCTGCTTTTATTCGAGGTCCTTAAACAGTTACAGGAAGAGGTAACACTAAATAAAAATTACCTGAGGTTTCTTTAAGACTTGAGGTTCCTAAAAGCACAACATCTAAGGTGTGTCTTGCCAGAAGAAGATAAAATCTGGTGCTTTAAGGAGTGCCAGGCTGCCCAGGGGGAGAACACAGTCTGTGCACTCTCCTGAGCACCCAGGAGATGGCCACAGAGCCCCAGGAGCCACTTCTCCTCCTTGCCAAGCCAAGCCAAGCCTGCTGAGCTGCCATGAGGTTAGGAATGCAGAGTTCAGACACACCAGGACAACCCAACACAACCAAAGTCATCCTCAGGATGGGTCTGAGCCCTGTGGACGGCTGGACACCACCCCTGATGTGCCCATGCTGCCAGCCCAAGGCTTTGCCATGGGCAATGAAGGTACATTCCAGCCCCTGGGCCTCTTCCCACCACCTACCGAACACGAGGCGAATGGAAATTATTTATTTCACCCCACCCTTGGGTGCTAAAGGACATGAAATGATGGCTCTGGTTGCACCACACAAAGCATCTCCTGCAGAAGATGCACCCACAAGAACCAAACCATGTCAGCCACCTCTGTGTAGGAACCTGAACAGATTTGTCATGGGTACAAAAGACACCCTGGAATTATTCCCTTTACTCACACTGAGCCATTTTACAGATTCAAAACCAGCTGTATGTCCTCCAGCAGTAACCCAGAGGTTTTCTGGGAGGGTGTATTGAATGGAAGCCCCAGGGAAGGGCACGTGTCCTCCTATCATTAAACAACCTCCCATCGCTTTTCTATAGTGGTACCCACCTTAAATCAGGATAACATTCCTCCCAACATCCAGCCACACAAGAACCAGGGAAACAGCATCACCCACAAGCACCACACACGAGTCACTGTCTAGAAAACACAGATTCACCCTCTGCTCCCCACGGTGGCTTCCAAAAAATAAAGATAATTAACCCCCAGCAAAAGAATCAGTGCCCTAGACCTGCAGCATTTCCATGCCCACACTTGGGGGTGGCTCCAAGGGAGAACACAGATCTCAGGATTAGGGTTGGTGGGTAATGAACTGGGTAAGCAGAGCCATAAAACCCCAAGTACACACCACACGCTATGTCCCAGAAACTCTCTGGGGCCAGGGTCATCTCAGAAGAGGACAACCCAGAGCTCCAGGTTTTAAGGACAGAGTCAGAACAGCCCCTACCTCCACAAATTAAATTAAATTAATCAAAAATTTAACAGCTGGAGGAGAAAGACACTTGTAAGTGAAGCACCAGAGACCTCCCAGCCATCTAAACCCCTCTCTGTAATTGAACAGCAATATCTATGTCCACGTTCCTCCCGCTCAATCCCAGAAAATATCATTATTTGGTATTACTGCTCATACATCACCCTCCCAGCCAATGGGCTTTGTCAGCATCGGGTACCAGCTGCAGGACCGAGATAAAATTATCTCCCTTAAAGGTTTGATGGAGCTTATCTGCAAATGTCAATCTCAAAATAAATCCCAGGCATGGATCTCACACGGGAATAACAGGGATTTACAGTTCAGCCTCGAGAGGAGAAAGGGAAAATCTCCACAGAACTGTGATGCCTGGCTCTGTGCTTCCAGTGACAGGACACTTTGGGGCTCAACAAGTTGTTTTTACAGCCTAAAGTCCATTTATCAACAACCGTGTGTGGCTGAAAAAAAAAACCCCATACTGAGGTATCATGTCCTAAAGCATCAATAGTTTCCTCCGGCGGAGAAGCTTCTCAAAGAAGCCCCATCCTGAGCGTTGTTGCCCAGGCTGCTAAAAGCAGCTCCTGGAGCACAGATTAAACTTCTCCCATCCCTCACACCCCCCCAGGTTCGGGCACAGAACCCAGACACCACTTCAGGGCTTTTCAACGTCTCCTCATCCTGTTCTGAACCAGCTCTACCCCCACTGCTGCCAGAGTCTCACTCTTATCTCCTTCCCCCCAAAGATAAACAGAGCTCTGGCTTTTACTCCCCACGAGTCCATCTCCTCCTTAAAGGGGTCAGATCACTCTTGGCTTTAAGCTGTGCATTAAACATCAACCAGCTCAACCGTCCTGAGAAATGACTGTTGGAGACACTCCGCAGGGACCTTCCTGGAGATATTCAAGAGGTCCTGGACAACTGGCCCGAGGTGAGCTCAGGAGATGACCTCCAGAAGCCCCTTCCTCACACAAATACTCTATGGTTCTTTTATGTCTTTAATTCCTACTAGACTGCAGAAGTTTTTCTCATTTACTGATTCTTTATTGACTGGTTCCTCCCCTCCCAAACGAAGAAACTTTCAAAGAGTAAATGAAATACAGAGTACTTTTTTTTCCTATTGTTTTCAGCTAGATACCATCATTCCTGGGATTCCCAGCTGACTTGGATGGGCTACCAAACAGCTCTGGTTAATGCCAATTACTCCCATTTTCTGACCTCAGGCTGTTAATTCAGAGCAGGACAAAATTGCTTTTTCTCCTCTGATGTGCAGCAGACGCCTGAGCTCAACAAGGATCCAGCCATCACTAACACAAGGGGTTCTCTCTCTGGGTAATTATGAGAGAGCAGCTCCCAGCAGCACTCATTAAGTGCCATCAGATGCTGTTAGCAGGTGTACACTGGAATATCTGATACACCCTCAATATGCCCTCTAACCCCTAACTGCTCATTCACTTTCCAAATTGGACCTTCTCTTTTTCCCCCCCCACACTTTTCACGGTTTTTATTTGGAATTTTTCTACCCTCCTAGACACAGAACGGATTTAATTCCTGAAATGATCTGAAAATCAGGAGTCCAAGAACTGGAAACAAGGACATAGAGCTTGGAGCTCACCTGATGCCAGAGTTTAAATGACGCAGTCAAGATTAAAGTGAGCAGCAACCATCAAAGAACAACAACAAAGCCAGGAGAAAAGGTGCTATAAATACCCCAGGAAAGGAGGACAAGGTAAAAGGCAGAACTACCACATCAAAGAGCAGGAAAGCAAACAGCAGATGGTGCAAAGAAACCCCAGTGTTCAATATTTCCCCTGCTTCAGCCTTCGCCCAACAATTAATTATGGCCAGACAATTAAGGCTGGTGATTTTAAGAGGGAAACCTGCAAGGAAGATGACTGAAAGGTGAGAGATGTTCTGATGGCTTCGATACACTCAAATTGGCACAATCTGCTGGAATCCACTTAACTCACTGGCTGAAGGAACCTCTGATCCATCAGCAGCTGCCTTCCGGGTGGGGGGAGGACAGAAAAGGGCAAAAACCCTTCAGAAAAGAGAAAGGAGGAGGTGGGGAACTACCAAGCAGCAAGTCTCAGTCTGAGAGCAGCAGGAATAACTGGCAGAATTGCTAAGCAAACAACTCTACCAGATAGGAGAGGGGACAAGAAGCAGGGGACATGAATTTATCAAGGATGAATCCCATCCGATCAGCCCAAGTGCTTTCCCAGCTGGGAAACTGGCCAGTTGAGGGGGCAGAAGGTGTAAAACTCTTCAGCTCTAACCAGACAGTGAAGAATGTTTCTTCTGTGAAATAATAACTATGAGAAGCTGACCCCAGCAACACCAGCCAGGTCAGCTGCTCCCATCCCAAGAGCAGGACCCAGCTCCCTATGGACAGACAGACCAATGCACCAGGAGTGGATTTGCCAGCAGCCCCAGTACTGAAATTAATACAAATATGGAAATTTATCAGAATAGAATTGCTGTGATCAACCTGAAACACTTGGGAGAGAGAAAAAACATCTGGGCAAACTAGTTTCGGGTGACACAATCTGGAAAAATGCTGAATCTCATGAAAAGACCTTCCCCTCTTTGGGCAACTCTGCTCCTGACCTCTCCATCTGCAGCTTCTCCACCATCTGCAGCTTCTCCACCATCTGCAGCTTCTCCACCATCTGCAATTCCTCCACCATCTGCAGCTTCTCCATCATCTGCAGCTTCTCCATCATCTGCAGCTTCTCCATCATCTGCAATTCCTCCATCACCTGCAGCTTCTCCAGTGCAGCAAGAAGTGCCAGGACTACATGTAATGGCAGGAGAAACCAAGCACCTCTGGTGCAGCTGACCAGGAGACCAGCTCCTTGACCCACACTCCCCAGTGACAGCTCAGGCTGGGAGATGACATGAAAACACTGAGATTAATGCACTTACTGCGGGACAGGTTCTCGAGGGCCTTCCCAAGCTTTTTGCTCTCCTGAAGAATATGGTTGAGCTCATCAAAATCGTGGTTCTCCGGCTTGGTCCTCCAGTCCCACTTGGGATGCTCGACTGACCTGGGCACTAAATACACACACAGAGAGCAGTTCAGATTTGTTCAGGCTCCTACACTAGAAACAAAGCTGCACAGTGAGTTTACAAGCTCATTATTTAAATTATTCAACTCCCCTCCTATTTGAACAGCTGGAAAGATTTTCTTTGGTCAGTGTGAAATGGACACGAAACCAACGAGGGACAAATCCACGCTTGGGATGATTCTTGAGACTGGATTCATCAGTAAACAGGAGTGATTCATATTAACAGGTAGGAACAATGAAAATAATGCAACAGCAGGAAAAAGGCAGTAAGGATATTGTACATGAAGGTATTTCATTTACAGCAAAATAGACTCGTGTGTCCTAGGGGCTAAGAAGGAAAAATGGAACTGAGTAACTGGTGCTTTTGGTCATTCCATCACAGAGAAATATTTGAGATAGAGCTTTTAAACCAACAGATATATGCAGTTCTATTATTTTTTTACTCATAAAGTGGGATCAGCCTCCTCTGCCCAGCTGGGAACCAAGGGGTCAGTTTCACACACTCTGTGATTTGTTGCTGTACAAACCCAGCCTGTGATGACCTAAATATTCCCCATACTGTATTTCTCTGAACCCAGCCTGTGATTACCTAAATATTCCCCATAATGTGTCTCTCTGAACACAAACACAGCCCCAGCTTCCAGCCTCTTCCTCGCAGCAGCTTCTGCCACACCAAGCAAGGGGGCAGAGCCCTCAGAAGCTGCCTCTGCATCTTCTCACATGCCAAATTACTCCAAAAATTTGGTTATTACACACATTCCAAAAAGCTACAAGAAGCAAATCACAATTTTGCAAGTGATTTTGGAGAGCAACGCTCTGTGTGTATAACTATAGGTATATATGGATGGATGTTATAGAGGGATCTGTGCAAAAATCCATTAAAAATCAAGCTTAAAAAGGAAATTTCTGCAGCAGCCAGCACAGGGGAAGCACTTGGCAGGTCATTGGCAATATTCTCCTCAGTCACCTTATTTTTTTTCAGCCTTTTCTTTTGGTGTACACCTCAATTCCTTCAGAGCGTGGCTCCTATTCCCCTGACACTGACCTCAAAAACTCATAATCCAGCCCTGCCTTGCCTGACCACGGAAAAAAACCCATTTTTAGGACCAGTGTCAACAGAATGGATTTTTTTATGTGCAAAATCACAATGCAGACCCAAAGATCAAATGATAATTGGTATCTGAACATGAAACTGTGCCTGACACCCAGATATTCTTCTGGTTATCTGTCTAGATATCTGGTTCTCTATCTGGATATCTGGTTATCTCTCTAGATATCTATCTGATTATCTCTCTAGACATCTATCTGGTTATCTATCTATCTATCTATCTATCTATCTCTCTATTCTATTCTCTCCATAGATGACAACATTAGGTATTATTAAATATTCATAATTCAAAGGAAAAAGAACCAAACCCTTCTAAATATCTCTCCAGCCACTTCAACTGCTCATAACTTGCTTTCCATGCTAGTCCCAGTTGCACAGAAAATCCCACTGGAAGCACGAACCAATCAATGACACAGTGAATCTTCCTTACACGACTTGGACTCTGATGATGGTGGAGAAATGTTGGACACCGCCAGGTCGCTCTTGGACTTCTTGGGCTTCTTTGCATTCACCTGCCAAGGTTTGTCATAGCTCCTGAAATCCCTCCTTGTCCCTTTGTTTTCTGTGAGAAGAATCAAATCAGGCAGCTGTTATCACACTTGCAGGGCCAGACTTAATAAGCAGACCATAAAAACCCAGGACCTATCCATCCAAACCAAACTCAGCTTTTTTTGCTCTCCTAGTTCATAAATTTATGAAGTACATAAATTTATGTATAATTATAAAGTACATAAATTTATGCCTAATTTCACATATTGGTTCCATTCCCTAAACATCAAAATTTAGAAATGAATTACTTTTTTTCATTAAAAACTTAACGTCCTATTTTTGTTATGAAAAAGCCCTTAAGGTCCCTTCATTCTCCTCCATGTCTGGCAGCCTGTGCTTACCACAACTTTACCTTTGCTGCAAATAAAAAGCTCATTTGTCAGGCAACCAACACTCTGGCCCTCAGCAGCTCTGGGCTGGGCTGGAGCAGATCTTCAGTCAGCTCTTAAATACAAACCCCACATCCTGGTAGGAGCTCGTGGCAGAATATGAGAGATTTCTACTTGGAATCAGAGCAGGTATTACTTCCAAACTTATTTTTGTTTACTGCTTCTGAAGCTCTACGACCATAAATGATTGACACTGGAGCTGGTGCAGCAGCAAGAGCATCTCCTCATGAAGTGCAGGAATGATGGGCTGCTAGGAATGTGGTCATCACCCCACGGGAGGGTCAGAGTGGAGACCACACAGCACGTACCTGAAGCTTCACTCTCTGCCCAGAGGGCAGCAGAGCCAGACAAGGTTCTCTGGAGCTGCCCCCGGGGCCCCTGCTTGGACTGGAGATGGTCGATTAGGAAGGGGATTGGCTGGTCGGGGGTCTCTGTTATCAGCTTGGTCATCAGCTCCTTCAGGAAATGACAACAAAACACAGCAATCAGTGGGATACTGCACCCAAACTCATCGTGTACGTACCTAACAAAGGAGCATTTCTAAAGGAAAAGTCTCTTTTGAGCTCTGAAAGCAGCTGGGGACACCCATCCATCTGCTCCAGCCCCTTGAGATGTTCTCCTCTGGAGAGCTCTTACCTCGTCCGTGAGGACGTGTTTTATTAGACTGCTGCAGACACGGACACATCTCACAGGAATTCCCAACAAAAGGAGGACAAAAACCTGCCTGAGCTCCAAAGAGCATTTCTTCTCTCCTCATCCATCCCCAGGAATAAGTTTTACTACAACTCCCACACACTTCAGCCCACCTCTGCTTCACCTTCTCCACAAACCTCCATTTATTGAGGAATTTTTGAAATACCTGCTGTTGGCCTCAGTTCCTTGTGTTGGAAAAGAGACGCTTGAGAGGGGGCACATCAAACAGCAAACACAAGTGAAAACATGCAGGACCATGAGTTATCTTTGTCCAGACCAGGACCTTCCACTGTTGTGTTCACCTCCTGGGATGAACAAACGGGTACCAGTGGCAACGAGACACAAACAAGCCTCCATTCCAGAAAAACAAATGGAACTTCAGAACAGGAGGAGAAAGAAAACCAGCCCAGGAGGAGAAAACCAGCCCAGGAGACATGGGCATCCGTGAGGGGATTTCTGGTAGCTCTACAGGGAACCAAGGAAAAAACCTCAACCGTCTTTGGTTTTGAAATGAAACCCACAGAGGAATTATCTGCTTACTAATGTTAGCAATGGTGAAGTAACTCCCTCCAGACTGTCTCTCACCAAGGTAGGAGAAACCCTCCGATACACGTCGTGCAGGAAAAATCCAGAAATGGGAGTAATTCCTCTCTGGTTGCTTGGCAACCCCCTGACTGCAAACCTGCTCTGTCCCCTGCCAAACACAGCCCTGGGGACGAGGGGCAAGGTGCTACCTGTGCCACAGGAGCTGCAGGAACCCCACCCCAGAGGACCCCATCACCAAAGCTCCTAACCACCGACTCGTCCTCTAAATCATTTCTTTGGAAACATCATTTTGGGAATTATTTTTCTGCCTTAGATTAATAAGCACAAGGTGATGAGAACCAAGATACGGGCACCGATACCACCAATTTTTAAAGATGTGCACAGGAGACAATAATACATTACAAAGTTAATGTACCGTTAAAATAAGGTAACATGGGGATAAGCATTAAATGTAGCATTAAAACAAGATGTGGAGAGGAAGGATTCCAGAAACCTGATGAGCCCATGTAAGACAAACTGCTGCCATCACTGGCTTGCTTGTCACAGGAAGGAATGGCCCCTAATTAACCTAATAAAACTGATCACAGGATTCTTTGCCTTACCCTGAGGCAGCAATAAAACCAAGGACCATAACTGCACATTAAAAGCAAATCCAACTTCAAGCCAACACAAAGGTCAGGAGTGCCCAGTAGGGGTATCCCCACCTCAGCACCATCCCCTACCCCCACCATCCCCAACTCCTGACGAAACGACCCCAGGTCCAGGTGATGCTCTCCTCATGCTCAGATGACACCTTCATGGAGAGCAGGAAGAACACACCACAAGGTCCTCTACGTACACTTACAAAATGTTTCCAGAAGAGGTGACAAAAGTGAAGGCTTTAAGTAAAAAGAACTGCAAGAAGTTACAAAACCAAGATTTGGGACCGATGGGTCTCAGTGGAGCCACCTCTGCTCTAGCAGCAGAACGAACGTGGCCTGAGATCACAGAAACTGAGATTCATTCCTTGATGAAAAATTCAATAGATACGTTTCAACTACGCGTGAAAACTGAAATGTGAATTATATATAAAATGATATATAAAATATTAACTCTGCTTGTTGCCATTCTGGCTCAAATTTCTAAGTTTTTCTACTTGCTCTCAACCCAAACGTGCTGCCCCCTGCCCAGACCCTCTCCCCTCTCCCATCCCTTGCTCTGTTCCACCAGAGGGACTCCCCTCGAGGGAAGATGATGTTAATTCCCTGGGCACCCAAGATGGGCTATTTCAAACTTGCAAGAGTCACCTGGGGATGCTCCCAAGAGATTCATGCACCTATTGATAGGGCTGCAAAAGACCTTGAAAAAAAGCAGTGACTTAATTGTTTACCCAGAGAACCACCTCTCACTCCTGGGCTGTCCTGAGCTCCTCCGTCAGTCACTCAGCACAGGCTCACGTTTAATTTCCTCCTCCTGCCCGTCCATGCTTCTAATACAAATGAAACAGTCTTCACAGTCCATTAATCACGGGCCCAATTACAAGACAGCCCTAATTAGCTATGTCTAAACATACCTATCAGGTGATTAAGTTAATTAAGAGACATCCCACCTTGCCCTGTACCTGATAACAGCGAGCACACGACAGGCACAGGGTTTTGTGTTTAATTATACAGAATTTTACTAGGGCAGAGCGGGCACAGACTTGGGCTGCTCCAGGCTCCCAGGTCACGCTCTACATGAGGTGTTTGGAGGAGGGAGTGACACGACCTCAGAAGGTGCCTGTCTCCCTTTTTCTCCTCACCACAGGGACCAGGTGGCTTAAACTCCAAGGTTTTAATAGGATGCAGCTCCAAATTAAGACAATTAAACCCAGCAGTCCTCACACCAATGTCCATGCAGGAGTCAGGAGAGCTCCCGGGTGTGTGTCACTGAGGAGGAGCAGCTCTCTCCTTCTGGGAACCAGCAGGGCTTTCATCTCCTCCAGCAATTCAGAATTATGGGAACAAAATCACCTTGTGGGCTATAACCAAAATGGACAAATCTTAATCTGAGCATTCCTGAGATTATCACAATTCCCAAGTGTCACTGAGTGAGCTCAAGAGAGTTTATCAACCCCCACCCTGCACACCACAACGTGCAGCATCTACTTCAACCTCTCACTGTATTTCTTCCACTTATCTTTCCTTGGAGGGTTTTTCCCTCCTCTTATCTTACTCTTGATAATTCAAAATCGTTGCCTCACTCACGTTACACCACTTCTGAGTTCACAAAATCACTCCCAACACCTTTGCTCTCTGGTTTTGTGATTGAAAGGTCTCCTCTCCCCTCCAGTCACCGCAGACAAGGATGCTCGCAGAAGGGGTCACTGCTGCTGGGTCACTAACACCTCAGCTGCCCCTCGGGAGGAGAGCAGGAGGCCAAAGATGTGCTCTCAGGTCTGGCAGCAGCTCTCAGGCTTCCAGACCCCCGAGATGTTCTGTGGTAGCTCAACTCTGCCTCCAGCAGCCCCGGATCTCCTCCGTGCTGCTGGCGGGGCTGTAGCTGTGGTGTCACTCCCTGAACCCAGCAGGGATCGATCAGGTGAGGGGAGCTCCTGTCAGAGCTAAGCACTGGCAGGTTCCTGCTCCAGAAACCTCCCTCCCACTCTGTGGAGCAGAGGGAATCCCACCCCAAAGGGGAGTCACTTTGCAGCTCAGAGAAAATGGTTCTGACAGGTGTGCAGGGCTGGCATCCAAAGGAACACTCAGAGGCCAGGGAAGAGCATCACAACCCGGGCTGGTCTCCCTCAGTCACAGGGATGCAGCTCCACTGATCCCTCCTAACGGCTCCTGCACAGGCTGAGCTGGGCTGTCCCTGCTCACCTGGAGCACTGCTACTCCAATGGCAAGGTCTAAGGTGAAGCAATTTGCTCCTCTCTCTCCAATGATTCATCACCACGACTGTCAAAAACCCCCCATCCTATGTCCAGTCTGAATTTCACTGATCTAGCTCCTGCCTGCCACTGCTTTAGTCACAAACCCCAACCACAGCACCCGACAAGCTGCTATGGGGAAACCAATCCCAAAATCCCAACCACAGCACCCTACGAGCTGCTATGGGGAAACCAACCCCAAAACCCCAACCACAGCAT
The DNA here is from genome assembly GCA_013401335.1 of Brachypteracias leptosomus. Lineage (NCBI taxonomy): Eukaryota > Metazoa > Chordata > Aves > Coraciiformes > Brachypteraciidae > Brachypteracias > Brachypteracias leptosomus. The sequence goes on from VYZX01006589.1 coordinate 154,349, forward strand.
CCTACAAGCTGCTATGGAGAAACCAACCCCAACACCCAAACCACAGCACCCGACGAGCTGCTATGGGGAAACCAACCCCAAAACCCCAACCACAGCACCCTACGAGCTGCTATGGGGAAACCAACCCCAGCCCAGCCAGCCCCAGGCTGGCACCACCACAGCCTCTGGAAGCCACCACGAGGATGTCCTCCATGGGTTTCACCAGCACATGCAGCTAACACGTGTCACACAAAGCACAGGACAAGAGGCACGATGAAGCCATGGACAGTCGAGCCCATGTTGGCAGAAAAATTAAACCTCGGGTGCTCTGAGAGGGTGTGGAACAGGCGCCAGGATCATACATTACCAGGACAAATCAATCAATGTTGCTTCTCCTGCAGGAAGAGGACACGAGTCATTGCTTTACTACCACACCACATTTACTCCACTTGCGCAGAGAGATAAATGAGATGAGGTTTTAAAAAGTTCTGCCACCCCCTGTGTGCAGCCGAAGTTAAATACTCTGAGTTCCATGCATTCAAATAATCATTAAAAAAATCTGTCTTCAGAAGTTTTTAATCTCAACCAAGAATTTTCCAGCCATTCCCATGAAGTTCAAATGCTAACCAGCAGTTGCAGTGACACGGAATGCTGAAGGTGGGCATGAAGTTCTAGCAGAGATTTAACCACCCTGACTTAGCCACCCACGCAAACTAACCCCAAATTTGCCCCAGTCATAACCACCAACCAAGTCACCAGATGCTCCCTCCTTGTCAGGGTTGAAACGGTGCCATCTGGAGATGTTGCTTTAGTGGGGCACCAAACAACCCCTGGCAACACCCAGCCCAGCTACAGGAGCTATTCCCACGCCTGGAACAGATGAGTATCCACCCGGATACACATCTTCATTTCCCATTATTTACCTGGGAGAGGCTCCATGGGTCTCCCAAGACTCCCCACCAACGCTGTAATCAGCTTTTTAAACAGAACTAAGTGTTTAATATGCACCAACACAACAGAGGTTTCTGCACGGGAAAGGGCAGAAGTTGTTGCCATAGAAAAGCCTGGAAGTTCCTATTTGCAAAATACAAAGGGATCTTTTCTGCCTGCTGAATTACACGCTGCAAATGCAGCTTAAATAAGACTAAGGAGTGGGTTTTCTAGAGCATTTTAAGGAGACAAAGGGTTATGTCCTATACAAGCAGCTGCTCGAGTGATTTAAAGCTACCTGGACCCTCCCCCCTCCCCAGGAAAGTCACCCTGACTTGTCCTTCCCAGGTGACGAGATGCGCAGGGAGGCAGAGGAAGGTTTTGCTTAGTTACACACACACTATTTCTACCCAGCACTGAGCTGTACGCTGCTGTCAACCCTTATTTCCCAAACATTTCGACTGGACGCTCTCAGCCCTACTTGCATCTGCTCATCAGGGAGGAATTGCAGGTAGTGCACCTTGGATCCTGAGGACAAACGCCCGGGAGGGCTTAAGCTAAAGGGACCCAACAGTTGCTAATCGTATTTCGGTATCTCCTTCTTTTGTTCCTCTCAGTAAACAGCAGAACTTACGACTGAAATCAATATTCGCTCAAATGAAGGTTCATATGTGATGCCACTGGAAGAAAAGCTGAGGCACGTATATACCCACCTCCATCACGTGGATTATCCATTATTTATCCCACTAAATGCCCCAGGCCCTCCCGAACCCCCACCTAGGGCAGCAAAGGGAAAAACCTCCCTGGGAGCAGCTGGAACCAGGGAACTGTCACCAGCCAGCCCCAAAAGGGCTCTGCAAGGAGCGGGTGCTGGTGCCTCGTGCCTGGCCCCGGGCAGGACGGGGGCAATGGGTGCAGGGGCTGGGGGGCTGACACTTCCCACAGCACAGCCCCAGACAGAGCAGGGCTGAGAGACGGGGACAGCTCAATAAAGAGCAGCTTACACAAGCAGGGTGCACCCTCTGCTCAGCCACATCCACACGGCCACGACCTTAAGGCTGCTTTTGTTAAGTATGGAATAAGAAAACTAATGTTGGTCTCCGTGCAACAAAAATAGAAGCCAACGAACAAATATTGTTTTTTTCCGAGAGGAAAAAAAACAGCAGGAAGAATGGCTTTAAAAGAGGTCATGAAAAAAAAAGAGCTCTAATAATTACGTCGTATGGAGCAACTTATTATTAAAATAACTTTCTAGCCTGGACAAGGGAACTTCAACATAGGTAGGAAGTGGGTATATCTACAAAAACTGCCACGTGCCCCCTGACTCTCCCCCCCACAACCTGTCACAGCACATCTGCTCAGGGGGAGCCTCCCTAACCCACCCGGGACATCTCCTGTGACACCCACCAGGCCTGGGCTCCCACAGAGGACTGAGGGAGTGTCCTCACCACAAAGCCAGAGCCCCAAGTGGGTGCTAAAGAAGAGCTGCTGTGCCAGGGACTGAGAAGGGGCAGCAGTGGTAATTCTGAAGGACAGAGCACTGGGTGGTACCCAGGGCTGCAGTCAGGTCCCTCAGTCCTCATCTGACCTCCTCCCATCACCACAGTGGCTCAGGCAACCAAGAACCCCCGAGATCTGGGGCACTGCAGATGATGTGGGAGGTTTCTGGGGCACAGAGCTATTTGTGACAACAGCCAGAGCAGCATTAGTCTTATTTTCTAGTGCTTTTTCTGCAGAAAACAAGGGCTGCCATCACTGGGCTACGTCTGTGCCTGTCTGACCCAGCCAAGGGGAGCAGGAGCTCAGAGTTAGAGGTGAGGACACAGTCTCAGTGCCCCAACTTCTCTCTATTTTATTTCCCCTCCTGACTCCTCAACTTCTTCTCCAGTGTTTAAGGAAATGTTAAGTGAATCTTCACCTCGGCCAACTTCATCCTCCTCGTCTGTTTTTCTACCATCAGAGGGAGACGCAGAATAAAATTAATTCTCCTGGATTTCTTATTTACCTTTGCTCCTTTTCCTCCCCTGCTATCTTTTTCTTCGAGGTATTCAGGATAAGAAATTGAGATTAAATCTGTTACTCTGGCAATTTAGGGGTCTATTTTAATTTTTTTATTATTTTTAAATTTTTTTTGGACACCCACCAGCTGTGGGACAAGGGCAGCCAGCAATGGGGGTGACCAGGACCTGCAGCAAGGGTCCATCAGCTCAGCCTCACAACCTGTGGTTCTGAGCACTCCAGCACAGCGTGTCTGGCACAAAACAAGCCCTGGGAGGGGGACCGATCCAATGAAAGAGGCTCCAGCAGCTGAAGGACCCCAACTCTCCTGATTCCTGCCCCAGAAAGCTCCTCCAGAAGGCAACAAAGGAGCTTGATAAGCACATTGTTCAGCCGCTGCAGAGAATCTAGTGTCTGAATAGAGTCATTTTACCCACCGGAGAGTGCAGCGAGCTGGCAGAATGAGGAGGGGGCAAGAATGCTCCTGGGAACACACGAGGAGGGAACAATTTCCACTCTCTGAAATTCCCTAAGAGGTGGCTGATACCAAATAGTCCTCTATGGATCCGGGCAAGCGACTTGACACGTGTCCTGCGCTGGTTCAGGCACCTCCCACTGCTGGAGCACAGGGCCAGGGCAATAGAAATGAGCTGTTATTGCCTGTTGTATCTGCTTATTACGGACATTAAGGCACTCCAGTGACCGCTGTCCAAAAGCTGGTGAATATGAAGACGCCTGAAGCCACCCCCCAAGCCCAGAGGTGATAAATTACCCCCATTACCCCTCGCTCCTACCAAAGCATATGAGCTTACCAAAGAAATGAAACAGCACAAGACAAGGAAATAAAATAAAGATAAAAATCACGGTATAAAAACCCCCACAACAATCACAAGGAAAAAGAGAAATTATTGGTCCCCGCTTTTTCACTGACATGAACAGAAAATGGGAAGTACCAAGTGAGAAGAAAAGGCACCGAAAAAAGGGGAAAAAGTGTTGATGGGACTTTCAGAACCAGAGGCAAACTGTCAAAGAAGATGATGCTAAAATGACATTAAATATTATGTTTCTAACTCCATTTTTTACCTGATCCTGGGCCCCTTTCCCCACCCGGGAGCTCCAGAAGCAGCAGGAGGCTCTGGGCAGGGACAGCACCTTGGAAGAGCTGATCAGTAACAGCAAAGAACACGCCACACCAAATTAAAGACCAACTTACAGCCATTAAAGGGGTTTTCTTTTCAATATTTGACATTTACATTTGTCCTTTGTACCCCAGGACTGGATTCATCAAAAGGAACAAAAGGAGTGAAGAGCTTCCTTGGGGTTTAATTAACACCAGGCACTAAATATCACCCAAAACTTGGCCTAGACTCCAGAATGGGATAAAAAAGCAAATTAAAAAGGAGCAGGAGGAAGGGGCTCATTCTGATGTTTGAAACCATCAGAAGTTAGTGAAACAAAATGAAGTTGGGATTCTCTCTTTCTGTTATTCTCTGTTTCTGACACAATTCTGCAAATTTAATTATTGCTCTCACAGACTCTAACTTTGATTTTTTATTTCTTTGTGCTGCTTGTGCCTAGCAGGAATTTTTTTTTTAAAAAAGCAATTAAGAAATCCCACGTCTCCCTTCCGGGAAAATAATGTTTGTGCCACTATGGAAACGGGGTTTGTGTGATTATTGTCTATGTTTGTGGCCACACAGTCAAACACCCCCCTCCCTGCATCTTTCACTGTCTCTTTCCAATGCTTTGTGAACCCTCCACTAACTCCAGACGCATTCCCAGAGCAGCAGCAGTTCTTCCAGATGTCTGAGAGTAACTAACCACACAGTGGGACCCAAACGTGGCATTTTCCTCACTCAGGAACAACTTTTCCAGACTCCACAGGAGAAGAACCAGGGATGCCTCGTCCCCAGGGAAACTCCTCACAGCTTCTGCAGCTTGTTGGCCACCACAAATCCCAGCAAAAGGCACAAAGCCACTGCTCACACAACTGGTTGCTGATAGAAAACTGTAGTTTTCTATACTTTTAATAGTTTTCTATAGGTTTAAGAGTTTTAATTAGAGTTTTTCACTTTTTATTCCCTCAAAGACAACTTTACCAAGGCAACGACCACAGTGAACTAAAGGCAAAGCACCTTTTTCTCCGTTTGATTTTCATTCCCACCCAGTAGAACTTTTACTCTAGTGCACATCAAGGCAAAATGTAAACTCCATGTGTTGGCACCATGCAGACACAGCCCCTTCCACGCCAGCAGCTGCATCTAACCAAGCATCACACCAAAATAAAACATTATTTGAGCAAGCTCCAAAGAAAACTGTTGGAGAGCATCCCCATGAGAGCTTAGAACAGAACTGGATGCTGTGAGGAACCCTGGCTGGTGGATGGGACACCCAAGTTGAAGGTGTCTGTATCTGTGTATTTAAGAATTGAGGGCAAACGTTGCTCCAGCAGATGGTCCAGAGCCCAAAATTCACCCCTGAACTTGGACTCAGCCACAAGGGGCACCACAAATGCTGCTGGTCACCAAGCAGGTGTGTTGGGATGTGGTGCAAGGCAGGAGCATCCTTATTTTACTGAAATTAAATAAGGGAAGCCAAGTGCATAATACGCACAAATAGCAGCATCTCGTTTAGAAAAAAAACAACACTATAAATTAAAAAAAAAAATAAATTAAGTTTCCTGTCATATTTGCTTCAGGAACTTTGCTAAAGCAAGGTAAACGTGGTGATCCGCACACAGCCTTCATGCTGCTCAGAATACAAACTGTAGCTCTAAACCCACATTATGCTGAGAAAAATCCTTCGGTAATCAGGGCTCAGGTTTGCTGGTTTGGAGAAGGGTTATTCTGCCTTTTCACAGCCCAAAGAAATCACAGTCTCCTGGCTCTGAGTACTCTGTCCCAGCCCATTTCAGGTGCACACCCCCTGCTTGTGTTTGAGAAAGACAGAAAAAAACCAAAACAAGTGGAGCTTCGTGGCAGGAATAGTTTGTATTCAGAATTCTTGTTCAAGTTAAACGTGAAAAAAAAAAATCAGGTAGTGCTATGGTGCGTGTTAGCACAAAAATCCCAGAGGAGTTTCTAAAGGGCATCCCTCAAAACCAAACTAGGGGTCTGACCAGTGCTCTCAGGGGGGAATAATCCTACAGAAAGAGGTCTAAGCTCTCAAGAGCAAAAGAATAAATGAATCAAACCCCAGCACACAAAACCTAAAGAGAAGAGGAGCAGCCAGCTGGTGAAACCTGCCAGGATTGGAGGGGTTAACTCAAGCCCTTCCTGCCAGCACCTCTGGGGCTTTGAGGAGCTGACCCGCAGGTTCACAGGGGTTTTGAAGGTAGAATTCCTAAGGCCCTGCAAGAGGAGAGGCAGAGGAGCGATGGCTGGTTTGAGGCCCTACATCCAACGGGGGGAAATGAGGCTGCAGCATCCACGTTGTTTTGCAATCTGTCTCCACTCTCAAAATTGCCACAGCCTCCGATGCACACACCAGCCCCCACCCACCTCCCTTCCCACCTCCGAGCCAGAAATAAGGACTGAACGAGTAAAGACGTTGGGAGCCGAGGGAATCTGAGCGTTGCCATTCATGGCAGGGCTTCCTACTACCCCTTCACACCCCTGGCAGCCAGGAGGAGACTGCTGCCCGCTGAGGCAGCCCCGGCTCTTTAAGTCTCCCTCCAGAAGGCTGCTCCCACCTTGCTCTAGAAACAACTTCTCCGGCACTTCTCTTCCAGGTGAATTCACCGAGGAGTGTCAAACCACACAAAACTTCTGCAAAGAAATAAACCCGAATCCATCTGCACTTGCAGCGTGTGCCGAAGGTAAAAAAACCCAACGATAAACCACAAAGATGGAAGTCCAGAAGAGCAGATGTTCCTCAGGGAGACGCTGGGATGGAAGTTGGACTGGGTGATCCTAGAGGTCTTCTCCAGCCTAAGTGATTCTTCAGTAGATACTGCTGGTGGATGAGGTAGAGAAAGTCCTACCCATGGCAACAGAAGGACGCAAATGCAGGACAGGATGGAGAGAAGAGACTCTACTGGGATAACTGCAAGTGACTGGAACAGAAGGACCAGCACAATGACCAAGCAGCACGTCCTGCTCCTGACTCACGCGGGGGAACTGTGCTTGAGCAGAACCCACCGGCTGCTCCAGCCAACTGGGCCTGCAAAACCGGCCAAGATCCCTGGTGCAGAGTCCTCCTGATGGCTCATCAGTGGTTACGCAAGCCCCTGAGAGGACCCGTGGGTGCTCCACCACCCAGAAAGCCTCTCCCCAGCTCCCGAGTGCCCTCAAGCACCCAGCACTACTTTCCGGCGCTCCCTAAGCGGCTGGCCCGAGGCAGATACTGAGCAATTACAGCCACAGCCTGCCCAGCAAATAACACCACAGAAAATTGGATCCGAGGCCTCCCCGTTGTGCCTCGGCGCTAGAAAGCCGGTGCTGAGAGCAGAAAGGGCTGGTTGCCAGCCCTGGCAAGGGGTGTTCAGCAGCTCCAAAGCCAGCGTGGTGGGAGGAGAGGCTGCAGGACAGCACAGGGCTCCCTTCCCAACGTCTCAGAACTTCCAGAGACGTGACAAACTGCTGGCTTAGGGAACGCAGCTGGCTGAATGCATGGAACCCTTGAAATTCCACCATAAATACACACTAGGAGTGCTAACACAGAGCTTCACCCCATCCACAGGCTTTGATTCGTTCCCACCAACTCCAACCACACGTCTTCTCCTTACCAAGTGCTGCAGGACCAAGCACAGGTTGCAGATCTCCAAAACAACTCTAAGAACAAAAAAAATCACCAAAATGACCTATGCTAGTAGATTGTAAGCAGCTCATCAGCAAGTGGAGGAGGCAAGAACCACGATGCTCTTCCGGCGTTGCGGGTTAAACCAAGTCTGAACAGCTGCATGGATGCTACAGCTCTAGAGCCTCAATCCAGTCCCGGGTCTAAGTGGATTTCACACTAAAATCCCTTCCTGGTGTCCAGGAGGGCACCAACAACCTGCAGACAGCCCGCAAGGACGTGAGGAGCCTTCCACAGATTCCTTCTGCCACGACACAATTCCCACCATTAGCAAAATACCCAGTGATGTCTGAAATGCTGCAACAAAAGCAACCTCCCCATTTTTCATCCCTTCCTCCCCTATTGACAACCAGAGCATCCTACTACCTAAACACCCATGATGAGCAACTTCCACTACTGAGAAACTAGGTTAAAACAGTGACTCAGAGGAGTGATGTCAGGCAGCTTGTTTGACTTTCAATGTGTAAAACAAGGAGTTAAGAAAATGTGGAGGCAAATGACAGCTGTCAGGGGCCTACCTCCTCAGCAGCCCCGAGGCTCTAATCCCATTGAGACACAGCCCGGGGGGCTCCAGGTACAGCCCCAGCAGCTGCCTTCAGTGAACAGCCCTGGCTTCAGCCGTGAACCGCCCAAATATTCCCATTTCTGGGAATTCCAGAAGGAGAAAAATCACCTGCTCTTCCCCAGTTCCCTTCCATCAAACGGGGTTTTACTTACTGCAGAATGAAAACATCCAACACCCAGCCAAGAAAATCTGTCACAACAGCCCCAGCCCGGGCAAAACATCAAAACTGACCCTCGGCGAACAGTTTTCTGACAAAATTTGAGTATTTCTGGGAAATGCCGCCCAAAACACGCACCGAAGACAAGGCATCCACGGCACCAGAGGCATCATATGTAGTGAGGCTGATTGAGAACTACTGGGAAAGGGAGACTGGTGTCTTGGGCTGATGCTGCCAGAGTTAATGTATGTGCATTTAGATGCAAAAACTGCATGAAAAAGGGGATGATAAAATGGTAATAACAGCGATTGCTCCGGTACGCTTCCAGATTCTACATATTCACAGCTCCTGCTCAGAAATAGTACAATATGCACATCTGTGCATCTACAGCCCCAGGCGAGCGTGGCTTTGTGAGACCAGGGAAAACCCACAGCCAAAAAATACGGTTCCCAAGTGTACAACTGCAGATAAAAATTCCAGGGGGGGAAAAAAACCCATTTCACGGACTTTTCCCAGGACAGGTTTCCTCCAGGTCCAGAGGGACAGGGGGTATCCCAGGGGGAGGCATCCACCCCTCTCCATCCTCACCCACCCCTCTCCATCCTCATCCTCTCCCTCCTCGCTGGCCGGTCTCAGGGGAGCAGCGTCCGGGGGGGCCCGGGAGGAGTTGGTGGGTGGGTGGGCAAAGGGGGCACCTGTTTGATGACCCGCCCGTGTTGAAGCGGAGGGAGGTGCGGAGGGAGCAGCGGGATGGCCGGGGAGGGGGCGAGGGCTGCGGGGAGCCCCGGCAGCGGAGGAGGGAGCCGAGGGATGCCGGGCAGGGGATGCCAGGGCAGGGGAAGCCAGGGCAGGGGAAGCCAGGGCAGGGGATGCCAGGGCAGGGGATGCCAGGGCAGGGGATGCCGGCGCTGCCCTCGCCCCTGCGTGGCCATAGCGGGGACACCCCCGCGGAGGAGCGCACCTCACCTCGAAGAGGGGCCCGATCCTGTTCTTCTCCAGGTAGGCTTGGATCCTGGTCTGCTGGTGAGACGCCATGAAGAGCTCCGGAGGCGGGGGCTGGAGCTGGTTTTCCCCCCGGCGGCGGCTGCGGTCTCCTCCCGCGGGGAGCGGGGATGCTGCCCGAGAGCCCGGGACGGAGCCAAC
>VYZX01006589.1:165034-203332 GCA_013401335.1 Brachypteracias leptosomus
CCCTCAGCACCACATCTCCACAGCCTGGAAACCCCTCCAGGGATGGGGACTTGACTCCTTGTGCAGGGCCACAAGGTCTCCCCTGAGCCTCCTTCTCTCCAGGCTCAACCCCCCCAGCTCCCTCAGCTGCTCCTCACCACACGCCTGCTCTAGACCCTTCCCTGGACACCTCCAGCCCCTCAAGGTCCTTCTTGGAGTGGGGGGTATGAAGCCTACATAGGTGGTCACAGGTTGTGCCAAGGGCTCCCCTCCAAAGCCCAGAGGGGTAAATGGGCAATCCCCAGCTGGCCCCAGGGAGTTAAGAGCTCCCCCAGAGAAGCTCTGTTTATCCTTTCTCCACCCCAAGTAATTAGTTCCGCACCTTCTCTGGGAGCAGGGTCACAAGCAGCTGCCTCTCTGAAGAGAGAGGGAGAACAAACCAACAAAACCGAGCTTTTCAGCACCTGACACTTCTGTTCTGCTGCAAGAACTGGTTCTGCCGCAGCAGCATTCGCCTGTTCAAAAAAACCCCAACAGACGGCAAAAAACCCCTATCTTATTTTCCATAATTCTGTTTTAAAAGCACAAAGCATCTTTGAAAAATACTGGGAGGATTCCACACAGCTGCTGAATCAGGCTGCCTAAAATGTGTCTCAGCCCTGAGTGTTGGCACAGTGCTCCCCAGCAGAGCACAGCTGCTTTGCCTGGTGCCACCGAAATAACATGGTGCTAAGCTGCTCTAATCAGCCTAATGAGCATCAGGCAAGCTTAGGGCTAATTGCCAGCCAGGCAGGTTTCTCTCCAGTAGCTCCAACGATTCCCATCAGAGGAGGATGTTTGCAAAATCTCACCAACCTCACCAGGGCCCAGAGATGTGGCATTGTGAGGGGAAAACTTTTTTTTTTTTTTTTTTAAATAAATATATCTTAAGTTAGTTTTAAACATTAGTATTAATACAGGTCTTTTAAATGAACTTTCATTTTCATACCAAAGCATCTTTAAAAAAAATCTCTTGGATTAAAATTACTGAGTGGGACAAGCCTAAATTTATATTGCTCCCAGCAACCTTTTTTGTACACGCAGCTCCAAGCCAAGCAATAAAATAACTGTGCTTTGCTCTGCTCCTTGCTTCATTTTGCAGGTATTTTCCTTTCAAGAGCAGCACAGAGCAGGCACATCCCCCAGGCACATCCCCCAGGCACTCGGGGCTGAGCTGCAGGAATTTGCACACAGGCATCACAAAGTGAAAGGTGCCCCAATTCCAAGTGATGTGCACCACAAAGGAAAAAAACAAGATTAAAAATAACCCAAACCAACCAAACAACAACAAAACCAAGGAGAGGGACAGAAGAACAGGGCTGATTTTAAGCTGCCAGTGACCACCCTGCTCAGATCTTACCCTGTGGGACCTGAGCTCCACGCTGGGGGGGTGGTTCCCTCATCCCTGGCTCTTCTCACCAGAACAAGAGGAAGGTCCATGATTTGGTGGCTTCTTTCTGGTGGGACTTCACCGGAGTTGGGGGCCCATTCCGAAGTTCCATGGCCTTCTACATCCACCCGCTTTTCAGGAGGTAAAAGTGCTGCAGTTCCAAAGCTGAGCACTGAGTTTTCCGAGTTCTGGGCTCTTGCAGCTGCCATCCATCACTGCTGGAGTGAAACCACCCGGGCTTGACCCGTGGGGAAGGTGCTCTCCAGGAGCAGAGCTGCTGCTGCTGGCAGGGCACAAAGTGCTGACTCGGCTGCTGGAAAGGGACTTGGTGGGGCACAAACACGACGCTTTTCTCCCCTGCTGGCTACAGTCTGATCCATCCAGTCTGCAGGAGGTTTATCTTCTGAGATGGCACCTGGAGTGCAAAAAGACACGATAAGGTTTAGGAGGAATCTACGCTGGCAGCGCATTCATTTCTTGTGCACCTTGACGTGGCTCCCCAGCCCTCACTAAACGCTTTCAGCTATCAAAAACCAGCAGAAATTCCTTAATGAACCTTTCAAAAAACCATTAGGGGGAAAGAAAAAAACCCAGAACAACTTGCAGGCGCATTAAAAGGTGGGATTCAGCAGAACCTGGCACTATTTTCTCTATAAAGCTTTTGGTTTTGTGAGTGTTTCCTTTGATGCAACATCTTTATGGCACAGAATTCTCCTTCCATTACTGCGGCCACAGCCCCTGTGGAGGCTGGTGCTCTGTGCAGTCATTATCTGCTCCAGGGAGAGGTAGGGGAGCCATCGGTCAAGAGCTGCCCTAACACAGCTCTTAGAGCGTGCCTGGCCTTGGAAAAACCCCAGAACTCAAGTTACTTGGGGGAAATAAACCCCCCAAGCTGCTGCACTTTGTACACGAGGCATTATTCTTTACTGCTAGAGCACAGCCCTGGAACTTGCCTGCTGTAAAACTCCCCCAGACAGCACAACCTCAACACACACCCAGAGGCTGAACGCTGCCCTGCTTCAAGCTGCCCAGAAGGATGGAGGTCCAGCAGCTCCTCACCTAGAAAGCTGCCTCCAGCTTTTTCTTTCGTGCCCCCTTGAAAGCAGCTCTGCTCAGGGAGCCATTCCCTGTTAGCCCGTGTCGAGCAGCAGCCAGGACAGGGAAACCACCTCACCTCATCTGCTGTACCTCATTTTGCTGGGGGATTTCTCTTTTTAAGCCCAACCAGCAAAGGAGAATATCCCCCCGAGGAGACAACCTTGGTGATCCTTCCTCTGGCTAGGTAAGAGCCCCACAACTTCAGAACCCAGGCTGGACTCAGGCTTGCTGTGAAGAGCACGGATTCCTTCATCATCCCAGAGAATCCAGCCCAAGTTTTGGGTAGTTTGTCCTTTATACCCTGTGATCTTGGCCGCCAACCCTCAGCCTCTGGGGTAAAACATCTCCCTGCAGGGCAGGAGCCCTCGGGAACCTGCAGCCTCCTCAGGCTCTGGGTGAGGACAAGAGCCAACTGCTAGGAAATTCCAGAATTATTCTAGAATTAGAAGACTCATTGAGGATCAGGAGTGATCCCTCCTGGACTCCCCAGCTCAGCTGCACTGTCTCATTTGTTCTCATTTGCCATGTTCACTCTCCTGCTTCCAACGGCTGCTCGGGAAGGCTCTTTGGGGGAAGATCCATCTCAACGAGAGAAATGCAGTTGATATGGTATCACCAGCCCGAGCACTAGTAGAAATCTCTGCCCTCCCAAGGCCGTATTGCTGCTTAGACCCATTCTTAGCACTTTTATGGCTGCTCTGTTTCTGTTTGGCCACACAGAAACACAGTCCACGAGGGGAAGGAGAAGCGAGCAGGACCTGGCTGGGGGTGGGTGTCAAACACCTCCCAGGGAAGGGCCTGGCTGGGGGTGGGTGCTTGTTAAACACCTCCCAAGGACACATCTGCTCTGAGATCTCAGTCTAAGTGTGGTACAGGAGCCAGCCCAGCCCAGGCTGCTCAGCAGAGCTCTCCTAAGGATGGGTGGGCAGGGGCAGAATCAGCTACACCACCCAAAACAAAGGACATATGAGTTAAATAGATAAATGGCCCCCGCAACTCCCTCCTTTCCCCTCCCTCCCCAGCTCTGCCAGAACACAGAGCATCTGCCCAAGCACTGCGGGCTCTCTGGCAGCAGGGACTGAACCGAGACCTTTTGTCCTGCTCTGCTGTGCCAAGAGCTCGGTCTCAAATTCCCCTAGTCCAAGACTAGTAACCAATATCCTGGAGAGCAGCCACTAGAGGGGAATCAAGAGTCACACTGTCCTCATCTGCTCTGCAGGAACATCTCAGACCTGCCCGTGGCCAGGAGCTGTCCCCACCCCAGCTGGCAGCTCTGGCTCCTGCTGCGGTCCCACCATGTCCACCAGCAAGGTCCACCCAAGGGGCTGCAGACCTGGGATATACCGGTATATCCACCCCATAATTGTTATAAATGTCTGTATCCTGAGTCCTTGCAGGGGTAGAGTCACCGGGCTCTGGACCAAACATGCCAGCGTGGTTTCCAGCTCAGAACATCCATGCTAAGCTAGGTCAGCATCTGCTGAAGGTGGGACACGGGTGCTAAAGCTGCCGAAGAGCAAACCAGGGCAGGAGCCAAGCTAGACAGAAGTTCAGGAGCCCTGGTTTGCAGATCCTTGGGGTTTTGCGCACACAAAACTCAACACTCCTCAAGGACCCACGTTTACCCACCAAGACGCAGAGGAGACTGTTCTCCAGGCTGCTTTTCATCACCAGAACGTACCTAAGAACGGACGGGATGATGTTCAATGAGCACACCAGTGATGCCAGCACTTAAAAAAGAAAAATAACTGCGGATCTCAGCCATAATCATCCAGAGAGACCTTCGAATAGATGTTAGTCCTTTCAATTTCATAGTGTCATAGATGCACCCCCTTGGGTTTGCTGCTCGTGGGAAGTGCTGGACACAAGGTTGGTTTGCCTCACGGGAAAGGGAGATTGGTGGTTTTGCTGGGAAAATAACCAGCACTTCTGCAGCCCTCTGCTTTTAGAGTTTCACCCGGTTTTGCTCAAGCTCCACAGGCTGCTGCCCTGCTCATGGGTTGCGTTCTCCACCCCCAACCTCAGCCCAGCAGCTCCTCCCAGCAGCAACCATCGACTGGAAGCATTTAAAAGCAAACTCTCCACAGCAACAACATCCACCAGGCAATTAGCAGACAGGTAATTGGATTTGTCTCCCGCCCCAAAAGAGAGGAGGAAAAAGCCTGGCTTGCTGCTAGTAACACGACATCCCTAATGCCATTAAAAACTGTATTTTTAATCTAGGATTAATTTTCCAGCACTTGATAAAGCAATTCCCATTTCCTAAGCTTCATTGTCCTGAACAGTCCTGAAATAAAGGATTATCTCTGGCTCCTCTGGAGACCAGGTGACCACGTGCCGGAGCTTTCTGCATGAAAAGATGGAGAGGGGCATTTGGCTGGACACTTGTCTCATGCCAATAGAGGAACCTATTGTCTCTTTTACAGAAAGATTTCAGGTTCAGTCAGGTTCTTATCAGCAAATTTAAATTCCAGACTCCACATATAAAAAATAATAGGAGGGCTGGTGCCAAGTTCCCCTCAGAATAACAAAGCATCCGAATAGGGACCACAAATATCCTAGAGACACTAATGAGTGCTCACAGACAACGCTGCAAGCAGCAGTTAATTCAATTTTTATGTGTCCTAGGAGTCAGGATTTTAACGTCTGGGTAATCACTGGCTTGAAATCTTCCTTCTTTACAAGGAGGTTCTTCCTGTACAAGAACCAGCCTCTCATCAAGCAAGTACACGAGTCAAAAGGCTGTCATTACATCTATTACCAAAGGTAACCATCAGGAACCGTCTATACCTGCCTGGATTCTGAGGCTTTGGGGCAAATGCTGCAGGGGAGGGGTTTTTCAGAAGAAAGGGGGATGCTCACACCTGAGAACTCACAGGACTGGGCTTCAGCTGGGGGGTTTGGGGCATTTCTAGAGGTTTGGAGAATCCTCTCAGACGCTTCCCAGAGATTAGGTAAGGTGGTGGTGACCATTCTCCCCAAGAACTCCTCCATGAGCCCACTCAGCAATGCTCTACTCCTCTTACAGGTTTTCCCCCATCTCTTTTCCCCCCATTCACTCCCCCTTTAGCATTTCTGGTAGCCCTGAAGAGGTATCCCAAAGAGCTGAGTGTCTCCCAGAGCTGATAAGCACATTATCTACCTTGCTGTTCATTAGCCAGGATGCTCTGCAGACTCAGTATGAATGTGGGGAGAAAAGCAGCAGAGATTGCTGGGCTTTGGTCCCTGGTACCCAAGCACATCCCACAGAGCAACCCAGATGTCCACCAATGATGCATTTTCCTGCCATGAACCCAGCATCTTTCGGAGTTTTCTCTGCCCTGGCTGTACAGGCCTCTTGCACCCCCCCTCCCCTTTCCCTCCCACCCCTTTCTTTGCATGATGCATCGTTCCTGCCACTGGGAAAATTCTTTATCCCAGGATCCACCCTAATCCTCTCCTCTCAGGTGCTCACACGGGTCCCGAGGATGGAAGCTCAGTTACTTCAGGCTTCATTTCTCATCTGCTGTGCCGAAATATTTGCAGTAAAGACCCTTGTGTTTAAGGCTGCCTGCCAGCCTGATCTTTCCATTCAGGTACCACAACTTCATTTCAATGACATGAAGAGATTGCACCTCAGGATTTAGTCTCCTCTCTCCAGCAGTGGCAAAGTCCTGCTTGGAGAAATCACCATTTCAGTCTCCTACTGGAGCTCCCCGGGAGAGAAAACTGACTGTGGTTCTCCACCAGCAGCTCTGTGGGAAGCAGCATTTCACTGCACATCTTCTGCCCCATCACCTCTGCACCAGGGCTGAAGTTACCCTGAATTAATCCCTCAATCCCTCTTCCACCCACTGCTCCTGAAGGACTCTTTCAGCCTCTTGCTGCCCTGATGCGCCCTTGGGGTCCTTTCTTACCTGCAACGATGAAAACCTTGTATTCTGTGTCTTTTATTGGGATAATATTTGGTAATACTTGGAATACTGGAAGGTAATACTTGGAATACTGGAAGGTAACACTTGGAGTCCTTCTCCACGTCACTTATCTGCTGGCATCACAACAAAGTTTTTACTATTTTGAGTGTAAAACCCGTCCCCACTTGAGGCATCGTGCACGGCAACAATGGAGCTCTGGACAGATAAATTTCCTTTATGGGGCTGTGACTGGCTGCTCCAGGCTCAGGAGCTGCTTTCCACTGCCCTGCACCCCACAGAGATCCCAGTGGGACACACACCAGCACCAGCGACCACGTCCTTCCATGGCAAAAGGAGCCCTCACACAAACAACGTTTTCTTCTGACTTTAAAAGCAGGTTAGCAATAAGAAATAGTCACCTTTCAGCTTGTTGTGCTCCTCATAATCGGAATAAACTGCTCTTGCACACATCCTATTCCAAGCAGCACCTTAAACAAGTATATTCCAGCCACAGGCTGGCTAGAATTCGGGCATCTGCCTCAAACTTTGGTGCAATGACTTAAAAAAAATGCAGAATATCACAAAATTCCCTGGCTCTTGGTGCCTGAAAGCAGCTGAAACCACTCCTGCCTCTCGCAAGGACATTATCTGAGGAGAGCAGAAGAGAAACTGCCGCCCGAGAGTTATTTACAAAACACTGTAAATGTACCTTAAAGTGCTTTTAAAGTCACTGCAAACATTTCCAGAAAGCACTGCAGGACACAGGGACTGAGACCCTAGAGGAAGATGTTTGAGCAGGGGGTGCCTCAGTTGCAGCTCACACTCCAGAAGCCTCTGAAAACCCCCCTGCTCAGCAATGCAAATATATACAGTATGTTTAAAGGCAAATGGAATAACCTGGCTGGGCCTGGGCAGCAGCAGAGGCAGGAAATTGGCTGTAATTGTACTTTGTTTCAGGAGAGCATCATCTAATTACGAGGCCGTTGAAAGAGCAGCTTATATACATCAGAATTACTGGGTTAAGACGTGATGTTCCTGGTAAGAAATGGTGCCCTTGGCCCCTCAGGCAAAGGAGAAAGCAACAGAGAGGGGGGAAATCGGGTGAGGGGACCCCCAGAGAAAGCTGCAGGGCCAGCAAAGGGCACGCTGGGAGGACCCAGGGCATCAGTTAAAGATGGAGGGGCACAAGGACATGGGAGGAAGGAGCTCCAGCCCCAAAATGCACCTTTTGTTTGTTTGTTCGCAGGCTTGAGATCAGCCCGTCCCTGTGCCCACACAGAACCCGAGTGAAGACCATGAAGGACACGTTTTGGTGGCCTGGAGCAGAGGATGGAGCTACCAACAGGCAGCAGATGATCTCCCAACTGACCTGGAGCTTGGAGGTGCAAGAGTCAAGCTCTTAGTGCTCGACTAGCACAAGATTTGGCCCAGAAAACTAACCCTGATCCTCGAGAGCAAGGGAAGTGACGCTCCTGGATCTGTCCGCACACCACAGCGACCTGGAGGAGGAGGAGCTCCTGACTCCTCCAGGGTTTCCATGAGATCTGTGGGGCAAGTGGAAGAGAAACTCCAGCACGACTAAGAAAATTCATGTGGAATAAGTGGTGAGCTGGGGGATATGATCAGACATGTCTTCTTCTCCTGCAGCCTCCTGAGCAGAGCCCACGCTGGCTGGAGTCCAGGAGCACGCTGGGCAGAGAGACAGGAGCTGGAGGAACATTAGGAATGAGTGAGTGCCATGAAATCAGAGAGAAGATGTGCACACAATGCACGCTGTGAGAAGGGCAGTGAGCTTGGCAAGGAGAGGGCTGGAGATGGAAACTGCAGCAGTCCCTCTGTGCTAACCCCAACAGTCCTGTCACCCTGGGGACAGTCACGCTGAGGGGTGGGGCCATACAGGTAACAAACACTCCAGTGGCAGGGGAGCAATCACATCTGTCCAATTAAGTTTTCCTAAAGCAACTGGACTGTGGTGATCATTTGCAGCCTGGCGTTAATCTGCCACCCAAAAGATTCTCCAAACACTACCCAACACCTTGGCAACGGCCCCAGCATCTGCCAAACCCCTCAGAAGTGCAACCCAGGGGAAAAGCCAACTGCAACTAGCTCCAAAGGCACTTCTGCAGTGCTGCAGCTGCTCTGCAGCTGCCTCTCCTCCCTCCCCCGGCTGCCATCAGCAGGAGCTTCAGCATCACAGCAAACAGCCCCACCAACAACCTGTCCCGGTTCCCCCTCCCAGCAACAACTCTGTTTTGCAACCTTTAACTATTCAGATGCTGTTATGCCTGTATTCTTGATTATTTAACGTAATGACCAATCCTCTTGCCTCTCCTCTGTGTCACGGGGTCCTGCACCCACCCCTGCTGTGTTTTCAGGCAGGGAGGATCAGCAGCTCCCCGTGTTCTGGGATCTCACCAGCTCACACAGACCCATCCAGGTCGGGCTGCACCAGCTTTGGATGCTCCTCCAAACCACATCAAGGGACTTCAGGGGATTGCATTAGTGGTTTGCAGCCTGACAATTAACCTGGTGTGATTTAGTGCCAAGGAGCCACTGGACTGCTGCAGAAATTGCTTGTGAAGCAATTCCAGCTCCTCACTTCCTTCTCCAGAAGCATTTTATCCAAGTAATACCATTACCAAATCTAATAGAGCTTTCCACTCACACATCTATCCAGAATACTCGTGGACAGAGATGCTGCCTGAGATGGATGGGGGCAGCAGGACCGGCTCCAAAGATTTATGGAGAGCTCCCTTTTAATCACATAAAGGAGTGGTGGGGTACACGGAGCTCTCCAAAGGGCTCCAACTCACCCCTTGTGCTCCTCACCTAAGGCCAAAAGAGATGTTTCCATCAGCACGACTGGGTTGGGAGCATGACCTCTACCTAAGGAGCTCACTCCTCTTACCAACTTCTTATCTCTGCCTCCTCCTCCTCCTCCTCCTCAGCTGCTCTTTTTTCCTCACCAATTCAAGTGATTTGGAAGCACTTGACAAAAACAAAAAATTCAAGATTCTGTGTGCTCAGAGAATGGGAAGGGGCTAAGTAATGAATACACTGATGTCCAACTTTGTGTGGCCAGAGCACAGAAACACTGCTGGACGTATCTGGTTGCAAACGACCCGGTTTTCAGAGCAGAGCTAATGAGCAGCAGCAGAATTCCAGGCTCAGCAAACTGCCTCTCTCCTGAGAGCTCCAGAACAAGCACCATCCCAACAGGCAGCCTCGAGAGCACTGAGGAGGGCCTGACTTGGCACGTCTGGCCCATGCCAGCCCTTATCAGAGGGAAAATCCATAGTTATGGGGGGAAATAATGAGGGTTCAGCTGTTCCTGGCAGCCTCTGCCAGAAGAACAGAGCGATGGAGCTGTGCACCTCCCTCAGCTGGTGCTTCTGGAAAGTTCTCAGCTCTCCAGAAAGCCCAGAGGACACGGATGTTCCTCTCCCACCCTCGTGGGCCTGTGTGTGGGGCTTTAGTGGCAGGAGATCAGCAAACGTGGGTGGCTGGAGCCCTTGTCTGCTGGAGGGGGACCTGGTGGTACCACCTCATTCCCAAGGTGCTGTGGGAGCTCTGACATCTAGAAAAACTAGCAAAATAGACAGAAGAACATCCCCTTAGTGTCTCCAAAGAGGTTAAATGATGTCCTAGGTGATGCTAGAGACCTGCACAGCTCTGGGGACGCCCCAGAGTTTTACTGGTGCAGGTGTTTCTAAAGCATGGCACTAAGAGCATCAAACACCTGGATACAGATGCTCGTGAGCAGCCTCTGCACGGTTCTATGCAGAGGAAGAGAGACCAGAAGGCCCTGGAAGGCTGAAGGAACAGAGTTAGTCACACTTTGCAGGTGGTGAAGCAGAAGATCCCATGCATTATTCACCTTAAATAAATACCCAAGTGCCCATTAGTGACTGGAAACTGACCTGAGGCTGCTTCATTCCCTGCCACGGTCAGGAACCATCCTCCTTTCCTAACTTAGAGACCATATCTAACATTTCCCCGGGGATCTAGGGATGAAGTGGTGTCCAGAGGATGGAAGGACAGCAGCAGTGTGATGACTGGCCACCTTAAGATGATCATGGTGCCTTTTGTTATGCCCAGGGAACGTGCTGGGGACTAGATCTATCCCTGCTCTTTCAGCAGAAAACTCGAGTCCTGATCTTCCAGGTTACCCACAAACTAAAAAAGATAAAATCTGTGGATAGTGGGGAGCTGTGGTGGTGCAAACACAACGTGGGCACGGGTGGGAGCAGCCAGAGAGCCCCTCCTCACAGACAGCCACGTATCCAAGGGCATCTGGAGATGTGGAGAGGAGGTTAGAGAAGAGGAGGTTAGAGAAGAGGAGGCTCTGACCATCAGCCAGAGCCTCTCAACAACTGACCCTCTCGCCAGGAGGGATTTAAACATAAGCTGCCCTAGGCTGGGGTTGGTGGTGGCAGGGAAAGGTCCCCCCAGCAGGGACTCCAGCCAAGCCAGACAAACACAGAGTGAACCCAACTGCAGGGGAGAGGCTCTGGCAACATTAAATACTGCGGTCAAATTAAACACTTCACGTGGGTATGACAAAACCGGGCACTGCTGGTGTGGCTGGAAGACTCTAAGTGAGAGATCAGGTTGGTTTGAGGGAGGTTCACCACAGCAGGAACCTCCTTCACCTGACATTCCATATGCAGCTACATGAGACTCCTAAAACCACCTCCTCACAAGTGCTGCAGGCAGCCTGGGGGGATTTTCCAGAGCCTTTTGACACCCAACTGCCATGGAAACAAGAGAGCAGCCCTGCCCCAAAGCACCTCTGCTCCTAACACCCAACACCCACGAGACTGAGGGGTATAAAAACCTTCCCAGAGCCTTGGAGCTGCTTTGAATTCTACTGAAACCCCCATTACAGCGAGGGATAGATCCTCATCCTTTTGATCTAACGTGGCCCAGAGCAAACTGAAATACTAGGGCTACCTAGGGACAAAGTGGGGACTGCCACTGCTCGTTCTGCACGTCTCAAACTCCATTCCCATTCCAGAACAGGACAGAAGCAGCTGCCCCACTGTTATTGACTCTATTCCCATTCCAGAACAGGACAGAAGCAGCTGCCCCACTGTTATTGACTCTATTCCCACTCTAGAAGAGGACAGAGGCAGCTGCCCCACTGTTATTGACTCTATTCCCATTCCAGAACAGGACAGAGGCAGCTGCCCCACTGTTATTCTAACTACTCCAGAAGATGTTTCCTGTTTTCCAGCAAGCAGGTACGTGACAGACCATCAGCAGCACTCACATTCCACTTTCACTACACTGGACTCTATTTTCTGTTCTAAGCTCTCTTATATCATTGCTAAATCCCAAGAGAAACAAGCTGCGTTTTTACCACAGTCTCCACAGAAAGCACGTTGGTGACTCCTCCACCTCCAGAGTCTCCTCCTGCCTCCAGCAGGACAAGTGGCCTTCAAGGGAGGTGCTGAAGACCCATGACATCAACTTCTGCTGCTGCTCTGAGAGGCGTCTCACCTGCAACGAGCAGAAGAGTGTAATAAATGAATAAACAGAATAATAAATGAAAGGTTAAAAAAGGAACAAAGTCTCAAGACGCTGTTTAGCACCTTGTTACCGAGGCCAGAGACCCACTGATTATTCCCCACATTAAAATGAAAACAGGAGCTGTGACTGGGTGGGGAGCTGGTGTTCCTTTACAGATAAGGACTAAGATTCTCTCTCTCCTGGTGGCTGGTGTGTGCTGAGTACCCACATCACGTACTCTAGTCCCACACCCCAGGTTTCCACCACTCCTGCCCCGGGAGCTGGTGCAGGAAAGCAAAGCCCACTGTCTGCTCTGCACCAGCCCCACCAACGGCCTTTAAACCTGGCACAGAATCACCATTAGCTCCCCTGTTTCCCCAGCTACCAGCTTCCCAGGAGGTGCTGCCAGAATCCCAAACACCTACCCCAATTGCTAATGAATAGCTAAAGGCTCAAGGCATCTCCTGTCTCAGAGCAGCAGCCACTGCCCTGCTCTACACCCAGCCCAGCCCCACTGTGTCCTGACTGGGATTCCAGCTGCATTTTGAGATGTGACTGTCACGGGTTGGTCTCTGCAGTCGATGGAAATCGGGTTAGTCATGGAGATGAAGGCAGAACCAAGACCTATTGGTGTGCCTTTCATCGGATTGGGCTCCCAGGACATCTCCTGGACAATTTCCTCCCATTTCCAGAGGCTTCACAAGGGAAGGCACCAGTTCTTTATTCCAGATGTTCAAACCCTTCCTGCCCTGATGAAGAAACCTAACTGACTATGAGAAGAAAACCCGACTCCAGGCTGCTCAGCCCAATCCTGGACTCGTGCTGTACCTCAGGTGACCTCTGACATCCACCTGTGGGCAGCAAGTCCCTCTGCAGACCTCCTGACTTCCAGGTCATGACGACAGCAACACTTTCTCAAGAAGGATGGGAAATCACTGGACGCCCAACACTGCTGTGGTGTCACTGATCTCTTTCTCACGAGTTGTTTCAAAGCTCTATCTATCTATTCCCACTCATCAAGAACACAAGTCTAGGTCTGCCTAGGTAGAAGTGTCCCTACAGCTTGGACGAGGTGACCTCTAGAGGTCCCTTCCAGCCTCAAACACTCTATGGACTTTATTTCTGCTGTATTCATGGCAGCGAGTCAAAAGCAGAGACATGAGGAGCACAGAAGAAAGGGAGCTCACCTACACTGGCAGAAAAGCAGGTCACGTTGGAGATCAGCTGCTCACTTCTCAGCACTCCTCTGGAATCATGAAGCTATGGAGAGAGGGACACTCAGGACAGAGGAGAAGAATAAAAGTAATTCATTTTTGAAGTCTAGTCACCCAGAAACACCTTCACCCTCCCCCTCCTCCCTGCCCCAGCAGAAGAGGGAACACAAAAGGGATTTTACCAGGCTGCTGTAGCTGCTCCTGGTCCTGCCTCCACTGCTCCTCGGGGAATTCAGAACGTCCTTCAGCAAGGTCCAATATTCCAATGGTCCAACGTCCTTCAGCTCAGCAGGTCCAACATTCCACCAGCTTTCAGTGCTATGAGACAAACCCCCAGCGCAACCTCTCCAAGCTCTGGCATCCCTCGTGGAGCTCCAGCTCCTTGCCAGCCCTGCTGGGGGGGCAGCCACTGACAGGAGGGTTGGCAGCAACGCTCCACATTGTGCTCCTCAGATGATCCCTGGGCACAGCAGCGAAGAGGTGACGATGGCTCCACACTCCAGACAAGGGGATTCCAGAAGAGGAGGAGGCTCTGGACCAGAAATGGGGCCAGAAAGGGATTTTCCCCCCTCTGTCTCAGCCAGGCTCCCACCTTCCAGTGGTTGTAAAGATGCGCTTCAATGGCCAGGCTGGTTCCTCAGGAGAGACTCTTGGTAATAAGTGTTTAATGTGGAAGTTGAGCTCCTGTTCTCCTGCAGCAGAGTTCCCAAGGCAGCTGTACAGAAAGGGTTAAACCCTGCTCCCCCCTCTGCCCCCAAATAAAGAGCTGTGCTGTGGCTGTATCAGGAAGGGCTTTATTGCAGGCTGACAGGGTTGGTACATTGCTACCGTTCCACTCTAACACCGGCACTAAAGAATACACCAGAGCTCTACAAGTACAGGGATTAGTGTAACCCACCAGCAGTACAGGAGCCCAGCCAAGGTATGCTACAAAAAAAATGGGACGAGACCATTTAAATCCACGTTTTGGGGAGATTTAACATGAAACTCCAAAGGTTACTCCTAACTCAGCTGCCTCTGCAGAGCTGCTGCTCCCAGCCACGAGCTCCCCAGGGGATGCTGGACTCACACCCCACACCCCAATGCACTAAATGCTCCCCTGCTCAACGCCACCAACAGTAGATCCCCCAGCTGAACACCACAACACAGAAACTAATTCCTTTTTACAGCAAATCACAGGTATAACCCAACACATGCTCCGTGCACGGGCTGCCCAAAGGTTAAACTGGTGTCTTAAACCTGCTGCATGGCTCAGATGGGGACACACGACCCCAGGGTCTCGTGGGTGTCCCCATCAAAGTCCAAACCCCAATGCTCCAGCTTGAGAACCCTCCTCTTCCCATAGTGCTGGGCGAAAAAGGTGCAAAGGAAGGTGCACAAAACCCTGGCAGACACACCCAAGAAGCGGCTGTGGAGAGGATGGAATGAGTTATGTAGACACATGCTGCAGTTCCACAACTTAAATGGAAATTAAGGAGAGATCCTTTCCTTTTAAATGGAAATAATTAAGGAGAGATCCTTCCCATTTAAATGAAGATTAAGGAGAGATCCTTTCCTTTTAAATGGAAATTGAGGAGAGATTCTTTCCTTTTAAATGAAAATTAAGGAGAGATCCTTTCCTTTTAAATGGAAATTAAGGAGAGATCCTTTCCTTTTAAATGGAAATTAAGGAGAGATCCTTTCCTTTTAAATGAAGATTAAGGAGAGATTCTTTCCATTTAAATGAAGATTAAGGAGAGATCCTTTCCTTTTAAATGGAAATTAAGGAAGGATCCTTTCCTTTTCTGAGCATCGTGATGTGTACACTCACATTCAGGCAGCTGTCCTGGATATATATATTTATATACACGCACACTACAGCTGGCAATTAATTAATAAACCGAATAAAATCACTTGTGAGGTTCTCTGGGTAAAAGCAGATCAATAAAATTAGTTACTTTTTTCTATGAGAGGATTCTAACACGTGAGAGGACGGAGGGTCACTATAAATCCTCATCACCCGAAGTTTAATTGTGCTGGGTGTATAGCAGCAGAAAGGCAGCTCCCACTGGCACCTCACTGCATTCCAACAAACCAAAACCAACCCCAAACCTGCTGCATTTGCTAAACCCCAGTGACAATTCAAGCCCCTTGTTGTGAATCATCACTCCTGGTCACCTCCAAGGCTAACAACTGATGAGAGGATAAACACACTGCAACGAGAAGGGATTTTTCTTTCCTTTGTGCACCTTGTGTATGGAACAGAACACCTTCTACATATTCCAAACGAGACAAAAAGCTTCAATAATGGACACATGTAAATTTATCACTTAAAAACGGGCCCCTTAAAGGCCCTTTTGGGGGAAATACTGAGAACTTTGGCCTCAGTGGGACCTTTGTGCCCAATTCCCTCTGAAGTCCCCTCTATGTGCTCCCTAGAAAATCTCAGCCTAAGTTCCTTGGCCCCTCGGGTGTCAGGCTAAACAGATAATTTATGTTGCAGTGAAGCTCACAGTGCTGAGGAAGTGTCTGAAAACTGCCTCTGCAGGGAAAATAATAACAATAATAAAAAAGAATAAAGAACCACAAATTAAGATATAGACCCAAGAGGTCAAGAGTGCTGATGCACACTCATGGAACGACAGCCAAAGGATCTGGTCCGGTCACTGGCTGCAGCTCCTCCTCCCCTGGAGTTTGCAAATGTCCATTACCCAGGGGTTCAACGCCAAAACTAATTAAGTAATTACCATATTACAGGGAGATTAGTGGGGCAAATCTGCACTCCTGCCATTTCCGATGCAATAAATAAATAAAAAGAGCTATGAGCAGCCACAACGAGGTGTGTGCACACAACGGGTTCTGCCCCCCAGGTTATTCTCTATCGCCCAGGATTAGCAGCTCCACGCAGCTGACTTGCCTCCTAAAATCCTCTCACCCCTAAAAATCCCGTTTTTTCCCCCGGAGAGGGAATTCCCAAAGCCAGAACAACCCCTCTGAGCAAAGCACACGGAGAAGTGGGAGCTCCTGGCTGAAACAGCAGCTCTAAAAGTCACGCACAACTCTCTTATGTACAAGCATCAGGTCAAAGGGACAAAGAGAGTGAGTTTCTAAGAGAAAAAAACCTTATTTTCTGGTTTGGTTGCTAGTCCTGCAGCTCCCAGTGACTCTGAAGAGTGTCAACTCCAGAGCCCAAAGGTGAAACTGTCACTGAATAGTTGTCACTGCAATAACTACTGCATCCTTGTCACAGCCCGATGCAAACATTAGTTAAGGTAACTGGTAGGACTACATAAATATACACACGCTGAACTCACATATACGCCAGACGTATTTATCTGCGGGTATAGAAAAATATTTCTTTTTCCTTAGCAAAGTTAAAGTCTGTGTAAAAACATTAAGAATGCCGGCAAAGGTGGGAGCTCTAATTCCTCCTTTGGAGAAAAGTCCCCTGGATACCCCAGATAAACCCTCTCTGCAGGAGTGCAGCTCCCCTGCTGCACTGGCCGTCAATACGTGGAAGGCTCCATAAGTAATCAGGGAACGGGCAGCGATTACGTGGCGGGGTTTGGTGGCTACAGGCTGCTGCTGTACAAGGAAAGCAGGCTTTAGTCCGTCCCTAAGAGAACTACTGCTGCAAGAAGAGCTGTTTTCAAATGTAGATTTTTAAGGCGTCCACACGTGGAACCTCGTGTAGGGGCCGTTTCTCTGAACGCCCTTTGGCCAGAGGAGCAGCCAAAGGCAGACACATCTTCCCTGGGCTTCAGAACCAACCTCTACGAGTGATGGATGTGCAGGGAGGAAACACCACAGGGGACAACCCCGACGTGACAACACTGACCCCCCCAAACCACACCTCAGCCAGACCCCCAGGGGCTTCCAGCGCACGTGGCACCACCAGAGCACCCTCACCCGGGGAGATGTGCCAAGGTGGTCCTGCACGGGAGCACGCCCAACGCTGGGAAACCCCAAAGTGCTGAGGCACAACCACGTCACACACCCACGAGACGCCACGAAATCCAGCCCCAGTGTGGGTGCAGAGCAGGCTCAGCCCCTCCTCCCCCCCCGGCACCCAAGAGGGACCCCACAGCAGGTGGGTACCCCCCAGTCGTGGCCCTGCTGAGGACAAGCCCCTGTTGGCAGCAGCAGCGCTGGGGGGAGCTTCCCCTCCTCACACCCGGTGACATCCTCCCCTCGCAGCAGCGATGCCACCGCTCTCAGAAGGGACAAGGGGCTCCCAGTGCACACACGCTCCCAATCCTCATCCATCTGGGCCCTTCCCCGCCCGCCGCAGGGCTCTGTGCAGCACCCAGGTGACACCCTCCTCTCCCAACACCACGTGTCTTCTCCAGCTCCTGCTCCACCCGCCACGTGGCCGCACACGAGGCGTCAAACGAACCCCGTTCCGGTGTAAGAGTCCCAGGGGAGATTCCTGCTCCACCAGTGCAAGGCCCAGACCCCACCGGTGCTGGTTGGAAGCCGTTCCTCAGTGCCAATGCAGAGTGTTTAGGGTATTTCTGTCTGTATCCTGAGTAAAGGGGTTTTTCCTCAGCCAAGCCCCAGGCACACGCTGCTCGAGCGCAGGCAGAGTCCGTCCCAGGGCCCCAGGATCCCCCAGGCTGCTGCTGGAGTGTTCCCCAGAGTGCTCCTCATTCTTCTCCAGCAGGTGGGGGTGGCTGGCAGAGCTTGTACAATCTGGCAATGACAAAACCGGAGCCATCATTACCCCAGGAACCCAGAAGGGGCAAACTCAAGGGACACCGACTGAACCTACACCTTCCTGCGCTGCAGAACAAGAGGAACTGAACTCAGCTCAGTGGCACTGCCGTGAAACCGGGAACATCTTACTCATGCACCTTGACATCACACCTAGAAGCAACCTTATAAAGACGCTCCAGTTTAAGTGCTCATGTTTCTCCACTGCAGACCCCTTTCTGGAGGAGGTGAAGCCTCTGCTAGTCCAGTTACCAGTTGTTGCTCCCAGTTTCTAAACAGCAAGAAGGCTGTTGAGGTGGGCTCCATTGTGGGCTTGTTTTGGCACAGCCAGACCAGCCAGATTTGGTTGACTACAGCCTGGACTAGCCACTCCATTTGTCAAAGCTTGTCCCTTTGGCATGGACCTGGTTATCAGCAGGTGCTGGGGACTCCACCCTGGTGTCAGGAATGCAAAGGGCAGCGACTGAGCTCAGGCTCTGCTCTGGTGTCCGTCCAGCACCTCTCCTGCAGCCCCAGCAGCTGGAACCAGCAAGAGACATGATCTCATGTGGAGGTGACACATCCTCCTCGGGGAGAGCATCACTGAAGGAACAGCAAAGGGAAGGGAACCAGCGTGGCACGGGGAGGAGGAAAAGCATCAGAAATGGAGAGACAATGACACGGCACGTGTGTTAATGGTCAGCATGAAGAATCCCTGGTGCTGAAACACCAAAGCCATGGAAATAGCTGGTCTGGTGGCTCTGGCAGAGGCAGGGGGTGAACTGTCCCATGGCTTGGGGGTCAGGATGCTTAAGGTGCTCAGGGTAGCCAAGCTTTCCAAGGATATCTTGCAAATTTCCCTCTAAACATCACCTTGATTTACACGACTCTGCTTGTAAATCATTCCACAGAACACCACAGAAAACAAACACCTCTTGGGCTCCACAAACAACTCAAGACGGGCGGGCTGGTGCCTCCTTGGCATGACACTGCCCCTGGGATCACGTGAGGCACAGGGCAAAGGGCTGCCCCTGAGAGCACCAAAAAGCCTCCTCAGCATCCACAGCTTGTCAGAAGGAGCATCCCGGGGCTGGCAGGAGGACATCCCGGCTGCTCCAGGAGCTCAGTTAGGAGTTAAAACCCACGGGACACCAACACCACACTTTGGCCATGGGTGAAATCACTGCTCTCTGAGCCTCGCTGGGAGCGATGATCCAGCAGGGTGGTTCCTGGATGGTAGGAGCAGGGAGCAGCCAAGCAGCAACTGCTAACCTGCTTCCACACCTCCAACCTCCCACACAAGTTCTGAAGATCACCCTGAAGATCCCCACTGCCACCTGGCAGGCTCAGGAGCGTGACATCAGTGTGCAGACACCAATGGACTTGTTAGGAGCTGTGTAAAAGCCAACACACCCCCACCTCATGTTTGGATACCTGTGAGGGTCTCATCTTTATACTGACAATAAGCAGAGAAAAAAACCAAGGGGGGTTATCTGAGGGGGTTGATTCTGCTGCTGTGACAAAGCAGAAAATTGCAAGCTGGTAAAAGAGAGGCAAAAATTAGTGTCAGAGTCTCACTGAGTAACTGCAGCGGGGTTAGTTCCTCACCGTGCTTCAGCAGAACCTAATTTCTGAGGAGCAGCAGGCGGAGAAGCTCAGCCCCAAGCACCAGGGCCCGTGCATTCCCCAGGCCAGAGCGCTTACCATCGAGGGCACGTGTCTTCAGAGGAGGGGACTCGGAAGCAAACTGACACAGGGCTGCACAAAACCCCCCCAGGAGCTCTGGCTGCTGGGGCTGGCACAGAGCACAAACTGCCTGTCCTGGGTTTGTATGGAACAGCTACCTGGGGTGGTGCCAATGGAGCAGCTGAGAAAGGCAGAGAACAGCAGCAGAGAACTGGCAACACTCACAACCCACCTCAAAGGGAACCAAACACAAACGGTTAAACCATTTCTGAGGCAAAACACTGAGAACCCTTCACCTGTACACCCGAGGTGTCACCCCTGCCGGTGATCTCCTGACTTACCTCTCTGCACCCCAAACACTGGGGCTGGAGAGACGCTCCTGGGCCGTCACTGCCCTGCTGAGGGGAAGGTGCTGGAGGCATCTCTCTCTTCCCTGCTCTAGGAGCTCTCTCACCATTTTCCCTCAGCCCTTCCCTGTGGGAGTGTGAGCTGCCAAGAGGGGCTCTTTCCTCAGCCAGGAAATGGCTCGGGGACAAGGTTTTCCTTTTAGGAACTTAGATTTGATGGGTTTTGTCCTTTATCACAGAAGCTCTGAACCTAGACGCGTGCTCTGGCACGTAGGGGTGGGAGAAGTTTGGTTTGCAGCAATTCTTTGGCTGTCTCCAGGATTATGTCATGAAGGAGGAGCCCAAATCCATAACACAAAAAGGCTTCTCACAAGGTTGTTTCACTGCCTTATTTATGTTCCCACAACACGAGGCAGCTGCTGAGGCAATTCTGGCCCTGATCTGCCTCTAAACTCATCGTTACCTCTGCCAGGAATTACCAAGTCCCCATTTCCCTACTGAAATTTGAATGTTGTGGCAGGTCTGTCCCCTACTCCACACACCTCTTTAGCTCACTCCGTGTGTCCTCATTAGCCAACAGAAGACAGGGGAGCTTTTCAACTGGTTTTTAAAAGTTTAAATCGGAGCTGGGTTAACAAACCCACTTTAAGACAAAATCAAGAACGCTGCAGTTTGGTTATTCCCATTTTCAAGTATTGTGCTCGTCACAAAACACTTCAGGGAGCTGAGACCCACTAAAACGCTGCATAAATGTAGAACTGCAGCATTTCTCCTCCTGACGGATGCTCCAGAGAGAGCCAGAGCACGGCTGCACCGCCCCTGCAAGCAGCCCCAGCAGGGCCTTGCTGAGCTGCTGCAGGGCAGGATTCCATTAGGATGGGGTTAGGGATTTAGTGATGAGTATTTCCCCCCAAACCACCCAACACCTCAGGCGGTGAAGGGCTTAGCCCAGGGTTTTCAGAGTTAACAGGGACTAGGGTCCATCTATCAAATATGGGCACGTCCTGAGGAGCCTCAAACTGATTTCTGTAGGTAAAACTGCGTGGCCAAGAGTCTGCCTGACTTTACGCCCATTCAAAACCAAGCCCTGCCAGGCAGCCCGCAGCACAGCCATGTCTGCTGGGAGCTCTCGAGCAGGCAGGGCAGCATTGGGGCCAGACCAGAGAAATTCTGGTGCAGGACAGAGAGAACCCTTTACCTGGGCACAGACTGGGGGGTCCGGTCCCGCACTCCCAGGTTCTTGGCTGTGTTCTGCACCCTCGCTCCCTGGGGGAGAGAAACAAGTTTTGCCTCGGTTATTCCAAGCTGGGAGGTTTTCTGGGCTTTTACTATTGAGTGTAAGCGATCAGGTGCTGCCCGTCCTGAAACAACCCCCTCCCCTAAGGTGGGGGCTGAATTAAAGCAGGGACGGTGCTCGGGTGACGGCCACGGGGTCAGACACGTGGAGTCCAGACCCCCACCACCTGCACTGTCCTCTCCTCACTGCCCATCTCCTAATGTCTGACTGTTCACGGGCTTTGTAGCGGCAGGAGGAGGGGCAACGGCTTGAACGTCCCCTGGAGCCCCTCAAGGCCAGTGCTGGGACTGCCCCTGAGAACCAACCCAGCCTGTTTTCACTTCCATCACTCCCTAGACAACTTAACTGCAGCATCCTGCTCACGTAATAAATCAAATGCAGTGATTTAAAAAGGAGCCCAGCTTTATACAGCCCCCTACTTTACTGTTGAGCAGGAGAACAAAGCAGGCTTTAAGTCACAACCACCAGATGCTGATTTATTTTGAGGGAAAGCCCCCAGGAAGCACTAGCCCCTTGCTGCACGACACTGGGCACCACTGCACCTCTTCTGCTTCCATACACTGCCTGTTTATAGCCCTCCAGTGTCGTTCCTAAAGCCACAGCTCTGCAAACACACACAAACCCTGCTCCTTGTGCTCTGCAGCTCCAGGATGCTGGGCACCAGCACTGCCAGCAACACGGAGGCACCACCATCAATCTGGGCTCCTCTCCGTGATCCCGTTGCCACCAGAAGAAGTGATGGGTTTATTTCCAGGCTGCACACTAAGCTAAGGCTGGCAGGAACCACTCACACCAACCAAACAGATTCTCTTTACAGAGAGCACTAAATCGGTGCAGCTCTTGGGAGAATTATTCAGAAAGTGGCGTCCCTGCTACACCCCTGAAAAGCCTGGAAAAAATCATTCCTCACTCAAAAGACAACACAAAATTCCCTCCCAGCCTTTTCTGCTTGGCTCTGCCTCCCTCAGAGCACCCTGAAGCCCCTGCTCCTGCCAGGATGCTCTCTAGGTACAGACCTTTACCCAGATGAACACACCTGAGCAAACAAAGCTACCAGAAGACAGTTGGGATGCTTTGCTCAATTTTTATTTTTAAAAAAGTCAGTCTAGACTGGGGAAAACCAGAAAGCACCTAATGGAAACCACCCCACAGGGCTGAGCTCACACAAACTGGTCTTTCCTCTGGTTCTCCCAGAACTGGTGCTTGCAAACACCCAGTTACAACTGGCAGGGCAATTACCTCAAAAACTACCTCAGACCCTCCATCCCCATCTCCCTGGGGCTGCCCCTTTCTTCCACTGAAGATCCTGGGTTAACAGGCTGGCAAATTCTAGTTTTAAATGCTAAGGGAGGTAGAAGCCACGTGCACTGCCCCTCACTCAACGTCCTGCACCAACCCCCAGGAGGCTCCTCCCTGTCCCCCCAAGTTTTATGCCTTGCATTGAGCTCCTGACAGATAAAATTTAAACATTCAGCCCCAAACAGGCTTCTAGAAAACTGCTGGAGTGACTCCCAAGCCTTCAGGATTTAATGGAGGGTTATATCTCCACGGGAGAGCTGCAGGGCTGATTTAACACCACCCCAAGAGCTGCTGACTCCATTAGATGGCCTCCTGCAGGAGGAAGGGGGTGTGAAGGCAGCCTGGGGGATGCTCTCCCCACGGAGGGGAGCTACAGCCCGTGGGCAGGACTCTGAGCCCACCCTGTGCCTTGTTTGTGCTCTTTGAGAGCTACCCCCGGCTGGGATCTGTGTTCCACGTGCACTCGGAGCAATTAAACCCCTGCTCAACCTCTCTTTGATCAACTCAATAGCTTGAGCTCTTTAGTCTCCACTTCCTAAGCCTCGTCTAACCACCTCTGGATCACTCACGCTCCTCCTCTGAACTCCTTCCAAGACTCCAAACACCCTTTTGAAAAGGTTTCTCTGATGACAAGACATTCTAGGAGAAGCTGTGCCAACACAACAGAGTCTATCCCCCACTTCCACTTGGTGCTGTCTTTTAATCCAGCGGTTTTTGTCACACCTTAGGTCGAGCCTCTAAATACTGATTTTCTCCTTGTTCTCCAGACCCTTCCCCAGCTCCGTTGCCCTTCTCTGGCCGCGCTCCAGCCCCTCAAGGTCCTTCTGGGAGCGAGGGGCCCCAAAGTGACCCCAGCGCAGCCTCCCCAGTGCCCTGACCGGTGCTGCTGGGCACGCCGGGACCTTGCCCGGGGGCCACCTTACCTGTTTCCTCATGACATCGGTGGCCTGCATGATGTAGCGGGGAGGGAGCCCGTGGCTGCGGGCCAGGATCAGGGCCTGCTCCAGGGTCACGCTCAGGGTGCACCTGCAAGGGGAGGGGAGGCAGACGTCTCCTTAATACAACTGCTTTTACATCTACTACCTTCTTTAAAACAAGTTATGAATGCAAGGATGACATCTAGAGATGATAAAGACCCCCCCAAGCAATAGAAAGCCCAACCCAGCTCTGGCTTGGCTTGGCGTGGGAGAGGGACAACCCATTGCTTGTAAAAATCCCTTTCCAGGGGGTTTCTGCACATCTGCCTCTCACCCTCCACTGTTCGTGGGTAGAGATCCCTGGTACCAGCACCCTGACCTCTGGCTCAATATTCTCGTGGCACATGAGCAGGTTCAGTCCCAAATGATCGAAAGGGGCCCTGAGCAGCCTGCCCTAGGTAGAGATGTCCCTGCTGGTGTGGGGAGGTTGGACCAGAAGAGCTCTGGAGGTCCCTTCCAGCACCAAACATTCTATGATCCTATGAGCTCTTAAAGGAAACACACAAACAAATAACCCCCCCTCTCCTGCTTTGCCAACCTCTCTCCAGCAAATGCTGGGGGACAGAAAGTGATGGTGGTGCCACAACCCAACAAAAAGGCTCCAACTGCTTCGTCAGGGCAACCAGGCCGGTTCCTGAGCTAAGGATCTTGCTGCAGGACAAGAAGCAGGAGGAAGAGGCATTTTGGCCGTGCCACCTGATCTCAGTTGTCATGGTGAGGACACGGCCGGGTGGCTGGTTCCTCACACGATCCAGCGGCAGATGAAGGCAGCAGAGCTGGGCAGAACTGGGTATTCTTTGGAAGGCACAGCCTGACTGAGGGCTGCTGGCACCCGGCTGAGAGCAGCTCCATCCTGCACCACTGAACGCCCTGCTGGTTCTTCTGCTCACAGCCAGGAGCTCTGCAACAGCCTCACCTCTGCCACAGCCACATCCCTGCAACAGCCACATCCCTGCAACAACCACAGCTCTGCAACAGCCACAGCTCTGCCACAACCTCACCTCTGCCACAGCCACATCCCTGCAACAACCACACCTCTGCAAGAGCCACATTCCTGCCACAGCCACATCCCTGCAACAACCTCACCTCTGCAGCAACCACATTCCTCCTACAGCCACACCTCTGCCACAGCCACACCTCTGCAACAACCACAGCTCTGCAACAACCACAGCTCTGCAACAACCACAGCTCTGCAATCACACCTCTGCAACAGCCACATACCTGCAACAACCACACCTCTGCCACAGTCACATTCCTGCCACAGCCACACCTCTGCAACCTCACCTCTGCAATCACACCTCTGCAACAACCACATTCCTGCAACAAGCACATTCCTGCTACAGCCACACCTCTGCCACAGCCACATTCCTGCAACAACCTCACCTCTGCCACAGCCACATCCCTGCAACAGCCACATCCCTGCAACAACCACAGCTCTGCAACAGCCACAGCTCTGCCACAACCTCACCTCTGCCACAGCCACATCCCTGCAACAACCACACCTCTGCAAGAGCCACATTCCTGCCACAGCCACATCCCTGCCAGAGCCACAGCTCTGCAGGCAGAAGGCTGAGGAGCACAGAAGGCAGGCTGAGGAGCACAGCAGATGACCCCACCTCAGCAGAAGCTGCCAGGTGAAGCAGCAAGGGGCAGGCGGATGGTTAAACACCCTTCTGAGCAGCCCCCTGGCACAGCCCCGCCGCACAGGTCCTGCCCAGCCCCTGCTGTGCACACCCACCAGCCTTCAATCACACACTCCTCCTGCTGAGCAGCAGATCTGTGGGAGGAGAAAGTGTGTCTGCACTTCTCTACTCACTGGAAAACACCCAACCCTGACACGTTTTCAATGCCGCTTAAGCAAGTTTATGGGCTGCAAAAAGTTTCACCCTGGTGAGCGTGCAGGAGATGCTCAGTTTGATCTGTAGCTTTATTAATGGCTCTCCATTAAAGATTTATAAGCTGAGTGATTTTCCTGGGTAATGAAATAATTTTTATTCCCCCGGGGCTTGTATGCCCTGACCTCAGAGCTAACGCGGAGCAAACCTCCATCATCTTCTGCGTTATATGTTTGATTAAGGTGCGTAACAGTCAAATATTAGGCTAGAAATCCCGAACGCCGTTTTCATCTTGTCTCTGCATCCTCTTTTTGTGCAAGTTAAGAGCACGCTGGCAATACCTGCCAGCACCAACACCGACAGCTCCAGCAAAGGAGCCTCGTGCCAAGGACAACGGTGGATTTCAACCAACAAAACTCGCACAATTTTATGGAGCGGTATGAAAGCTCATGTGGCAAGAGTCTTCTGGTGGTCCCAGCAGGGCTCAACACCGAGGTCTCTGAGCCAAGATGTAAGAACCGACCCTTCTCCCCACTTTGAGAGCCCGTAAGCAGCTGGTATTAAAGCTGGAAGCAGCTCTGAGCGCTGCAAGTGTCTGGTCCTTGGGCTCCAACCCGCCCAGACAAACCAAGCAAGGGAAATTGAGGGGAAAACTCCTTCAGAACATTGCTATGGGAAGCAGAAATCCCAAACCCACACGATTCTGCCATGTAAATAAATGAGACTCTCCTCTCGCTCCCTTTCCTCTCGTCCCTTCTTTCACACCAGGAGGACAAAGGAGCCAAACCCATCACCCTGGGATCTGCTGGCTGGGGCCAGGCTGGATCCCGGCAGAGCAGAGGTTTGGCTGTCCCAGCACCTCTGGGCTGAGGATTCCTCACCTCATCCCTTTGCTTCCCAAGACAGAGGAGGAGCTGCAGCTGCTCCAGCCCTGCCAGCAGGCAGGTGAAAATTAAACAGACACTTCCCAACACCTTCTGCATCGGCAGCACCTCAACCAAAGAGGCTCCGTCCTTTTCTGCCCCCAGTAGCTTGTGCCTGGATGTGCTCTGTGCCAAGGGGCTTCACGCCGGCTGGACAGACACGTGTCTGCACTCAAAACCTGAGCTGAGAGAGGAGACCAGATGGAGGTTTCCTAAGGGTTCGTTCCCTGACAGCTCCTTCGATGCTGCCTGAAAGGAAAACCAACCTGAGTTCATGTGCACTACCTACAGAGCTGCCGCTCAGCAAACTCTGCCTCTGCTGCCACAGAAAAAGGGATTTAAATCACTCCATCCCTCCTCAGGCTTCAGTGAGGGCTCCAACCATCCTGCACGCAGAGACGCATCAAAACACCCCCTAGAAAAACACCCTGAGTGGAAAGAGATGAGGGGAAACAAATTGGTTCAGCAGTAACCACAGTCAGAGGCAGCCAAATCAATTATGCCCTGGCTATGGGAATAAAAAAATAAATACCAAAAGGCTGCACGTATGCTCAAGCCTAATTAAAGCCTCTACCCAACATGGGATTTAACGGCAGTGTTATTCTTTTAATGACTTTTCTTCCCATACATCAGCAGCTAATCACACCTACGTCTGACCATCCTTTAAAGCAATTACACTGTTAAATATTCATTTGTTTCTGCTGCCATTGAAACGAATGCTCGCAGAGCAGCTATTACTTATGGCAGTGCATGCAGCAATTAAAAACGCAGAATTAAAGCCAGTCACTTTGGGGAAAACGTTTTTCAGGGTCTCTCTAACTACTAGGGATGGCTGGGGAGAGTGCACTGATTCTGGGGAGGGTCCCAAGGAAGCAAACAGGGCGTGACACACCTAAAAAGGAGGGGAAATACTGCTCAGGACTAGAAGAAAGAAGCATTAAAAGCACAGACAGGCCTAACTCGAGACTATCCCACAATTTCTAAGCTGTTCTCGTTGTGGGAATGTCTCCATGCAAGGAAAAATGAACCTTGAATTCTTTTTAATTATTTTTCTACCACACAGTCCCAGAGCTCAGAAGGGAAGGGAAATCTCCAAACTTCTCCCCTTAGAGCACACTTGGAGCTTTCCCTTCTCTCTACATCCCTCCAAAAACAGGATAATGAGTATTCCACCCCTAGTTTAAAAGTTTCTCCTCTATCTAGTTTAGATCTTTAAAAGTTCCTTGAGAAGATGGTGCTGAGACCCTGGCCCAGGTTGCCCAGGGGGGCTGTGGATGCTCCATCCCTGGAGGTGTTCAAGGCCAGGCTGGATGGGGCTCGGAGCAACCTGGTCTAGCAGGAGGTGTCCCTGCCATGGCAGGGGGTTGGAACCAGATGATCTTTGAGGTCCCTTCCAACCTGACCCATTCTATGATACAAATTCTTTAAGGTCCATTCCAACCCAACCCATTCTATGATGCAAATTCTTTAAGGTCCATTCCAACCCAACACATTCTATGATACAAATTCCTCCAGAAAAATTCCTAGAACAACCTAGAAGGAGGAATTCTTCCAGTGGAACATCTCAAATATGAGCTCCAGTACCTCTTTTGGAGCATGCTTCATTGGATCCACAGCATGGACAGCTCATGGCCCTGCTGTGCTCTGGAGCAGCTCCAGGAGACAGCGGCATCCAGCCTTGGCACAACCCCCCTCGTGGTCTGCCAGCCACAGCCCACTGCTCGAGGGATGGCAACGCTTTCCAGACGGGAAATCAAAATTCAGAGAGCAAAACAAGACAGTGGGGGGTTTTCTGGGGTTCAGCGAGGCTAGAGAAGAATCCTCTGGATCCTCCAGGAAACGCAAGATTTTAAACGAACTCAGGATTTGTGTCACGTGGATGCCTCCAATGATTCCTCTGAG
This sequence comes from Brachypteracias leptosomus, assembly GCA_013401335.1. Lineage (NCBI taxonomy): Eukaryota > Metazoa > Chordata > Aves > Coraciiformes > Brachypteraciidae > Brachypteracias > Brachypteracias leptosomus. The sequence continues at coordinate 193,096 of VYZX01006589.1, forward strand.
CTTGCAAAGGTCTCCCGAGCATCCTCCTGCAGCTGCTGCCCCTCATGTGGCTCTGGCAGGGGAGGAGGCAGGGACGGGGCTGTGCAGCCTGGACCTTCTCAGCATCCAGGGAAACCCAACAACTCCTTTCATCACCTACATCTGCGCTGAGCAAGTGCAACGTCAACCAGCACCAAACCCCCCAAGGAGAGCCCAGCGTTGTCTACAGGGTGACAGCAGCCAGAGACAGAGTTATGGCTGATGAAAAAGGGGAAAGAAAAGGCAATCTCTTGATCCCTTGGGCTAATTCGGAGCTCATCAGCAGGGTCTGTTTGCTCACAATAATACCCGGGGAGTTTGCAGCGTTCTCCCAGGACAGTGAAGGTTGAAGGGACCTGTTCTCCCCCATCCTTGTTTTTCACTTGAATAGAAGTGCTGTCTGGAACAGACAGAGGGCTGCAGGCTCTCAAGTGGGCTGGTGAACATATTGGCATCAGAAAATCAAAGCCAAGCAATCAGCAGCAATTCAAAGGCCCAGCATTATCTGGGATGAAGAGATGAACCCTGCCAAGCTGGCTGAGCCCCGTGCAGGGTACAAAGCAATTGAGTCTGGCTCACAGAGGAGGCAGGCACCAAGACACTGCTGATGCGGGGACCAGCAACCCTGCCAGGGCAAAGCTGCTCTCTCATGGCTCCTGGACGGGTCCCCAGCACCTCCCTCCCCAGCTGCTGGCAGGGAGGAGGGTGGCAGAGCATCCCCTACACTCCCTGTGTGGGTAACACCAGCTTTGACTCGTTATCTGTAGCATAGTGCTAAAATACAACCTCAAGTCCTTGGTCTGTGCCTACAAAACGTGGATTTTTCTGCCACTGAGGCTCTTCAGAGCATTTAGTGCCTAAGAACACAGGCTGAACACAAGAGATCAATTTCTGCTCTTATTCAAGACCAGCAGCTTGGACTCTGAAGAACCTACAACTTAAAGAGCTTTATTTGCAATATCTGCCCTGATTCAATAACATCCCAACAAACAGGAGAATGAAGCCTCCAAGATTTCAACAAGTCTAGTCAGTGCTGGGCTGTAGATGTGGCCTGGGGGGGCCAGAAAAAGACAACAAAACACAAAGTGACCTCATATGACTTCAAATTCCAAGGCACAGCTTCTCCATCCCTCTGGTTTGCACAGCAGCAGCTTCAGGAAACTGTTAGAAAAAACTTCCTCAAGTTGTATCACTCAAAAACCAAGAGCACAAGAGTCCCTCCTAGTCCATAACCACCTGAGTTTCCTCCTGAACTGCTGGAAGTTCAGGGCAAAACCCCTTAGAGTCCCTGGAAATGCCAACTGCTGCTCTCTCTCTTCCTGGAGGGCCTGTCCCCAGACGCCTCTGCTGATGCCAGGAGCTGATGTTCCCCTCTCTGAACAGATGGCAGCACAAAGGCAGCATTAATGCACTGGACAAAGGCTCCAGCGGAATCTCTGTCAAGCACAACGAGTCCTGCAGTTATTTTTCTGTACCTTCTCTTTATGTGTTTTGCACCTTTACTTTTACTTTACCTTGAATCCTTTACCATCTGGATGGAAACCCACACCTGACACGTTCAAATCCCATCCCTGCTCCTCATAAGATAGGCTTGAAACCCAGTATGTTGGGTTTTTAATATTTTGTGCTTTTAAAATATATTTACACAGACATTTAATATCTGACTTAGCCCTAGTTCTGAGCAGAAAAAGATATTTAATACTTTATACCTCTGAATTAGCTCTAGTTATGAGCAGAATCAGATATTTAATACTTTATACCTCTGACTTAGCCCTAGTTCTGAGCAGAAACAGATATTTAATACTTTATACCTCTGACTTAGCCCTAGTTATGAGCAGAAACAGATATTTAATACTTTATACCTCTGACTTAGCCCTAGTTTTGAGCAGAAACAGGTATTTAATACTTTATACCTCTGAATTAGCTCTAGTTTTGAGCAGAACTAGATATTTAATAGTTTATACCTTTGAATTAGCACATTTTGAGCAGAAATAGCTATTTCATAGTTTATACCTTTAGAATTAGCTCCAGTTTTGAGCAGAAATAGGTATTTAATACTTTATACCTCTGAATTAGCTCTAGTTTTGAGCAGAATCAGATATTTCATAGTTTATACCTCTGACTTAGCCCTAGTTTTGAGCAGAAACAGATATTTAATACTTTATACCTCTGACTTAGCCCTAGTTTTGAGCAGAAACAGGTATTTAATACTTTATACCTCTGAATTAACCCTCGCTNAGCCCTAGTTTTGAGCAGAAACAGGTATTTAATACTTTATACCTCTGACTTAGCCCTAGTTTTGAGCAGAATCAGATATTTCATAGTTTATACCTCTGACTTAGCCCTAGTTTTGAGCAGAAACAGATATTTAATACTTTATACCTCTGACTTAGCCCTAGTTTTGAGCAGAAACAGGTATTTAATACTTTATACCTCTGAATTAGCCCTAGTTTTGAGCAGAAACAGGTATTTAATACTTTATACCTCTGACTTAGCCCTAGTTTTGAGCAGAATCAGATATTTCATAGTTTATACCTCTGACTTAGCCCTAGTTTTGAGCAGAAACAGATATTTAATACTTTATACCTCTGACTTAGCCCTAGTTTTGAGCAGAAACAGGTATTTAATACTTTATACCTCTGAATTAGCCCTAGTTTTGAGCAGAAATAGATATTTCATACTTTATACCTCTGAATTAGCTCTAGTTTTGAGCAGAACTAGATATTTAATAGTTTATACCTCTGACTTAGCCCTAGTTTTGAGCAGAAACAGCTATTTCATAGCTTATACCTCTGAATTAGCCCCAGTTCTGAGCAGAAACTTGCCAAGACATTGATTTTCACCTCAGAACACTCCCTTGCAGAACCAAGCACAGCCCCTCTTATTCAGTCACCAAACTAGTCTGAGCCCTTTGTGACCCACGGGCTGTGGCAGCCTCTGCTACAAGGGGTGCCCAGCTCTGGTCTGATACCATTTGGGGGGCTAGAAAGGGAGTTTTGCTGTTTCCCATGCCTGCTAATCTGCATTGCAGCTCTGTTGCTGGTTTTCCCCCCCCCTCCTGAGAGCTCTTGTACAGAGAGGACATTACTCCAACGAGGAGGCAGGAACAACACCCTGGTAGCCAAGTCTGCTAAAATCAGGATTTTTCACAGATCAGACACAAAGCAGCACATTTTTAACACGACTACCTCGAACCTACAGCTTGGAATCCAAAAATCCACCTCTCCTCTCTTTAGTTTCTCTCCTTGCCAAGCTCTACCACGACTCCTCCCAGCTCACAAACCAAAGACACCTCAGCGTTTCTTGCCTGCATTAAGACACAGTCTGTGTCAGCCACCCAGGACACCTTCCCTTTTGCTGCTTAACAATTGAGGTTCTGCCTTGAGAGCTCACCTGGAGCTCTGCGTCCAGTGCTGGAGCCCCCAGCACAAGAAGGATGGGGACATACTGGAGGGTGTCCAGAGGAGGGACCAAAATGCCCAGGGGAATGGAGCATCTCTGGTGTGGAGACAGGATGGGAGAGTTGGGGCTGTGCAGCCTGGAGGAGAGAAGGCTCCGGGGGGGCCTTAGAGTGACCTTCCAGTGTCTGAAGGGGCTCCAGGAAGGCAGGGGAAGGTCTGTTCAAAGGGGTTTGTAACGATAGGACCAGAGGTGATGGTTTTAGGCTGGGAAAGGAGAGATTGAGGCTGAAAAAAGTTCTTTAATATGAGGGTGGTTGATCAGTGGAAGGGGCTGCCCAGAGAGGGGGTGGAGGCCCCGTCCCTGGAGTCCTTCAAGGTGAGGCTTGCTGGGGCTCTGAGCAGCCTGCCCTAGGTAGAGATGTCCCCGATTATTGTAGGGAGGTTGGAGCAGGTGACCCCTGGAGGTCCCTTCCAGCCCCAAACATTCCATGACTCTGTGTTGCTCATGTCACTGCACTTCACCACAACCCTCTCAGGTCTAAGATGTCGGACGCTTGGTGTAACCCAAAATCAGCCCCCCAGGCCACAAGAGGGTGTGAAGGGAGGGGAGGGGGGCAGGGCCCATACGTACCTGTGGACTCCGCTGTTGCACATGATGACGTGACAGGCGCCCAGGCGGCTGCAGAGCTCGGAGGCCACCGAGAGCAGCCCCAGCCCCGCGGCGGCCGAGGAGGAGGAGGAGGAGGCGCAGGCGGCCGCGCGCCGGGCCCGGACGAACGACCCCGCCAGGCGGAACAGCTCCTCCAGGCACTGCAGCGGCCTCGTCAGCTGGGGACAGGCACAGCCATTACTGAGAGCATCTGAGATGCTCCTGTGCAGGGGGTCAACGCGTGGAGGTTGACCTTGCAGAGCACCCAGCCTGCTGTTACCTACGACAACTTTCTTGAACCCAAACTCGTCCTCCCTCTCACCATTTCACCCCCAGTCCTGCCCACAGAAGCATCCTGCACTCCAGCAGTCTGAGCAGACCCACCACTGCCATCTCCATTAATGGTGCTGCCAGAGAAGGGGACCCACAACCTCCAACCGTAGGGGAGCCCCAACCTCCAACCACAGGGGAGCCCCAACCTCCAACCGTAGGGGACCCACAACCTCCAACCATAGGGGAGCCACAATCTCCAACCATAGGGGAGCTCCAACCTCCACCATAGGGGAGCCCCAACCTCCAACCATAGGCATCTACAGTAGGGATGCCAAGACAGGTGAATTGACTTGCTAAAAAAGTTAGGACCACACTGTCCTTCATTGATGCAATTTTCTAGTTCCTAATCCCGACAACATGGAAAATATAAATGGACAGAAGTGGCAAAACCAGACCACAAAACGATGGTTAACTTGGTGGTGGGGCTTAAAATGACCTCAGGGTTATTGGATGGAAGAGAAAGGATCCACCGAGTAAAGAGGCACCTCTAAGGAGAGGAACCTTCAAGAGTGGTCCAGCAATGAAAAACATCATGTGTTGGGACTAGATGATCTTTGAGGTCCCTTCCAACCTTGACAGTTCTTCCATCTCACGATGCTTTGTGCAAAGGAGATGTCCACAAGACTGTTTGGCAGACCTCACCCATTCTCTTTACCCCAGAAACACCTTAAAGATCCCAACAACCCTCCCTGCTGCTCAGAGAAGGAATTTTTTGGAGGACAGATTCATTCTCCAAAGATGGTTTTTAACTCATCGGGGAAATTTCAGCCTCCCCTAAAAGCCAGGTGGGACAAAACGCCGGAGGACAACTCCCCCTTTTCCTGCCCCCAGCTCTAAATAATTTGTCAAGGGGATGAGGAAAGCCCCGGGCAAGGCCTACAGGAACAGCATGTCCCATGCAAAGCTGAATTAGGCATTTTTACCTTATCTATATAAGCTGCTTTAGACGTTGAGCTTGGAGGCAGGTTGGACTTGTCCAGGTAGAACGCCCTGCAAGAACAAACACAACAAGGCAAACCCTCTTAATTGCTTAAACCCCTCCACGAAACGCAGGCAGTAAATATCCTCAGACACCCTGCTAAGGTCGGCATATTTTGTTGTTGTTATTTAAATAAGAGAGGCTATGCCCATTACTGGACACTTGCGGGCTGCAGGTTTCAACAGCCTTTTATTCTCCAACAATCTGGAATAACTGAGCAGGTTAAGGACCCAGCCAGCTGCAATCCTGGCAGCTTTTGCTTCCCTTTGCAAACCACCTCCTCCTAAAGCTGAGGTGGGAATGACCCCCCCCGGCAGGCACGGCGCAGCTGATCTACTTCTGCTGGTCCATTAAGCCTCAATCAGCCCCAGTGTTCTCGGAGGCAGAGGTAGCTGGAGACCACTGGGAGGAAAAGGGGTTGGCAGAGAAAATGCCTCATAAATCACCCCAGGACACTAAAGCTGCCTCAGCAGCCACAGCCCAACCCCCTCCTCTGCTGGCACAGCCTCCCCCTGCCATCCGCTCAGTGCTACCCCAGTGAAAGCCCCAAATCTGCCTCAGCCAGACCCTGCTCAGCCTTCCCCTTCCCTTCGGGCTCTTATTTCAGCAGCATTGAGTGAAAGCAGAACCCACATCCAGAGCAGCCCACACATCAATGGCAACTCAGCAACTCGGGGCACAAAACGGAGCCTAAAAGACAGCAGAGTGGGACAGACAATTACAGGGACTATTCCATTAATTCAGGCAATTATTCAGTAACCTACAGACCAAACAAACCTCAGCTGCAGACGTTACGCACCGAAATACCCCGTAACAAATGTGACCCCCCCCAACCAGATAACACCCCCAGATGTCTCTCAAGTGCTTTATTTTTATTGCTTTGCATAAAACCTGTCCTCGCTATGCTACAGAACATGGCAAACTGTGGACAGCACATCAATTCCCAGCGCACTTCACTTAATTACTGAGTGCTTCTTAAGGTCCTTAATCACGTTTTAGGGGACAGTTAATGGCAGTCCTGGCACGCTGCCCTACGTGGACCATATTTCCTGATCCATTTGAAGTGGACAGGAGTGAAATCATGGGTTTTGTCTGCAAACACAACGCCAGTCCTGCTCCTAAAAGCCCTGCAATTTCTGCAAGAAAAAAAAAGCCTTTCTTTAGAAACAAAAATAAAAGGTAGGGAATCCAAGAGGCAGTAAAGCTACAGGGGGTCATCGCTGTGCTGTGAGATACCCCCTGTGTAACTAGGACAAACAGTGGGACAAGTGAGGGAACATTCACACTGGGATGAGGTGGCAAACAGGCTGGAAAAGCAAAGTCCTGAGGAACTGGCACTGGCACATCACGGCCCCTATTCCCAGACCTTTATAACAGCACAGAAACGTGAGCATAAAACGTGGAGACAAAGTCCCAGGTGACAAAAACTGGAACAAAACCCCACTTGCTCTACCCAGCACTGCCCCCTTCTCACACCCTACCTCTTAACCCCTCTTTCTCCAGCCTCCACCATCCCTGCCTACATCCAACATCACCTGAACCCATCCCACTTGTGATGTGAAGGGGACGTTCTGGAGCAGCCACAGCAGCCTCCCTGCTCCTCCCATCCTCACAGCCAAGCCCACCCTGACCCCATCCGTGCTAACTAATTGCTTCCACATTCGCCTTCCAGACAGGGATGTCTCCTCCTTGGCTCCTGGTGTCCCAGACGTGGAACAGACTGTTAGAGAAGACCCCAAGCCAAGCAGTGCTTGGGTGGCCAGGGTCCCTGCAGGAGCTGCAGCCCTGGGCCGGGCTCCTCTCAGTGCCCAGGGGTGGAGGGGAAGGCTCCAGCTCTATCACTGAGCACACACGTTCTCTGCCTCCGCAGGGGATACGGAGAGAACCTCCACAGGCACAGACTCAGTAGACAGCACTCTCCAAGACTGGCCGTTTTCCATGTCAGGCCCTGCCTGTAACAAACACTCATCCTGCTCTGTCAGAAGTCCCCAGACACGGAGAATTCACAGCCACAGAAGGAGCCCAGCCCTGGAAGGCTGAGACACCCCAAGCCAAGCCCCAGCCAGCTGGCAGCACCTTCTAGACCAGACAAATTGAATCCACTTTGTCCAGGATCTCTCTATCCCCTCCCTGGTCTTGCTTCACTTAGATGCAATGAATCTTAATTCTGCTCCCCCTCAAACGCTTCCCATTAAGTCCATCAGGAGACAAATGCAGCCATCATTTCCTTGTTATGCCCTTCAGAGCCAATGCTCCATTTCCAACCTTCCTTCCTGCTCATTTTGCATTTGGAGGGAGCTCAGCCACCAGCACCCAGCTCGCTGGGACCCACCTCTTAAAGGCCTCCAGGGCATTAGAGCTGCAATTTCAGCCACACAAACTCCATGATCAAGGAGTGTGTGCAGCACTGCAGGCAGCTCTGCTGCTGCTTCCTCAGGCACAAAGCCATCCATCAAACCCCTGGTGTGAGGAAACAGCTTTCCACCTGCTTCATAAACATCCCACCGCACTGGAGATGTTGTTCACAGAGCCCGGGAGCGCCCCCAGGTTGCTCCTTCCTGGCTGTGATGGGTGGGTGGACACGGGGGGAAGGAGAAACTCAAACCAGGGGACAGCAGCAGCACAACAAAGAGCATTAAACCTCTCAGAGCCACTCCAGCAACCCAGGCTGCCCGCTGCAAACAGGGGGGGAAGGAGCCTGCCCGTTTATGGTGGATTTTAATGGGTTTATTCCAGGAATTGATAGGAGCTGCTCTCTCTGGTAACAGCCATTTCACCCCCAGGACCCGCCGGGCTGTCCCGGAGACAGACGAGCTCTTTCTGCCCCAGTAATTAACTCTCCCTAAGTGGCTCTGTCCTTTACCTCGTGGATCTCATTCCTACCAAAGCAGCTCTTGGAGGATCGGAGTCCAGCCTGGAGCCACGAGTTCCACCACATCTATGTTCTGCCCTGACTCAATTACACAGGAAAGCATCAGCCTGCCAAGGAGCTGCAGCTCAAGAGGCTGCTGCACGTGCCCACCTGAAAAATGATGCTCTATCCCTCAGACAGACCCTGTTCCAGCCTTGCCCGAGTTCTAGGGGCACAAATATTTCCCCTTTCTCTTTTTAGAAATCAAAAGCAGCAGGAAAACCCGAGGACAGCAAAACCTCGCGGGTGATAACGCCCCTGAATAAAGCAGTAAATGAAATCTGCCATCGTTCTGTGGAGGGCCATACAACAAACACAGGGGGAGAAGCTGGTTGGAGCTGCATCGTGAATTGAACACTCTGAAATGACAAATATTATAGTCAGCCTAATCAGGTGCTCGCTGTAATGAGGGTAGTTAGCTGAGCCATTTGTCATTAGGTGCACTGATTATAATTGCTTCCTTAGTGCAACAGACTCGCATTTACTTCCCAGAATGACGCCCAAGAAAGCAGCAAGAAGGGGAAAAAAACAAATTAAAAAAAACCCCACTAAAAACTGCCCTTTTCCCTTTCCTGCTGGCTTTGATTTGTCTCCCCTTCTGGCTGCACACCAGGCTGTGGAGCAGCTGCCCAGAGCCTGGACACGGCTCACTCCAAAGGAGGGCTCCAAGGCCCCCAGAAAGGCAGGCAGGAAGGAGCAGCTTCTCCAGAGCTCCTTTGTCTGCTGCTGCTGCTGCTGCTGCACAGAGGAGCTAATTACTGCTAATTGGCACCCACACCCGCGGGGGGATGGAGAGCGGGGAGAACTGGGGCAGCACCAGTGCCACCAGGAGGTGCCACGGTGGGGATGAAAGGGGAGCCATGGCCAAGGGGAGCCATGGCCAAGGGGAGCTCTCCCAACCCCACCTCCATCTGCTTTATACTCTGAATATTCCCATTATTTTCTCTTGGTTGTGCTGAGTGCTTCTCACTAGCAAACAAAGTGAGGAGGGTAAATCCAGCTCCACTTGCAGAGAGAACCTGAGCACAACTTCTCTTCTCAGAGAAACAGCTATAAAAACAAGACTGGGAGAAATAGATCCAGGGCCAGCTGAAGCTTTCCCAGCAGTTCCACACATCCCATAAGCCAGGCGTTGGTTGTGGTGGTGGTTTGGGGTTTTTTAAATAATATCTTGATAAAGGACTTGCTGTGCATTGCAGGTTAGGGGATGTTGCCTCAGGAACTCTAGAAAAACTCCTCTTTAGCTGGCCTTAGAATAAAAGTTCCCTTATAGTATTAATTAGACCCAATAGCTGGGGTCGAGTCTATTGCAGCAGGTGGAGGGACCTTCCCCCCATTCCCCACAAGCATTAAATTCCATAACTGATTTCCAGCTGCCTTTCCTGCCTCCTCTTCAAAATGACAATCTCATCATTACTACTGAGGTAATACTTGCAAAGGCCCCAAAGCAAAACCCACGGAAGGCAGAAGCTCAGATCAGCAGCAGGGAGGACAACTCTGCACCTGGATTTCTGGTGCCCCTCCTGGTGCTGTGGAGAAGCTGCTCACAGCTCCACAATGAGCTTTGCAATAAGAACAAGGATCAGCTCCTTGACTTGGTGATGGACACGGGTTATCCCTCCTGAGACCCACTCAAATTCACCAACATCTCTTTGATTCACTGGAATAATTCACAAATTAAGACTTCTAAGGTGTTAAGTATCAGGTTTGCCATCCAGAGGACACCACATCCCTCAGAAATGTTCTGTGCTGTAGCCATGACATGGTGACCATCAGATGGTCCTTCCAGGGGCAAGAACAGGTTCCTCTGGCATGGAGGGAGGATGGGTTATGGGTTGTGGGTTATGGGTTATGGGTTAAGGGTTATGGGTTGTGGGTTATGGGTTGTGGGTTGTGGGTTAAGGGTTGTGGGTTATGGGTTGTGGGTTGTGGGGTGAGGGTTGGGG